>CAJQZJ010000418.1:5138656-5211452 GCA_907164525.1 Lophiomys imhausi | reverse complement strand
CACACACACACACACACACACACACACACACACACACACACACACACGATGATGATAACTGATTGCATTCCTGAGGACCAGGTACATGAGACTCCCCAAATTACTGCTATTTCATTGACTAAATGAAGGCTGTCATCTTTGCCTTCAGAATCTAAGATGCCTTCAGATTCCCTCCTGTCTGTTGCCCAAGATGAAGGGTAATGGCAGCAAGAATTCTTGGGTGTTATTTTTATAGACAGCACCCGAAGCAAGGCACAGGGTTGGAGTGGGCTGATCATGCAATGGCCCTGTCTTACATGTGTCTAGGACCGCCGTGGAGGCAGCCTGGACATAAACGATGGACACTGTGGTGTTGGCAGTGAGATGAATGCCACTCTGATGCACCGGAGACATACAGACCCCGTACAACTCCAGGTGGCAGGGGTGAGTGAGCACAGAGTGAGAGGCAGTGTCTCGGGAGAGGGTTCAGCCTGGCTCATCCAGGCTGCTGTTTTCAAACTATTGAGCTCTGCCCTGTTCTCACTCTTCTGGCAGTGGGAGATGCGTGATCCCTGTTGTCCAGTGCACATGGCCTCTGGACTATCTCAGTGATAGGGCACTTGCCTAACATATGTGAGGTTCCAGTTTCCATCACCTGAACCACAAAAGCAAAACCACATCAAGGCCTTATCAAGAGCAAAGCTGATGAGTCCCAGTAACTTGGTGCCCAGGGCCATGCATGCCAGGTCTGCTTTAGAGCACTGCAAGGTCAGCCTTTCAGAAGGGCCCGGGGGGCTCAGGATAGATCTAGAAGCTCATGGTTCCTCTGAGTGACAGTAGCTCCAAAGACCAGCCTACTGAGCTCATCAGAATGTCTCTTGTGTCCCCTACAGCGAGTGCGCTGGGCCAAGGCCCTATATGATTTTGAGGCTCTGGAGGAGGATGAGCTGGGATTCCGAAGTGGAGAGGTGGTTGAAGTCCTGGACAGCTCCAACCCATCTTGGTGGACCGGCCGTCTACACAACAAACTGGGTCTCTTCCCTGCCAACTATGTGGCCCCCATGATGCGATGAGTCCTACTGGGGGGCTAGGGGCTTTTTGTCTGAAGCTGCCTGCAAGACAGGGGCAAGGGGAAAAAGCTGGACTTTATAACTACATATACATGCATACATGTGCATGTGTGCCTGTGTACACAAAACATGTATATGTATGCCTATGTCTACACACAATGTTTTATAATAGTAATTTATTGGCAGATGAGTTGGTTCATTGACTGGCATGAGAAGGAACTCAAGTGAAAAATGGGGTGCTTTTCCGGCTCTTCTCTGTGTGAGAGGGAAGAAGGGAGCTAGGAAAAACACAGGGAGATGGACTTCCCCCAGTCCTTGAACTTCCATGGCTTCTTTCCTGGCTTGGGAATTTTCCAAGAGAGCAAGCAGCTAAGCAGAGATCACACCCAGTGATGGACGCACAGGACGGAGCTGAGCTTGGTGAGGCATGTTAAGTAGCTCACCTGGCTCCATCCACCTACACGGTAGCTTCCTTCCTGTTCTTCACAGGGCAGGCTCTGCACCTTAAGAATTAAGGTGTAGCAGATACAGGGCCATGGGCACCAAGCAAGCCTGAGCAGGGAGCTAGCAAGGGTGTGGTCAGGAACTCTGCTTGGTTTGGGAGAGCCCTGAAAACCTCAAGGCCTAGTCAATGTGTGGCTGGGACTTTTACTTTCCATCAGTGACTGTCCCTTGGGTAATTCTTTTCCCCTATGCCTGACAAGAGAGTGTCCCTAACATGGGGACACCACAGAACCAAGTGTTAGAGAGTACACAGAGTTCTCCACAGGCCCTGTGAGTTACTTGAATGTAACTTCTGTTTCCCTGGCTGCAAAGAAAGCTGTAGCCTAGATGCTGCGAAGTGCTTGGAGAAGCCCTGGCTGAGAATGTGGGATGTGTCAGCAGCTTCATTTTCGTGGTTACAAGAGTGTTTCTGCAGAGCTCAATTGGGTTTTGCTCCTGATTTTCTGTGGTTGAAGATAATCTTTGCCAGTGCACCAGAGGGAAGCCAACAGCATTGACTGTAGATCAATAGACAGATTGACAGATTGACTCCAACCTGAACAGGAGCTTCACCGAAATGAGTTTCTTCTTCCGTCTGGATGCTTGACCTCCACTGGCCTCTCTCCACCTAGGAAGAGGAACCCTACTGCCACTGTCCCTCACTGTCACCTTAAAACTAGAATTGTGTGTCCCGGGTCCCCACCCTGGAGAATAAAGCACAGAAAAGCCTGGCTGAGGGAGTGGGGAGGGACACTGGAGAGGAAGCTCAGTGCTTTTGTGGAGCCCAGGAGTAAAAATGTCAGAATAGAAGACACTTGCAAGGGTGTCAGTGTAGTCACACGTGGATGCATGTGTGTTCTGAGATAGGAAAGGAAGCGCTGGGTGAAAGTGATGGTGAGGGGCCCTGCCTCCTGTGTCCCCTCCTGCTTTAGCAGGGCGTCTGTCACTGAAGATGATAAAAGAACAGTCTGTTGACCCACTAGTCACTGCAGCGTGCCACACACTCCATCCCTTGCGACTCTGATTCAACAATCCTCTGATTCCTCAGGTTCCCTTTGGAGAAAGAGTAAGAGAGGTCCTAGGAGGGAAGAGAAAACAGCCTAGAAGCGCTGGGCATCCTAGTATGAGTGGAGAGCAGCTGCAGCCTTGGGGAGGGATAGCAGGGATGGTGTCAGAAGATGAACAAGCAGAGGGGAGACAGGGAGAAAGAGGTCACGTGGAACGGTGCAGTCGGTCGGTGGAGAGGAGGCGTGGGCAGCTGGTGCAGAAGGGAGCCCTACACACATGAAGGTGGGGAAAGAGCATCAGAAAAGAGGCAAAGAGCAGAGAAGGCCTCAAGGAGGAAAAAAAAGAGAACGGAAGCCGAGGCAAAGTGGGCCTGATCAGCAAGCTTGGTAGTGGGTGATGTGAAACGTTACAGTAAATAAGAGCCAAAAGTGATGTTTGGTTTTACAGTATTTGCAAACCATATGCTTTAAACAGCCCACAAACTTCATCCATTTGGCTGATTCCGTGGGAGGAGCAGCCCTGGCTGAGGCAGAGATGACTAGCTTGGTTCTGGTCTAGTTACTATGCCTTGAAACACTCTACGAGAATACAGCACTAAAGTTTTGCCAGTCTGTATCTGGTGTCTGTGTGGCACAGCCCTAGGAGGAGGGGTCACTCCCTACCTTGGGGAGGCAGGGATGCTAGGCCTGGAGAGACAGAGCTTCTAAAAATTCCTGGAACTGGGCATCTTGTTCTAGCAGGAGCCCTTGTGGGAGGAGGTAGGAGGAATTTTTACTGAGGTGTGTTGCTGTGTTCATTAGAAGGGCTCAGTTCAGAAGGGAAAAGAAGAGGCACCCAAACCACTAAGAACAGGACTCACAGGGACTGAGCCAAGAAGACCAGGGCCAAACCGTCAACCTGGGGCTCAAATATCTTTGGCTTCTGCTACTGCTTCCTTCCGGGGAAGTGGGATCATGAGGATTCATTCCCCCAACTTTTCTCTACTTCCTACATGCCAGCCTCTCAAAGACAAGGGAGTGTGTCTTACCCACTGCTTCTCACCAGCTGCACAGCCAGCAGCAAGCACAGTGTCTCTGATTTTGGCTCCCACACCCTAGGCGTCTTCATGACACCTGACCAGGGAACTTTGAGAGAAAAGCCAGTTCCTGTTGGACCAGTTGGTGTTTCCTCCCCCACTTACTGGAAATTACTTCATTTTGAATATCCAGCAGCTGCCATGGCCCACTCACCTTTAGATGGTCTCAGGGTGATCTAAGCAAATACTTCTCAAAATCTCAGGTATCTGCATTGTCTGGGGACCGTGTTAAAATGTGGGTTCTGACTTAGTCTTACATCTCTAACAAGCTCCCAGGTGCTTTGATCAGCAAGGGCATCAGCCTCACAAATATAATTAGATTCTTTTTCTGGGGATATTCAGCCACTGCTCTTTGTTGCTAGTGAATAAGTCACTTTAGGTTTGGGACAAGCACGACTCATTACTGTCGTTGTGACATCATTACTGTTTGGCAGCCCAGTGACTTATTTTTGCATCTTCATCAGGAATCAGAAATTTCCCAAGTGCCAGGCATTTGCCTGAGACTCAAACAGGAGTCTATTAGGAGTTCCCTAATAGAATTCACTTTAAGCAGGAGCAGAAGCTGAGGAAGGTGAAAATCGATGTCTATCGCTTTGGGCTATAGGCAAGGCAAGAGGATCACTAGATCTCAGCTAACAACCCACACAGGGGACAGACTGGCCTGGTCAAAAATAATTGCATGACCCATGATACAATTATTTTGTCTAGTTTCAATGTGACTATCTGTAAGACACAAATGTGAGAAAAATCTACCACTGCAATTATTTAAAACAAATTTATTTTTGTTACTGTTTTTCAAGTCCTTCCACTTCATCTCCTGGCCATGGCACCCTTCTGTCTTCCATAGCAACTTCACTGTCCTCTGTACTTGTCCTGCATTCCTTCCTGTGCCTGGTACACTCACCACATAGACACCAAGACAGTCTTTGGACAGACAGATCCGATCTTACCACTTTTCTTCCCAGGCGCTTAGCCTTGAACCTAAAATCCTAACTTGATCCTTCCAGGCCCCTGCATGATCTCCTCTCCGGCCTCCTCTTGCTTTCATGCCCCTTCTCCACTGTCCTCCTTTCAGCCTCCAGGTGGCCAAGAACTTTCCCCAGGGTTTTCATAATTGTGGGTCCCCTCAGGATGCACATCCTCTGCTTTCCGGCTGACTGCCATTCGGATCTGGGTTTCCACATGTCATTTCCTCTCATACCCCATCATGTGAAATAAAACATCCCTTTAGATTAGCTTGTGAGTCCCGTGCTTTTCCTGAACAGCATGCACATAGATGGGGGCACCAGAGTGAATGGTGTGCTGGTTAGGCTGTATGATTCCTGGGACAGGGTTCATTGTGTTTTATACACCTTGTATGTCCAGCACCTCACATGTCATGGCACATGGGGAGGGCTGTCAATTCATATGTGTCTAATGAATGATGTTGTGTTCCTCCAAGGTTAAAACCTTCATCTTGTAGGGAAAGTCAGACATAGGATGAGAAGAGGGGGGTGAAACACTTTATCTTACAAGCAAGTTCATTAAGACAAGAAGTAAACAACTCAAAATAGCTTCAGGAAGTCCCTGAAACTGACTAGATTAACTTGGCTCCCCTCTCCTCAATAGAATATAAGCAGTAAAGATTGTTGAGATGCTTAGAAGAGGCTCAAACAGAGCAGCCTAGAATAAGCAAAGACCAGCCAAAAGCCTGGGGGGGGGGGAAGCAACAGAGATCAGCTGAACTGCCTCAAAGAGACTCAGACCAATCTAGCCACCAGAAAGGACACTCTCCAACCTGTTGAGCTACCTGCAGATTGTGCAGTGAGCTCCAGGTTTCCTGTTTTCTTGAACTTTCACCCATCCTGGGTGGGCTTTGGTGATACAGCTGTCTTTGAGTCATCTGCTCCTGTAAGTTACCCCTACCCATACTCCTGTAAGTAACCTGAGTAAACTCACTGCTTTAACACACTGGATGTTGGTGGTATCTGTACTTTGGCCTGTCACTGGTTCTGTCTGGGGTGAGTAGACATTTCTTCTCATGTCTTCCCAGTGAACAAGTACCAAATTGCCCCAGCTCGTCTATTCCATTCACCCCCAAATACCCCAAACTTTCTAGGCCTACAGCTGCAAACAAGGAGATTTTCTCTGTGATGTTCACGTGACTGAAGCTTTTGCCACCGCCCTCAGATTCTCCTCTGGGTACTTCTGGGAGTCCTGGTCCATCTCCTCATGTCCATTGTGCCTCGGATCCTCCACTCACTATGTTCTGGATTGCTCTGAATCACATGTGTCTGCTGGTGACATGGGCTGATCCTTCAGACTATGGAAGCTGCCTGATAATCCATGTGTTGAGCAGAAGGGGAAGAGGGCGGACTGGAGAATGGCCTGTGCCCAGTTCTAAACGTGTGCCACAACTGGGCCCAGGGTGCCTCACAGTCTCCCATGAGCTCTGCTTGTACTTCTCACCTGAGCCCAATCTCCATCAGATGGAACAAGAATGCCAGCCTTCCCCTCTCTCCATCTTGTCCTCTCCTTCTTTGGTGTACATTTCTTCTTTAGATGAAGAGAAATGTCCACAATACTTCACTTGGGCGGTACACAGCACATAGGGGACAATGCATGGCACACCATTCTGTGTTGGAGCTTGGCTACTATTAGGTCATTAAATCAGTACATGTTTACATAGCAGCTCTTAGGGCTCTCTAAGATCACCCACGAGGTTCTTCACTCACGTCTCCCGGCTCCGTGCAATCCACGCCTGCTCCACAGCTGTTGCCCTCACTTTTCACTTTTTCCCCATGGCTACACTGCTTTCTCTACACTGGTTCCTTTGCTTCCTGTCTGACCCAGGCTTCCTCTAATCTAGCCTCCAATGGCTTCCAGACAGATCTTATGAACATGTAAAGCAGATGACATTAGGCTCTTGTTCAAATCCTTCAGGGGCTCCTGTAGCTCTCACAGTCAGGCCTTAGCATTCTACTCAAGGCCTTTGCAATCTGCCTGCTGTGTATTTGTTCAGTCACGTCCCCAGCTTTCCTCCATCAGCCTCACTGTGGCCCCAGAATGAGTCATACTGTCTCCAACATCTCCTCCCTTCTGTTCCTTTTGTTTGAAATGTCTTTCTTCCACTCTGCTGTTGTTGTTTTGTTTTTTAGACTGGAGTGATGATAGATTAGCTCTGCAGCTGTTCTGTTCAGCATGGAGGCCACTCACCATGTGTAGCTATTAAATACCTGCTCATTACATTTAAAATTCTTTATTTAGTTGGTTTGTCTGAAAGAGGGACTCATAGCCTTGACTTGGATGTGTAGGAGAGAATGACCTTGAAATGCTGATCTTCCATTTCTCAAATTCTGGGATTATACCCATGTGCCACCACACCCAGCTTGCAACTGAATGTTTGAAATATGTCTTAAGCAACTGAATGCAGTAGTCTTTTTTTTTTTAACATTTATTTATTTATTTATTTATTATGTATACAGTATCTGCTCTACATACATGCCTGGGCAGATCTCAATGTAGATGGCTGTGAGCCACCATGTGGTTGCTGGGAATTGAACTCAGGACCTTGGGAAGAACAGCCAGTGCTCTTAACCTCTGAGCCACCTCTCCAGCCCCTGAATGCAGTAGTCTTATGTGGTTAGTGGCACCTTACTAGGTCACATGGGCCCAGACACTAATTCTTAGTTCAGAATTCATTTCCCACTGCAAAAGTGCCCCATTGCCACGGCTGATATACATGTCCCTCTCCTAACTGCCTTAGCCTCAGCACTCAGCTTATGCCCGGATACTCAACACACTGTACTACAGTGGGTGATTTGTTGATCTGCCTCCACACCCAGACTGGACAGCTCAAGGCAAACAGATCATGATACATGAAGGCAGGCTGTGCTGGTGAGGGCCGAACAAGTGGGTCCGAGAAAAAAGCCCTGATTAGTGTTCTTTTCCAATTCTATGAGGTAGACACTGCATGTCAAAAGAATGAGAAGACGAGCCAGTGCCTATAAGAAAGCATTTGCTGAAGACAAATCTTAGGAGAGTAAGAAACCAGAAATGGCAATTAATATCTCTATAATTTATATAAAGCATCTTATTAAAATTTTAATATTATATTTATATGTAATATGAAGGATAAAAGGGTAAGTGTGTGAGGGGAGCCAGATGACCAGCAAGAGGGGCAGAGGGGGGGAAAAAAGAAGGAGTGTGGAAAAAGGAATAAGAACAAAGTGTAATGATATATGAGTGAAGATGTCACAATAAAAACCAGTTTCTTTGTGTGTTAACCAAAGAACTATTTTGCAAAAAAAAAAAAAAAAAAAAAAAAAGGGACAAATGTAATCTGGGACTGAGGTTAAGTGTAGAGTGCTTGCTTGCCTAGCATGCATGAAGCCCTGGGTTCAAACCCCAGCACCACAGAAACAAGGTGTGGAGGTGCATGGCCATAATCCTACACTTGGCAAGTGGAGGCAGGGGGATAGAACGTTCAAAGTTCTCTTCAACTGTGGTCAGTTTGAGGGTACCCTGGGGTCATATGAGGCCGTGCCTTGAAAGAGAAAAAGAGATCTGAGAGGATATCACTACACAAACTTTAACAAGGCAGAATTGCCACTTTTTAATACAATTTCAAAATTTATTTTATTTGTGTCTGTATGAGTGTTTTGCCTGCATGACTGTATACCGTGTGTGCCTGGTGTCCCTGGAGGCCAGAAGAGGGCATTGGGACTGGAGTTATAGGCAGTCAGTTGTGAGCCACCCTGTGGGTGCTGGTGATCTAACCAGGCTCTTAAGAGAAGAGCAGCCAGTGCCCTGAAGCACTGAGTCATCTCTTCTGTCCCCAGAATTGTTACTTTTGAAACTCAATTAGAATAAATCCACAGCTTAGTTTAAAAAAACAAAAAACAAAAAACCTAGTCAAAAGACCTGAACAGACCTTACTGAATACGAGGGTCGGACAGGAACAAGCATTCTTTCAAGATCCCTGAGGTCATATTCGTCTAGGGAGTTCCATATTAAAACAGCAGCGAGCTAACACAACCCAGCTCTTAGAATGCCTAGATCCAAAACACCGTAGACAGTGATTGTTGATAAAGATATGAAACGGGGCACTCAGCCACTCACTGCAGGTGGGAATACAATATGCAAGGCCGCATTCAAAGACAGCGGGGTGGCGTCTTGTCATGTGACCCAGCTTTTCATTTACCCAAAGGAGCTGAAAGTTGTGAGTGCAAAAGCCTACACACTTATATTTTAGCATCTGTATTCAGAATTTTCAAAATGCAAGTAAGCACCAGGCCCTTCAAGAAGTAAGTGGGTTAGGTATGGCAAAGAAACGTTGTCCAGTGCTTTCTAGAGTGAGTTATTCCTAGGTGTAACTAATACCTGTAATCCCAATCCTCAAGAGTGAATTTTAGGCCTGACTAAACAGGGTGAGACCCTACCTTAAAAGAAACAAACAAACAAAAAATTCACATGTTATTACTAAGAGGAAAAAAAAAAGCCCTCTGAGTCACTACCTACTGTCTGATTCCAACCCCAACTCTTCAAAAAGACTAAGGGATGGACACAGTCCCTATGAAGATCAGAGTCATAGGTAGGGTGCTGCACACATGCAATCCCAGAACTTGGGAGGCAGGAGGATCATGAATTCAAGGCTAGCTAGGGGTACAAAGTATGACAGTATCACAAAACCAAGTTTTCCATTGTTATTTTGTTTGAGAAAGGGTCTTGTGCATTGAGGTTGGCCTCCAACTTAAAGTGTAGTGGAGGATGACTTGAATTTCTGATCCTCCTGCTTCTACCTTCCGAGTAGATTGGGATTGCAGGGTTTAACTACTATGTTCCATTTGTGGGGGCTTCAGACACACTGTGCAAGCACTCTACCAATATAGGCATATTCCCCACTCCCCCAAACAATATTTGTTTTATTATTTTTTTAATAAAATGTCTTAGTAGGCAGAGGCAAGTGGATTGCCACAGATTTGAGGCCATCCTGGTGAGCTCTATGAGTTCCTGGCCCTCCAGTGCTACATAGAAAGATTTGGTCTCAAAACAACAGCAAAAACGTTTTAAATAATAAAAATAAAAGGATCATCTTACCAAGGGTCACAGAAGGATTGGCTAGACCAAGCATGGATACTGTTTAGTACAGTTCAACTACTCTGTGTAGTAGAGTGGATATATCTGTTTCATGAAACCATGGAAAGTCCAGCAGTTAAGTGTGAACCCTGATACCTGCTATGGACTTCGGGGGACAGTGCTTCATTATAGACACATCAGTTGTAGTAAATACACCACTCTGCTATTGGATGTTGACAGTAGGGGAGGCTACTTCCTCCCCAGAGGCATGCCTGCTGGGGAGTTCTGTATCTCCTGTTTTGCTATGAGCCTAAAATCACTGAAAAGAATATTCTACTTAAAAAACAAACCACTGTCACCATGTCTGACTTCACTGAACTTGCAGTGGGAAAGAGACATGTGTGGTTGGCTCTAGGGAACAAATGGAAACCCACTCCAGGATGACCTCATTCCTGTACCAATGGAGCATCCTAGGCGTGGGAAGGTGTGGAAGGCTACTCAGACCTGCAAGAAGCCGGGCGTGCAGCTGCAGGTAGACCATGGTTGTAGCCTGGAGATAAAAGATTAGGGAGTCTGTCATGTCTTAGATTTATTCAGAAAGAAGGATGTTCGGTATTTCTTGTTTGGGGGTTTAGTTTTGTTTGTTTGTTTATATCAATATTTTCCCCAGACATATCTACTGAGTGGCCCACTCAGCCTGAATCTGACATGTGAAGATGGAGACTTTTTTGACTGGAAATTCCTTAAACACAAGGTGTCTTGATCTGCCAGAACAAGGAGTGCAAAAGTGAGCAGTGCCTTGCCTGCTTGCTTCATGGGTGTGACAATGATCCCCTGATCCCCTGAGCATTAGGAGTGGTTCCTCTCAGTGGTTGTTGCAATTCCCAACATGACATGTAGACATGGCAGTGTCTGGTGAAGAAGAAATAACACCCCCCCCCCCAAATTTTTTTTTTTTTTTTTTGGTTTTTCGAGACAGGGTTTCTCTGTATATCTCTGGATGTCCTGGACTCTCTTTGTAGACCAGGCTGGCCTCGAACTCACAGAGATCCGCCTACCTCTGCCTCCCAAGTGCTGGGATTAAAGGCGTGCGCCACCACCGCCCGGCTTCCCCCCCCAAATTTTAATTAGTGAAACAAACCTACCCAGAAGTTCTCAGCAGTCATCCTCCCAGATTCCACAGGTAAGACATGTCACTCCTCAACCTACCATATCCAAAGGAATGAGCCAACCATCACTGGCTTAGCCTTTAGGGAGGAATCCTATAGGAGGCAGAACCTGGAGGCCCCAGGTGGGGCTTTGCCCACAGACAGGAGGAGATACAGGTGGGTAGGGTGGAGAATGGCATGGGTTGAAACCAGGTATACAGGGAATATTAGAAGCAGCAGTAGTGTGTCTGTGACCAGCAAGCCACTCTATAAACATTTCTCATAATAAAGGGACAGGAAGGGGGCTGAGCGAAAAACCCTCAGCTCCCTCCAAAAGTGACATGTCTACATAGATGGACATCTATAGCTTTCCACCAGACTTTCCCGGGAGACTCCTTCATACACACTAGCAAGTCAATGGAGATGGATCCCGTGCTGTTCAAAAGAATCAGTGCTGTACACAAGGGAGGAGGCTCTGTCTGCTCTGTGGACAAGCCCCCGGATAGCCTGGACTGTGCCATAGTCCCAGCATTTTGCTGATCCTGACATGAAATTCGTAAACCTAGGTGCTCCCAGTTAGGCCTCTATGCAGGTCATTTGTGGCCGTCCCATTTCTCTACATCTGAATTCCCCAGGGAAGGCAGCAAGTGGTGTCTCATTCCCCAGCTCTGACCTGGTTATGGGGAGTTGCTAGGTAACTGCTTCCCACGCTGGAGGAGGCTCAGTTACCATGGCAAGTCCAGATGGGTTTGGGGGGGTATGCAGAGGAAAGAGACGGGGTGGGTATACACAGCAGCCTTGACTGTCCTCAGTCTCTTCAGAACTACTGGAGTTCAAGGAAGTGCTGTAATCTCTCTGAACCTCAGTTTTTTCATCAGTAAACAGAAGGGGTGGCTGGCTCTCTTTTTGCTCTAGACCTCTAGTGAATGCAGGCAGCATATGCTCAGTGAAGAACTGGTCCACAGTCCCCTCATAGGCAAGGTCCAGCTCAGGATGGGTGCAGACAGGGAATGAAGTAAGTGTGTCATTTTAAAAAAGCCATTGAGGAATTATCAAGTGTCTGTTTCCATTAAGACAAATAGAACGTGTGGGAACTTTGCCTTCCATTGGTAAAACTTAACTTCTTGAATTTTTGTTTGTTTGCTTGCATGTTTTGAGGCAGGATCTCATGATGTAACCCTGACTGGCTTGTAACTCTTTATGTAGCGCAGGCTGCCCTCAAACTCAAAAGGATTCATGCCTGTCTCCCCTGCTCTGGGATTAAAGGAGTGTGCCACCAAGCTCTGCTAACTTCAAGGGTTTACATCCATAAGACCTTGGAGGTCTCTAGCGCTCCATGTCTGAGCCTAGACTTTATGTCATTTTTTCTCCTCCTGCTGGAACTTAGGGCCTCATGCACACTGGATAAGTGCTCTACCACCGAGCCACATCCTCAGCTGCCTCACTGATTATTTTTGTTTGTTTGTTTTGTTGCTTGAGACAGGGTTTCTCTGTGTAGACCAGGCTGGCCTCAAACTCACAGAGATCAGCCTGCCTCTGCCTCCCAAATGCTGGGATTAAAGGCGTGTGCCACCACACCCGGCTGCTTCACTGATTATTACACTCACCCCAGGACACTTTCCTGAGTTCCACACCAGTAGATCAGGATGCCTGTCAGGCCCCTCTCTTCAGATATCCTATGGCACCTGCAATATTGGATATTTTAGAGGGATCTACTGGCCCCTCTCCTGGTCCTCCTAGGTTTCCCACATCCAAAATTACACAAGTATCTCCTCTTTTATCTTCCTCTCCTTACAGTCACTGGACTCAGTGACTCAAACTTGTTTTGTTCTCTTAAGTCCCGTCCATCCCTGCTGCCACCACCTTCCCCACCGTTCCCATTCTGCATTGTCTTTCCAACCCTCTCCCACTCCAACCCCCACCTCCGTAGCTTACGTCAGAAGACTTCTGCTGGGCATTGAAGTCTTCCATGTTCTCTATTAACCTTGCCTGGGTGATCCTACTGTGAACACACATTTCTCTGTTGTCTACCAGCTCCCCAGGTCCTCTCCTCACCTAGTTGACACTTTCTCCAAAGTGTCTTTCCTGAGCTTCCAGGTCTGGGTTTGGTCCCTTCCTGCCTACTTATCCTGTGTTAGTGCTTAGGCTCAGGGCCTAAAGGTCTGTATCCCCAACAACAAGGTGTAAGGTCCCTGATAGCCTAGGGGACTGGGATATAGCTCGGTGCTACAGTGCATGCCTGCCATAGTCAGGACATGGAAGGCAAACAACTCAACTGAACATCTGTCTTTTCAGCCATTCAAGTGAACAGTGAGACTGCGATTCTCTCTCTCTCTCTCTCTCTCTCTCTCTCTCTCTCTTTCTCTGTGTGTGTGTGTGTGTGCATGCGCATTTAGGAAGGCTGTGTTGTCAAAAATATGACGCTCTGTACTTTTTCAATCATCTTTAAAGAGAACAAGTGCTGAGCAGGTGGCTCACATCTGTAATCTCAGCACTTGGGAGAAAGAGGAAGAAGAGTTTAAGCCTAGCCAGAGTGACACAGTGAGATGTTTTCTAAAGCAAAATACAAAACAAAGAGAAAGAAAGACAGCAAGCATTTAGAAAGCATAGACCAAAGGAGGCCCTTCTTCCAGCTGACGGAGGAGAGGGACCAGGATCTGAAAAGGACAGAGTGCAGTCTTTCTACACAGTTCCTGCCTTTCCACCAGCCCGGCCACAGTCATCTATCAGAGCCCACCATGAACTCTTGAATGCAGGACCCTAACTGAGGGTGGGCTCACTAAAAAGGAGTATGCTATTAACCTGAGCTTCACCCCCTGGACTTCTTGCATGGGCACTGCTGCTGGCTGAGTATGGGGCAGGGTTGGGGGGGGGGTGCCAGAGGGTGACCATGTAAATTGTCATAGAAAGTTCTTTTAGGGAGCATTGATTGTTACAGAAACTCAAAAGAAGAGGAGCTAACAGAGGTCTGGAAGCTGGGAAGATTTTTCCAAGAAGGTGGACCTCAAACTAGTTCATTTATTTAGTTAGTTTTGTTTTGTCTCGGGTGTTTGTGTATGTTGGGTGTGTATGTGTGTGTGTGTTTGTGAAAGAGTTTCTCTGTGTAGCCCTGGAACTCACTTTGTAGACAAGGCTGCCCTCAAACTCAGAGATCCACTTACCTTTGTCTCCCAAGTGCTGGGATTAAAGATGTGCACCACCACCACTCTCTAGCACCCGCCATTCCCCAACCCTCATCCCCATCTCAAGCTAATTCTTAAAGGACTTGGAGACCTGGCAGATAAGTGCAGGGCAGTCTAGAGGTAGCTGATGGTGTGGAAGCAGGAAAATTCTGCCTAGCTATAAAATAGACTGACTACTAAGAGGGTTTGAATAGATGAATGAATAAATAAATAGAATTATACTCTACACCATCTAGTGCAGTTCATGACATGTATATGTGAATGTGTGTATAAAAGTAAATGTATGTGTTTGTATGGGCGTGCATCTGAATAGATACATTGTGTATTTTATCGATGGGGAATAACAGAAAAAAGAGATGGTCCAGAAAAATTTGTTTGACCTCATGGATGTTCTTGCATTTGAATTACAGGCTGTTTGAATTCTGTTGGCAGTTAGAGCTAGGAACCAACTGGCAGGATAAAATGGTGCTTGAAGATGCTGGAGAGATGGCTCAGCAGTTAAGAGTTCTTACTGCTCTTTCAGAAGACCTGCCATTTAGTTTCCAACATCCAAGTCCAGGAGCTTACAACTGCCTGCAACCCTAGCTCCGGGGAATTTGATGCCCTCTTCTGGCCTCCTTAAGTACCTTCACACACACAGACACGCACAGAGTAAAATAATTCTTTTTAAATGGTGCTTGGAACTGGGTATAGTAACACTCATCTATAATCCCAGCACCCAGGAGACAAAGGCAGGAGGCTCACTACAAGTTCAAGACCAGCCTAGGTTACATAGTGAATCTTAGTCCAAAGCAAAAACAGCAACAGAGATGCTTAGGAACTGAAGTAGGGAGAGTCTAAGGCAGACTCTGGCAACTTTATTGGTACAAAAAGAGGGTGTCTCCCCTTATGAGATTAGGGGCCAGTGGTTAGGAAGGAATCCTCAGGAAAGGATGAATTTTTTCTTCTTTCCTGTAGGCGGGAACAGAAAACCAGGGGGCTCATGGACAGAACACTCTCATAGGTGGAGACCAGCCTTACCCTGACCTGGTGGAGAGCTACTATGATGGTAGTAGCTCCCCTCCCTGAAAGCTGGTGGCCATGGACACGTTCGGAGACAATTTTAAAACAGCTCTGACTCCCAGCTGTGTTAGTTACTTATCTTGTTACTTGACCAATCATCTGACGAAAGCAACTTAAAAAAGGAAGAATGTATTCTGACTCACAGTTCAAGGGCACAGTCCAGCATGGCAGGGAAAACATGGCGACAGGAGCATGAGGCAGCTACTCACAACACCTCTGTTCTCAGGAAGCAGAGAGATGAATGCTGATGCTTCTCCTCCATTTTTTTTTTTTTTTTAAGTTGAGGACTGGATGATGTCACCCACATTCATGGTAGAGTTTCTCTCCTCTGTTAAATCTCTTTGGAAATGTCCTCACAGGCATACCTAGAGATGTGTTTCCTGGGTACAATGAAGATTAGCCATTGCACCAACTTAAGGACCTATGCCAGAACGGTTACTTCCTTAGTGGTTGTTGATCCCTGTCCTGGTGACCTGGATGTCAGATGTGAGAGGTTCTGAGTGCACAACCTGTAGGTTAGGACCAGCAGAGTACAATCCAGAGGAAGGGTCAGATATAAAGGTGAAGGTAGAGTCAAAGGTGGCTTTATGAAGCTTAGGGAACTGGCTAGGATGTAGATCAGCAGTTCTCAACCTGTGGGTCTCAACCCCTTTGGAGGTCATTTATCAAATATCCTGTGTATCAGATATTTACATCACGATATGTAACAGTAGCAAAATTACAGTTATGAAATAATAACGAAAATAATTTTATAGTTGGGGGTCACCACAACATGAGGAACAGTATTAAAGGGTCACGGCATTTAGGAAGGTTGAGAACTACTGATGTAGATGGAGATAAATAGAAAGGAAGGCCACCTCCCAGTGACAGGACCTGCTCAACATAATCATCAAGAAGAGCAACAGATTTCCGGTCGTGGTGGTGTACGCCTTTAGTCCCAGCACTTGAGAGGCAGAGGCAGGCAGATCTCTGTGAGTTGCGGGCCAACCTGGTCTCCAAAGCAAGTCCAGGACAGCCAAGGCTTTGTTACACAGAGAAACCTTGTCTCGAAAAGAAAAGAAAAAGAAAAAGAAGAGGAGGAATACATGACAAAATTCAAGGGTCAAGAGTCATTCTGATGACCTGCCTCAACCCAACCCAGTCTCTGGTAGGAGGCCTGGAACTTAAGGGGGTAAAAGGGGAAATGTTGTCTAGGCAAGAAGGCATCTGATCTGGGTGGGGTGCTCTGTAAAGGAAGAGAGTCTCGGAAGTTACTGGTGACCCAGGATGGTGCTTTCCCTTTGAGAGTAATTCCTTCACTTGGCTGACATCTGTTAAAGAAGATTTATTTCATTCACAGATACTAGTTAAGGCATGCTGAGGGAGAATGTATTCACAGGAAAAAATGCAGGAAGCAAAGATAAGTACTGGGGTAGAGGGATTGGGCTGAACTCTAAACAGACTGGGAAGGTGGGGATTTATAGACAAGAAGTAGTGTGTGGGGATGGAAGGGAAAAAAAAAAAAACCAAGAGGAAATGATTTGGTGGTATGTGTGTGGGGTGGGGGTGTCCTGGAGAAAAGGAGAAAACTAGCCTAACAGGATTATTGGTAAATGCAGACCAAGGTCACCATGTGGGGACTGGTGAAGCGGCAAGGAAGCTGACTGACATGGAGGGTGATGAGGTGGCTGGCATATGGGATTCTGGCTACATGGATCCATGTACACCTATACACATAAAAGAAATTTTTTTTTCCAAGTGGACAGCCGAAAGTTTTAGATGCAGGTGAGAGGTCTTCATGTATTTGTTTCTTGGAGCTGCAGAGGGGTGAGAGGAGAAGGCGCCTCCACTGGGGTCCCAGGATCTGTGTTTCTCTAGATGGAAAAGAAGCTTCTTACCCTCACTCTCTCACCTTCTCTAGGAACAGCAGCAAGGAGAAATTTTTCATGAAGGTGTGAGTGAGTGCGTCCCCAAAGTTTTATAACAGGCGTTCATGACACAAATTGCTACAGAGGAAAAAAGTCACCCCTGGGAAACTTATCTAAGAATATATCATGAGATGGGTTATTTCGGGACTCAAATTACACAGGAGGGCCTAGGAAAATAGACATGCACGGGGCTGAACACAGCTACAATTAACGTTAACTATAAGGTGTCATATCTTTACAAAATGCAGAAAGCACAGTCTGCAGTGAGTGCTACAGAGGGTGAGAGGAAGGTGAATTCAAGCCAAGTATCTAGGGGGAAGAGGGGTAGTCCTCCAGAGGAAGGAGGAGGGAGCCAGCAGGAAGGGACTTGTAAGGAGAGGCACAGTTCTCAGAAGACAGCAGTCACCTTGGGCAACGTGGTCTGCGGAGTTGGAAATGTGGAAACCAGGCTGGATCCCACCTAACTCAGGGAAACTCCAGACCCAGAACTAGATGGAGTAAGAGAGTATTAGGGGGTTTTCCCAGGGTGTCCCTGGGCCTAGAGGGACCTAAATTATATAGCTTAATCTACCGGTACCTAAAGGAAATCAGGGTGTTTGTTTTATTTTGAGTTTGTTTATTTGTTTTATCTATACGATAATCACCAGTGTTTAGCTGTAGGGTAGGGTAGAAGGTCTGGGGGATGAGACCATATGAGTAGTGAGCCAATATTTCCAGTTGGCAATGATGACCTTGAAGGGGACATCTCACCTCAGGAAGCCTCAGTTTATCCACCTGTGGCATCTCACCACAATCCCTTTCAGAAACTGATTCAGGGAGAGGAAGCCAAATGCATTACATAATTGTACATTCTGCCTTCCTACCACGGCCTCTCTGCCAGTATGTCCCCTTATCACCTGCTTTATGAAGATCAGTGCTGGGGATAGAATATGAGGTCTCATACATGCTAGGCAAGCAATCTACCACTGAGCTACAACCCCAGCTCTTTGTTATTGTGAATATTTGACTTCCATCAGAACTACATACAGGAGGACCAGAGAAGCCACCTCTGATGTCCCATTCTTCTTTCTTATTCCCAAGTGGCAAGCATGTTGCTTAGTACTTATTAACCTCTCAAAAGTATAGACTGAATAAATATGTAAGAGTGAGCATTACTAATAACCAGTGTGTTTCCCATCAGATGCAGAAAGATCTTTTCCAATGTGAAAAGCTGTTTCTAAAATATCCTAACCTTCTGCCCAAGCCCAAGTCCTGTCACATAATATTTGTGCCCCTGGAGTGGGGGAAAAGCATGGTCAAATCCTTCTACTTCAGTGTAAGCCTCGGGTGAGCTTGGTTTGGCTTGCAGCTACTTCCTTGTTCTAGACAGAACAGGGCCTGATGCTCAGTAAGGCTCAATAAAAAGTTGGAGAGATGGCAGGTTGACCAACTCAGCTACCACCCAGGCCCAGATCTCTAGGGCTTTGAGTTGGCCCACCCCAACATCTACTCTAGCTATGAACTACTGGACGGAAGAAGCCGGTCCTGCAGACCCAAAGGTGCAGGATCTCCATGACACAGCAACGACAGGATGTCTGAGTCCCTGTGAGGTTCCAGTATTGATAGTGTAGCAGAAGCCAGAGGCCTCGAACCAGACCAATGATTCATTGCAATGAAGATTTGCAAGTAAAGATGTGTGGACAAAAGGCTATGCTGTGTGACACACCATGACACATTACAGCTTCCATGACAAGATTTTTTTTCTGTATTTTTTAATTTTTTTTTCTTTTGTCAGGGTAGGGGAGGTTGCAAGGACAGAGGGTGCATATGAAGGGACGGGGAGATGAGTGGGATTGGGGTGCATGATGTGAAGTTCACAAAGAATCAATAAAAAGTTTAAAAAAAAGAGCTGGTGCCGGGCGGTGGTGGCGCACGCCTTTAATCCCAGCACTTGGGAGGCAGAGGCAGGCGGATCTTTGTGAGTTCGAGGCCAGCCTGGTCTACAAAGCGAGTCCAGGACAGCCAGAGATATTCAGAGAAACCCTGTCTCGAAAAAACCAAAAAAAAAAAAAAAAAAAGAGCTGGTAAGTGGCTGAATGGCTTCTAACTCTAAACACAAAGCAAAGCCCTTAGCAAGTGTCTACTGAATGGGTAAATTGCCAAACACTTTTTCAACTCTCCTTTTCTCATATCTTCAACTAAGGCAGCATAGCAGCCTGAGGAGACTAGTCAACCAATCTGGGCTTAAATTCTGGCTTTCCTCCTTATGAGGTGGATGAGCTGGAGTGAGCTCTAAGCTTCTCTGCGTTCTATTAACTAACATAGAAAATGAGGATAGGAGTTTTTCCAATAGGATTTGCAGTTCATCTGAAGCTTAGCATCACATTGAACTACATCAAACGCTTAGCATGGTGCCTGGCATAGCACTTCCTGCTGTATTGTTACAACTCTATCAATCTCTTGGCCCTTGGTGGCTCTGGTGAAGCTATAGCATAGAGTCAAGTCCCAGACAGATGAGGTGGCTTACCTGTAACCCAATCAGTCCAGAGGCTGAGTCAAGAGGATCTTCAGTTCAAGGCCAGCTAGGGCCACATAGCAAAGCCCTGACCCAAATAAATAAAGTTGAGCTCTCTACAGATTGGGCCCAGTGTCCCTCTTTCTAGTCTCTTTCCATGCTCTCAAACTAACTTCCTTGGTCAGCTGCTGGGTACTCCAGACCTTCTGCAAAGCCCTTCTGGAATTTGCTTGCCTTTTGTAGGAATCCTTTGAGCTAGAATTTCTTCTTGCCCGTATTTAACTGATGATGAGACCAGCGCTCAGCAAGGAGAACTGACTCTGCTAGGGAGAGTCACACAGCAGCTACCAGCAAAGCTGGATTCCATTCATGATCTTATTCACCCACCCCTGAAATTCTAACCACAAAAAACTCCACCTGTCAGTCAGCCTGGTACTTCCCAGAAATGCAGAACCTCGGGCCTCATCTGAGCCCTGTTGAATCCAAACCCATATTTTAGCCAGACACTCCTTGCCCAGGTGATTGTTGGGCACTCTAACGTTTTCAAGCATCACTAGAACTCACTTTCTGCCAGTCAGAGTACTAATTACATCAAATATGTGCTCTTGTTTAACTCCTAGGTCAAGAAAGGTCAGCATCATTCCTGTGTTGTTCCAGTGCAGAGGAGGTCTCTCCTTCATGCCACTGCTCTCCCTAACAATTACAGCCTTTCTTCCAACATGTCCCTTGGCTGTAACGTGAAACTTCCTGGTGCTCTTTTTATCCTTCAAACTGTACATTTTGTTTTTCTTTTTGCCCCTTGCTTTTCATCATTATAGACTTGTATAAGTGTTATCAGTAACAACCATTCCACAGACTCAACATTATGGTGCCTTGAAGTTTCTTCCACCACACGCTGGACAGATGGCTCAGTGGTTAAGAGCACTAATTGTTCCTCCAGAGGTGTGAACCTGACTCCCATATGGCAGCTCACAACTGTCTATAACTCCAGTCACAGAGGTCCAATACCTTCCCCTCCAAGGGCACTGCATGTACATGGCACACAGACATGCATGCAGATAAAACACCCATACCCATAAAGTAATGAAATAATTTAAAAAATATTTTAAGGACATTTCCTGTGACAAGTAAATTAGTCAGTCCATTACTTTAAAATTTAGGCTCAGGCAAGTTCTTATGACATGGGCAAAAGGTAACCAGATGCTCTGTCAGAATATTATATAAGTGGCCTACAGCTCATTGGTAATATTGCTCCCATCAGAAATCTCTTGAGCCCAGCCTCTACCATCCTTACCTCTATCAGCTCTGTTGTCTTTTGGCTCCTCTAGAACAGACCACTAAACTCTGCTCACAGCAGTCAACTGCTTATCTTGTCCAGCGTTCCAAAGTCATCCACGTTTCTCCAAAACTCAACACGTCCAGGTTCTCTACAACAATAGCCCGTTCTCAGTACCAACTTCTGTAATAGTTGTTTTTCTGGTTTTTTGTTTTGTTTTGTTTTGCCATGACAAAGACATTTTTTTTTTTTCAAGACAAGGTTTCTCTGTGTAGCCCTGGCTGTCTTGGAACTCATTCTGTAGACCAGGCTGGTCTTATCTCTAGAAAGGCATCGGAGATCCAGCTGCCTCTGCCTCTGGAGTACTGGGATTAAAGTGTGTGCCATCACCCAGTGACAAAGGCAAATTATAGAAGAAAGACTTTATTTGAACTTACTGGTCCAGGAGATAAGAATCCATTGTGGCAGGGATACACAGCACTGAGTAGCAGGTCTGGCAGCCAGACCAGGTAGCTGAGAGATAAGAGCTAAGTCACAAGCACAAAGCACAGAGAGCCGACTGGAAGTAGGGAGAGGCTGTGAACCCTCTAAGTCCACCTTCAGTAAGGTGCTTCCTCCAGCAAGGCTCTGTGTGGTGCTTAGAATGAGATGTCCCCCATAGTCTTGAGGATTGGAAGACTTGGTCCCTAGTTGGTGGTGCTGTTTGAGGAGGCTTAGGAGGTGTGACCTTGCTGGAGGAAGTATGTCACCGGGTGCAAGCTTTGGAAGTTTAAAGATTGGCATCATTTCTAGCTTGCTTTCTGTTTCATGTTTTCAGTTAAAAATGAGCCCTCTGCTTCCTGCTTCTGCTGTCATGCCTTTGCTTTCCCATCACGGACACTAGCTCTCTGGAGCCACAAGTTCTAATAAACTCTTCTATAAGTTGTCTTGGTTATGTGTTCTATCATAGTAATAGAAAAATAACAATGTATATCACCTTCTAAAGATTTCATAACCTCCCCAAAGAGTGCCACCTATTGAGGACCAAGTGTCTGAATGCATATATAGCGGACATTTCTCATCCAAAAAACTGAAGTAGCCTAATATTTGCCATCAATTCAAAGCAATCCTCCTGCCTCAGCCTCCTAAGTGCTGAGAATACAGGCATGAGACAACATGCCCAGATCCCTGGTTCATTCTCTTAGGAAATATATGCAGAGCTTGGCTTGGTAACATGCTTGTAATCCTAGTATTTGAGGGGTGGAAGCAGGAAGATCAGGAATTTAAGGCAAGTCTCCTCCACTTACGATGCATTTGAAGCCCTGGGCTGAGACTCTATCTCAAAAATGAAATAAAATAAAATGCTGAGCACGAATTGTGGCAGGCACATAGTAGGTGCTGAATCAATGTTCATTGAATCAGTTCCCCTCTAAGCACATGGTTGCTATAGCACTGGTTTGTTTTTGAAGCAAGGTCCTATTATGTTGCCCAGGCTGGCTTCTAGCTAGCTTACCATTCCCCTTCCTCAACTTCTCCAGTGATGGGGCGACAGGTATACGGCATCTGGCTTGGCTGCATTTATTAAAGCTCCTTTGGTACACCCATGCTGTCCTCCTTGGCTGTGTTATCGGTGACTGCCTGTTTCTCCCTTCCACTGTCTCAGGCTCCTCTGTATTCCCTAAGCAGAGGGCCTGGCATCTCGCAGGGCCTGCAAAGCAAGCAGATGCTCTCCCAACAAAAGGGAGGCTATGCCTGTAGTACTTTCAGAATGGTGTGTCACCAGGATTGAAGCCTTCTGAGTCTCAAGAGTAGTGAAGAATGTGTGTGGTGACAGGAGCCTTGGCTGCTTGCCATCCTCAATCTTTGGGCTGACCAATGATGCCAGCAGTGGCTATTTTCACAAACTCCTCAATCTATTTTTGTAATTAAAAATTTATTTTATGTGTATGGATGTTTTGTGTGCATGTATGTCTGTGCACCACATGCATGCCAGAAGCCTGCAGAGGACAGAAGAGGGTTTTAGATACCTTGGGAATGGAGTTACTGACAGTTGTGAGCCACTGTGTAGGTGCTGGAAATTAAACCCAGGTCCTCTGGGCAAGCAGCCAGTGCTCTTCGCCATCTCTTCAGTCCCTGCAGACAATCTAATCATTCGTTTTTTCCAGACCATCAGTGGGGCTGTAGGGTGTAGATAAATGAAAGAGCCCTTGCCTTGTTTGCCAAAGCCCTGAGTTTTATCCCAAGCACAGAGGAGGGAGGGAGGGAAGTGGGAGAAAATGAGAGAGAAAAAGCGAGACAGAGACAGAGATATGGAGAGGGGGAGGGAAGAATGGAGGGAGGGAGAGAGAGAGCCCTAGAAATGGTCGTTGACGCCTTCACACACACTGCAGGTTAAAACCAGGTCCCCAATAACCTGTGTTTCTCCACAAGAACAGAAAGAGCAAAGGAGGCCACACATAGGGGAAGGACCTCCTACATCGCAGAGAGCCTAGTAGTTCCCCAGCTAAGCCTCTCCTTTCTCCGGAGATACAGAAAAGCATTTATTTCTAGGCCTCAATTTCCTCGTTTGTGAAATGAGGGGGTTGGACTCATTTCTAAAGCTCCTTCCAGCTCCAAGTCGCTGTGCTACAAAATGAGAGAAATGTGAACCTTTAGTTGCTATGATCTGAAAATATTTTGAATGTAGAGAATCAAAATTGTACAGCAGCACACGAACAAAATAATATGTTAATGACTAAGAAGATTGTGTTTAATCCAATGGGAAACAGCAGATCCTCTGGTGGTGGTGTGCACGCGTGTCTGTGCTCAGCTTCCTTTCTTGAGCTCAAACATATATTTTGAATCGCTAATATAGTAATCAGGCCTCTGGCAGCCTATCAGGCCCAAACACACGCACACACTTCAAATTAAAATGAGGGGCAAATTCACTGCCGCCTGCTTTCATCATTTCTTTTTGGGTGGTTCTATCAGGAGAAAAAAATTTTTGTAGCGACGGTGTCGAACTGACAGCCCCTGGAAGCCTCTGATCTCAGAACTGGAACGCGTGGGCGGGAGAACCAGGGATTTCATTAGCATCTTTGCTTTCCCACACCAACTGCCCCCTCCACAGTCCGCACAGTCTAGCTCAACAGCGTACACACTCCGACCTTGGAGGCACGAGGGAGTCAGACGGCTAAACCCTGCAGGCCTCCGGACCACAACGCGTGCTCTGGGCCCTGCCAGCGGGACGATGAGGTTGCACTCGCTAGGTTGAGTCGGGAGGGTGCTGGATGCGTAAAGGGTCAAGTCGCCGACCTTTTTCCTGCACAGATGAGTCTCAACTCGGAGGAGGGCGTGGCTCAAAGGCTGCACGTGGCTCTGACTACAGCCCGGCTCCAAGTTCACTTCCACTCCCGGGCTTTGCGCCGCAGCCGAGCTAGGTAGGCCAGAGTCGCAGGGCGTCGGCAGGGATTGCCCCGGAGGTCCCCGCAAGCCCGGCAGAGGCGGTGGTCCCTCTCCGTCCGACGGCCGCGCCCGCACCAGGGCCCGCGCCGATTGGCCGGCTGGCGATCTCTAGGCGGGCCGGGGGCGGACCTCGCGGCCAGGTGGGGCGCCCCGCCCCTCGGCCGCTCCAGGTGCAGCGGTGGGGACAGCAGGATCCAAGCCGAGGACCCGGGACTGGGCTGGGGCGCCATGGCCGAGTCCCAGCTGAGCTGCCTGGACGAGGCGCACGTGAACGAGAGGGTGACCGAGGCGCAGGCCGCCTTCTACTACTGCGAGCGGCGGCGGGCGGCGCTGGAGGCGCTGCTGGGTGCAGGCGAGCAGGCCTACCGCGAACGGGTCAAGAAGGAGCGGCTGCGGGACTTCCTCTCCAGCCAGGAGCGCCAGGCCCTCTGCGCCGCCTGGAGCCCCTACGAGGAGGCCGTCTCCAACATCGGGGTCAAGGCCAAGGCCAAGGCCCCGGTCGAGCACGGCGAGTCCCTGGTCTATTGGCCAGACCTCTCGGACACCGAAGTGCCCCCGCTGGACCTGGGATGGACGGACTCCAGCTTCTACCGCGGCGTGAGCCGCGTCACCCTCTTCACCCATCCGCCCAAAGAAGAGAAAGCGCCGCACCTGAAGCAGGTGGTCAGACAGATGATCCAGCAGGCCCAGAAGGTAGGCCTCGGCCCCAGTCTTGCACCAGTGGGACCCCCTACCTGGTCTCACCTCCGGGCCACTCTCGCCATCCTCTGGGAAATGATCCCCAGCTCACCTTCGCCTCGTGGTGAGACCCTTTGAAAGATGAATGTGAATGCTTACGGTAAACCATAAAGCTCTGGTCTTTCTTACTACGGCGTCCAGAGGCTCTGGTGTTCCTATACCTCTGTCACATCCTTGGGCAGCGTGAAGGTTTGAGGCCTTGAGCTAAACTGGCCACTCAGGTCATTGATCATGACCTATGCTCAGGGCTTTATTTACAAGGTGTTTCCTTGGCCGTTTCCATATTTGATCTTCACAGCCTAATAAAGTGGGTGGTTTGTGATGACCTCCCTTAACCTCCAGGCCAGGTGAGCTTTCCTTGGGAGCCTCTCTCCCCCAAAACAACCTGACTTTCCCGTTCTCACCCTCTCGTGGGCATTGTACTAGAGCCCAAACTGGCTCGAATGAATGAGGGAAAGCTATTTTGAGCTCTAGCTGTGGCTTGGCTCAATGCTGGGTGCTCCCACAAGACACTGGACTCAGCCTTTCAGGAAGAGGCTCCTACTTAGCCCATCTGCTCTGCCTGGGTGTTGAAAAAAGATGTTTCCAAGGAGCCTGGTTAGAATACCAGCTGGACAGCTGGCTGTGGGGTAGGTGAAAGACTAATCTTTTCCTCTGTGCCCTTGGATATCTGGGTAGTTTCCAGATGAAATGTGGGCTATTGCCTTAAATCTGAGCTTCAAATAGCTCATCAGTATCAGTTTATCCCAAATTCTGCATGGTGCACATTGATGCCAAAAGTGACTTTTTATTTATCTAAATTTGGACTTAATGGGATGGCCATTATTTTACCCTCTGAGCACTGAGAGGTGATATACTTTTATCATATGTATTTCTTGTGTTTGGAGTATCCTGGCATATATGGGTGTCAATGGACATTTTTGGGGAGTTAGTTCTCTCCTGCTGCCACGTGGGTTCTAGAAGTTGAATTCAGGTCGTCTGGCTCGACTGCAAGCACTTCTACCCCTGAGCCCTTTAGTCAGCCCTCCACTGGGACTTACCAAGCAGTGCCAACAGGCTTGGCTGCCCAGATGAGAGTATGCAACCAGAAGGCTTGGGTCCACTGTTCTTACTCAGCTTCATGAGTGTAATTACAGCCATCTTTATCCTGGAGGCCGAACAGGAGCAAAGATGCTAAGGGCAGTGAGAGTTTTTTCTGGGAGGTGTGGCCTAGGCTGATGGGTTGCCAGAGAAGTTAGCTTTTCACTGTCCTTTCTTCCACCTTCCCTCGAGAATAATTGTTCCTTGTCTGACTAAGCATTCTTTGTGTACTACATACACTCTGCTGAAGAAAAAGGCAAGGCTGAAGACAAAGGAAAAGGAAATGCGTGGCAGTGCTGGGGCAGTGGGCTGTAGCTGGGGTCAAGGATCAGGACTCATGATGTAATATTATGTAATAGTCACTAAATCCTGATTTATTTAGTGTTTGTGACACGTCACCCACTGTGTTAATAATTTTCTCATTTGCTTTTAAAAATTTACATTTACTGTTTATTTGTGTGTGTGTGTGTGTGTGTGTGTGTGTGTGTGCAAGTCAGAGGATAACTTCCAGGAATCCTCTCTCCTTCCTCTCTGTGGGAGGTGAGTTGTAGGCTTGGAATGGCAGAGAGAGGGAAAAAAAACTGGACTGGTCAGACTCTCAGAGACTGCTGAGCAGGAAATGAGAGATTTCTTTTGCTTCAAAATGCAAAGTAGTTTCATTGTTGGGAGCTTCCCCCTAGTAGGCTTGTGTGCAGTGTCCTCTTTTACAGTAAGGAAACTGTGGCACAGAGCAAGGATAACGCTTAGGTTGTCAGGTAAGGCAGCAAACGCCTTTGCCACTAAGCCGCCTCACGCTCTGGCCCCTTGTTTTTCACAGCCCCTAGGGGAGACAGTTGTTTGTTTATCTTGGAGAAAAAGAAATCAAGATGCAGGCCAGTTCAGTTACTTGCCTAAGTTAGTAAATAGCTGAGTCAGAATCCAAACCCTGAAGCACTTGCTCTGAACCGCTGTGCTACTCTGACCTGCTGTCCCTTGTCAGGGTTAGGGTGGTGGGATTCTGCAAGGAGTTGGAATGGATCTAGTACAGTCAGCCATCTGTAGTATCCATCATGTACCCCTGGTAGAAGAAGGCAGAGACCAGGCCCTGCTCCACTGCAACTTCCATGACAGGTCTGTCCTGAACTGTGAGGTTCCTAACTCTTTAAATAAATATTTAACAGAATCTTGCCGTTGTGAACCAGTACTATATGTGCAGATTGACCTGATACATATTTCCAGAATGTGTACTGTGTGCCAGGCACTAGCCATAAAGATCTAAGCTGTGGACTTTGCTCCTCAAGAACTTGCTTAAATGCTGAGGCTCTGCTAGAAGGAAATAGGAGTTTGGGGCCTGTACCTGGGAAGGCTCCCTGTGGGAGGTGGGTTGCAGGTTTGGAGAAGAGAGTGAGAAAAAACTGGGATGGGCACTCTCTCAGTTAGACTGCTGAGCAGGAAGTGAGAGGTTTCTTTTGCTTCAAAATGCAAAGAACTTTGATAGAAGGGAGCTGAGTACTTTGTGAGTTTTGTTTGAGGTATGTACCATCTTTTACAGGTAAGGAAACAGACACAGAGCAGGAAAGAAGTTGGCCTAAAGGTCACTTGTGTAGTTATATAAAAGCTCAGATTTCTACCCTGTACTCCAAGCACAGCACATCCAGACCACTGCCTGGCCCTGCTTCTTGCTCATCCAATTGGCAAGCATATTTCCTTGGCAATCAAATCATTCTCCTCCTTGTTCACCCCGAGGGAGGGAGTTTCCAGGGAGTGTCTGGCTGCCTTGAGGCTGGGTTAGACTGAGAGATGGTTTGTGTGTTGAGATCCCACGGCCTTGGAGGGAAGCCAGTCCACCTAGGTGCCAGGGATTCTGGGTTTTATTTCATTTAACCCTCAGAATAATCTTATAAGATGCTATTATTTTTGTTCCCAAAAGACAAATAAGAAAGAGGGGGTTGCTGGGACTTGGCCACGCAATGGAACCCTTCCATTCCAGGAAAGAGGAAGGGAACCAGAAAAAGGAGCCTAATTAGGGGACATTCTGGAAACACGATTTTGCCTTTAATTCCAGCACTCAGGAGGCAGAAGCAGGTGGATCTCTGAGTTCAAGGCCAGCCTGGTCTGCAGAGTGAGTTACCCGACAGCCAGGGCCGTTACACAGAGAAACCCTATCTCAAAAAACCAAAACAACCCCCCCCACACACACACACCCACACACACAATTTTGGCATGAGGAGGAAAGCCCAGGTATGGAAACCAGTGAGGACATTGGTCAGAATGGAGGTGGTCCCTGTGTATGGAAGAAAAGCCTCTGAGGAGTTAAGTTTTCACTAGCCACTCTCTGGGCCTCTGCAAATGGCAGAAAAGCGTTCCTAAGCTGTTCTAGTTAGTACCCAACATTCAAACATCCAGCTGTGTTTGTTTGCAGGGTGGAGTTTTCTGTTGGTGCTTTTCCACCTTGAGAAATTTGCCTATTTTAGTGTCACTGATGAGTCCCCTTTGTCTACTTAAACTCCAAGACTTTAAAAAAAAAAAAAACCCTGGCCTGTGTCATGCTAACAAGGAAGACCAGGGCAGGCTGCTGCTGCTGCTTGGGCATTCGGAACTGCCAGTGAGAATCTTAACAGCAAGACCCCTCAGAAAGCTGGGAAGCCAAAATAAGAGGAACAAGCAACCTCAGCCCACTGGGCTGGCCACTGGAAGGTCTTGCATCCCTTTGATCACAGAGTTCTCCTGCATGCTAAGCATGCATTAGTAGAAAAGAGATGGACGAGACATGCCCCCACTCTTAAGTAGTTTGCTAATTCATCCTTATAATCAGTATGACAAATGCTTGAGAGAAGGTGTGGCAGGAGAGACACTCGTCCCACCCCTAAACCAGGTTAGGGAAGGCTCTTTGAAGTTGTCTGAACACCTGATCTAGCAGGAAGAGTGAGATGGCACCAAGCCTATGCCTGTCCTTATGACCAGCGGCATCCATTTGACTCCTGACTCCTGTGTTCACTGGTCTCACATTCCAAATGCACTAGCTGCCCAGCTCGTCCCACCGCTCCATGAACTGCTTGGTTTCCTTGGCACTGTAAGGTGGGCCATTGTTCTCATGTCACAGAGGAACTCTAAGATCCAAAAGAGTGAAGTAACATTTTTAGACTAAGGCCAAGGAGATTTGGAGAGACGCTCCAAAGCACAAAGTTTGATAGATAAAGCAGACATTTGGCCAGACATCTGGACAGGTGGTGGAAGGCAAGGGTGAACAGCTGAGATGCAATGCCCAAGGAGTATGGCAAGAGTTGCCAATTCATGTCACCAAGAGACCTGGATTTTCGGGTGACAGTCTTCTCCCATGACTGTCAGTTTCCAGCCACATTCAGCCAATAGTACCAAACTGAGAGCCTTCTCTGCCCCTGATACTATGCTAGCCATTGACATACAGAGAAGTAGATGTTGTCACTCCCTCAGGGGGGTGGAGGGGAGAGTTCACTGGTTTCAGGAGATGGCTACATTTGTCAGGGAAGTACGAGGACCACAGTTCAGATCCCCAGAACCTATGTAGATGCTGGGTGGGTGTGGTGGTGGCCTACATATGATTTCAACCAAAGAAGGTAGAGACATGATCACCAGAATCAGCTGGTTAGCAAGACTAGCATTTGACAAGCGCTGAGTACAACTGACAGACCTTGCCTCAAAAAATAAGGTGGAAGAGCTGTCAAGGATGATTCCCAATATCAATCTCCACATGCATGTGCGCCCATGCACGCATGTGCTAATATACATGCATACCACATACGTGTGAAAACTGAAAAGGGGGGAACCTTCCTTAATGTTTTTAAATCTCACTGGTTTATAAAATTGTTGAGTCAGTTAATATGCTCACTTACACCTTACTCATCGTTGGTGCTATCTCTGGCTCCCTTTGTCCCATCCTTTTCCCTTTCAACCTCAGCAGGGCAATTGATTAGGATATTCTGAACTGCCCCAGCCCCCTCTTTTCAAGACAACCAGGTCTCCCTATGTAACCCAGGTTGGCCTGGAATTAGTACAGGCTGTCCTCAAATGTGCCATGAACCCTCCTGAGTATAGGCATGTGCCACCATGCCCCAGCATGAACTGCTCTTAGAAGCTAATTTAAATGCACAGAGCCAGAGCTGGTCTCTGAGCAGCCCAGGGATCTGCGGGTCCCAAATATTGTCTCTTCTCTCAACTCTTCCACAGTGACTATTCTACATGAGCTTGGTCTCAGACACACTGGGGCAGTCCTGGGGTCCTTGTCCCGTGATGACTGGTGGCTAGCAGCCCTGCTGAAGTTCCAGTTCTAACTCCACAGCCAAAGTGCCCAGAGATTTCAGGGGAAGGCCAAACAAGCTGGGGCAAGAACCAGAGGGCTGTGGAGTTCTGAGTCTGTCTGTCTGCTCAGTCATTGTTTCTGGGAGCTGGGATCTCTGGGTAATGGAGACCCAACTTCCATGATAGTGATAGAAGCCACGTTTTGGAGTTGAAGGGTCTTAGCTTCTGAATTGATCCAGTCATCCTCTTCCAAGCTGGGCTTCTTTGGACAAATCTCTTCCCACTTGAGCCTGCTGACCAGTAAAACGGAGGGGACAATGTCTAGGTTTCTAGATGCTTTAGACAAGGAGGGGTTATCTGTGGAAGCTAAGGTTACCAGAAGCAGACATGTTCATTGTCCTGGGAAATAGCTGCTTCTTCTCTGAGCAGAAGAGAGGAGCTGTGGTTAGAGTTGGGAGGCTCCAGGCCTGAGGCTCTGAGCAGCTGTGCTTCCTGTCTCCTTATAGAGAGAGCCACTCAGTCCCCCTTTGAGTTCATCTGTTGGCCTTGCTTTGGTGGAGGTAGGGGAAGTTGGCTGTTTGCCTGGGGCAGCCAAACCCTGGGCTGGGATCCCTTTTGGACCCTGCATTGAGTAGGGAGGAATAAGATGGAAAAGCATAAGAACCCCCACCCTGACCCCTCTTCCTAAACTGGGAAGGGAAGGGAAGGTACCCTTGAGGGTGGTGCTTGGAAGGGCCTGACTCCCTGCATGGGCTCAGCCAGAGTCTAGAAACAGTCCCCAGACCCTTTGGCTGTAGAGACCTACATCTTCCAAGCAGAGGAGTCACCAGCCAGGAGTGGGCTAGGCTGCTGAGCTGATTGCAGCTTTGGGTCATTTCTCTTTTTGGAGGAGGTGGGGGCGGTCTCTTACACTAGAGGGGTGTGCCCTTCCACCAGTCCCAAAATAGGATGCAGGAACCTTGGTAAGCATCTTCTTGATTTCCTCTGGGATTCATGGTTGAAAAGAAGAGTCTGTTGAGCAGAGATCTCAGATGATCCAAGCCAGAGAAAGACATCCAAAGCTAGAAGCCAGGATTAGGAGAGTCCTCATTCTTTTGCTCACTCTGGCTGTATCTTTCCCTTGCTAACTAGTTGTCCCTGGGCAAATGAATTGACTTAGCTGGGCCTCTGTTTGTGCATCTGTAACATGAGGGTGAGTGAGTATCGCTGAGTTGTTTGCAAGAGTGTGCTAAGCATCACAAGGACTGTGCCTTGAAAAGAGTGAATAATACAGACAGACAAAAGGAGTTATGTGATGCAAGGTTAAAACTGTTGAGAAAGGAGAGGGCCTGTTTCCTTCAACTAATCCTGAGGCTCATGGGAAGTATGAGGCCCTAAGACTTAGAAAAGGTTGACTGAAATCCCACCCAGACTGGAGTCAAGGCTGTGTCCTTGGGCAAGTGTACACTATTCTTGGGAATTGCACTTTGGAACCATCTCTTCCCTCTGAAACTTCCAGAAACATTCAAAATGTATTTGTCATCAGTATGCTTTGCCAGTCTGACCCTGGAGGCTTGTGAACTGGCTTTGGAGACAGACAAGTCCGTAACTGTTAGCTGCCCTGATTTGGACTGAGTCAGGGGGAGAGAAGGCAGTATTGGGGCAGGTAACACAGTCGTAGGGGGTCTGGGTAGATTCCCTATTTTGTCCTCTTTGGGGCCATAGCCCTTGGACTTGTGTTTTCCCTGAAAGGCAAGGGCCCTTTTAGGGATTCCCACACTAGCTCCTCCCCCCATGTTCTCAGCCCTCAGCATGCTGCTGCTCCCTTTGGCTGGCTGTTGGCCAGCCCAGCCTGCTTCATAGTGTATACAAAGCAGAGCCTGTTCTGGGGCCAGCTGCCAATCTGAGCTGGGAAGAAACAGGGCAGAGAACAGAGGTCTTGCAGGGCTGACTGCCTGCCCTGGCTCCTGGCACTGACTGGCACACCCTAGATACCCCCTTTCCCCCACAACCCCAGGTGCTGTGAGCAGCGAGCCTAAGCCAGAGTTCCTGCTTTCCCTTTCCTTCTCTGAACTCCATGGAGTCTGTGCTTGCTGATGATCCCAGAATCTTAGTCCTGGAAGAGAGCCGATGGCTTTCTAATGATTCGCGTCTCTGGCCCAGCATCTTAATGATCTGTACTCTCATCCTGGATACAGTGTGTAGGCTGCTCATCATTGTGCTGGGCATGCGGGAGACTCTGGAAAAGTCTCTTTCTCTCTGTGTCTCTGTCTCTCTGTGTGTATGTGTGTGTCTGTCTCTGTCTCTCTCTCATGAGTCTGGAGGTGGAGACCAGGACTCTTCCTTTCTGTGGTTCCTGGAGGGCACACTGTGAAAGACCTTACCTTCTCCTCTCAAGGGGTTTTCAAACTGCCTGGAGAACCCCCTGTTTGCACTGTCACTCAGCATGTCTTACTGAGAACGTATTATGTGCCAGCTACCAAAAATTGACAGGTGAATTAAATCTGAGCCTTGCCTAGATCTAACGGGTGAGGCAAAAAGAAAATACATTTCAGATCAGTGAGGAGTGATATGGTGCTGAGAGCTATATTTATTGGGAAATTAAGCTAGATATTTGGTTTTTGTCATGCTGAAGATCCACCCCATGGCCATGTGTGCTGGGGAAATATTTTACTTACTGAACTGCATCTGCAGCCCCAACAGCCAGTCCAGCAATCTACTGTCTTAAAGATGAGGGAACCGAGGGTCAGGGAGGATGATGGCACACTGGTCAGTAGTGGAGATGGATGGTAGCTGAGAGGAATCTGCGTCCTGGGCTTGCATATGTATGCAGGGCTCCCAACGAGCCAAGGCTTCCTACAAAATGATGGCTAAGTCAGCTGTCTGTGCAGGGCAGGCAGTGGGCTAGCTGAAGGCTGAAGGCCCAAGCATTGTAAGTTCACAGTTACCCTCTTCCAATTGTATGGCCCGACTCCCTTGACCCACGAGCCCCCTCTTTCTGCAGTCAGGCACCTCCCTGCACACACACCCCACCTCTCTGGGGGAAGCCTTCCCAAGGCCATATCACCCGACAATGGCCTCAAATTACTCCTGCTATTTCTCAGAACCTTCCAGCTGCCAACCTGTTGACCCACTCTGGCAGGGTCCATCAGGAAACACTAGTCAGGCATTTCTTGAGACCTGCCTTGCTCTGCAGTGTAGTTTAATTAATTTTTTTTTTTTTTACAAATGGCACCCCATGTTGGGCGCCATATGTAAAAAAATATAGCTAAAAAGTTATTTAACAGCATTTTGATTATTGTTAATTGGTTTGGCAGCCATTAATCTTTAAGCAGCCATTACAAATGAGCACACAGAGACCACGTGGATTTTAACAAGCCTTGGACTGAACTGAGCAATCCTAGCCCATGTACGCTAGCTCTTAATTCTATTACCCAAATATGACTCCATATATACATACGTCCCCTTGGACTGCCATACTCCACGATATGCCAATGTTCCTGGCCATGTGGAATGAGGTTCCTTTTTCTAGCCCATGGTGTGTGCCTCCTTCCTGCTGCTCCTGGTTGGAATGCTTCTTCTTCCTGCTGCTGGCTGGAATCTATTAATCCTCTTTCTAAAGCGCAAGCTTCCTGCTCTAATCCCAGGAAGTCCCACCCTTCTCTGTCTTTGCCCAATCTCAGGCCTCGGCATTTTATTTAACCAATCAGATTCAATGTAAGTAACAGACAGCAAGCAGGACCAATTAATTAACATTTAGAATGCTTAACACTCCCCCAACACTGCAGTGCTTTCATTGGGCTTGGAGTGCAAGGACATAACCCAAACTAGGGGATGATCCAAAAACTCGTGTGTGTATCTTCATTGGATTTTTTTTTTTTTTTTAGTAGCTGATTTATCTTCCTAATTATGTTTGGCTTTAAGCTAATGTTAAAATGAGCTTGCATTAGATAGTTTTCACTAATTAACACCAACTTAGTGCAGGGGAAGTCATCCCAGAAGCATGCCTTAGGGCAGAGAAAAGCTGGCCTAGGATCTTAGAAAGAATTTCTGTGCTGACTCCCCAGCAGGTCACATACAATTCTTGGTGGTTGGATAAGTAGATATTGCTCATGTGGAGACATATGTCCTCTTTCTCTGGAGTCAGTTTCGGCTTGGGTCAGGTCACCCTTGTATGTCCCCTTCATTTAGCCTTGTGTCAGTACAGATGTCATATGGTCACATGGTCAGGCCAGTGGGAAGTGAGCTCCAGCATGCAGCAGTGAGCCCTGGCCTGCAGAGAGACAGAGCTCTAAACTGAGGCTGGAGTCTGGAGAGGAAGTGGCCTGCCTGGGCACAGTTGGCTTCCAGTGACTGCCAGTGCAACCAGGGAGTCTCCTGTTTAATGCTAATTAGTGAGCCCAAAACAATGTAGCATGGCTCCATATAGATGGGAAGCTGAAGCTGACAAAGCTCATATGTCCCACTGGTGGGTTGGGGCAGCCTGGCAACCACATAGGGAACAGGACCCTGCTGAAAGGTGACTTTAGTTCTGCCTTCTTGGAGGGCAAAATTCAGGCCCAAACCACATCATGCACTCCAGTGGGAATCCCCTGTGTAGGTATCCTGCTTTGCACATTTGCTGTGTGCACATGGAAACACCACATGGGCCTACCAGGCATAGGCCTGCACAGACATGCTTCCTAGGGAGGCCGCATACTGCATTAGGGACTAGGGACAGAGAATGATCCTGGAACAGCCTCTAGAAGGACAGAACAGGGATGTGAATGGAGATAGAGCAATACTGTCGCCACGTGGACAGGGTGCTGGTAGCGTGAGTTGAAGTCTAAGGTCCCTAGCCTGTTCAAGTGTTTGAAGAGCAGAATCATCATCTGTGTGTGTGAACGCATTGTCAGGGGGAAGTAGAAGAACAAAGTTTGGGTCCAGGGAATGTGGAACACCTTCAGCCAGTCTGAGGGGCTGTGGCTTGCTTCTGTAGGCAGTTATGGAGGATTTGGGTAGAGATAGAATATACTTAGGGTTGTGTTATGGGATCCATATTTGGGAAGGGAGAATGACCAGGACAGGGTCATCTGGTATCCATTTAGTCAGTGCTGAGAACTACATGTGCCAGACCCCATCAAGGAGGAAGAATAGGGGGAGACCCTCTGGTAGACCCTGTGGTCTACACAGTTCTGTCCAGATATGATTACATTTCTTTTCTAAGGACCTTGAAATAGCCACATTTTCCAGATGGACATCTGAGAAATTAAGCAACTTATCTGTTTCACAGCCAATGTGGAACTCCCAGGTCCAAAGTCTGTTTTCCTTATTATGCTTTTAGACTGTGGAGATTTAGGCCAGCGTAGAAGAAAGCAAAAACGAGGCTGTGGTTTGGACTGGGGAGTGTTGTTGTGTGGGATCCTGAAGCTTGAGTCCTTCCCCCTGCAGCTCTCTTGGTCTGCTTTACCATTTCTATACCTAGCTGCCCTAGGCTACATGAACTGGAAACTTAAAGTGTCAAACTGTTCATCATTCATTTGGGGCCTGTTGTAGCACTGATGACCAAGAAGGTCCTTGCCATGCTCCCAGAGTGCTCTCCACTTCCAGGAGAAGCATCTCCATACACTTGAAGCTTCCAACACTGCAGTGAGCTCAGCAGACTGTGGGCATGCACACACTCATGTGCCTCTGCCACACACATACCAGAAGAGTCCTGTAAAGATATCCTCTTCCCCTGTAACAATGAGCAAATGGCCCAAAGCCACAAGCAGAAAGGCTTTCTGCCTTCAGGTTATATATTCTCTTCCAAACAGCAGGGTGACCAGCCCACTCTGCACTCAGACCACCTGGGGGAGGGGAAGTGCTGATCTGGTGCATTTTCCAGGACCCAGGTATTAGAATCTTTGGGTCATGGAATCCACATTTGGAATGCTTCCCTCCCCACCCTCTACCCAATCCTTAGCTTGGCCTCTGTGATTCTTTCTTTACACACTAAAAGCTGATAATTATGAGTGCTGCCCTGCGAACCTTGACCTCTCGGGGAAATAGCATAGAATGGGATTCCATAGTCAGAGGTACCTGAGTGGGCACAGGCTGTTTTGATCAGACCCAATCAGCATGGCCCTCAGCAGTGGGAAGGGAAGGGCTGTTCTCTGAACCCAGGCAAACCAACCTCCCACCCCATGTAGAATAACCAGATAGGTGGCTATTCTGGGAGGCAGCAGCTGGACCTGTTTGCCTAGTTTCTGCCCCTCTTAACCAGAAGGCTAAAGGTGTGGAGAGTTAGCCCGATAGCAAATGAATTTAACGAGTCCTCATAACTGCACAGGTGATCTTGGAATGTCACTCATGACCGGATCCAAACCTCACAACAGCCCTGCAAGGCAGGCATGTGGGCTGAAAGTTGGGCTCCAGGCTCCAACAGGGAGCTAGTGGCAAAGCACTCCTGGCTCTTTTCCCTCTTCCGCCAAGACCTTTAGTCCCATGTCACATAAGCTGGGGAAGCCTGTGGGGAGAACTGGGTTGTCTGTCTCTACCCTCAGTCTCCACTGGCATCCTGGGTTTGTGTTCCCTCAAGTGGCCTAGGGTTCTGTGGCTTGTTATGTTTGTATTGCCTGGGGTAACAACTCCTGATGCAGAAAAGCCCGGACCTGGAGTCAGAACCCTGAGCCTTAGTAGTCCCAGCTGTCCTAGGACCCACTGGGTGACTTGAACTTTGGAACTGGGCTAATTGCTATCTGAGTCTCTCCCTGACTCTGAGAGATTTTTGAGTTTGAAATATTTCTGACCGTAGGGAGAGAGTACAATGGCACCCTGCATGCGGACATGGCGAAGCAGCTTTGTGGGGGCTGACATGCAGATGCATGTCAGATGCAAGGTACGGCCTGACCTTGCGCTCTGTCATAGGGAGGAGGCTGCCTTTTGTAGTTTCACAAAGGCCCTTGCTGTGTGTGCTGGGAAGGCCTGCCTTCTGTCCTGGTGGCCTTGGTGTAGGAGTGCTCCCCTTAGTTAGTACTGTTCTCAGTCAGGGCTGGCTGCTCCTTCAGGGTCTTCCCTAAGCAGAGTAAACACAGAGCCACCAGGCTTGTGAGCTGTTGCTGAGGCAGGCAGCACCATTCTCTCTGCCCTCAAGGAAGAACTTCAACTCTGCCTTCTAACAAGACCCTCCAAATCTGTAGTCATACACAACAGATACAGCAGACACACATATCTCCTTCTAGATACGTAGACTGGCCTGTCCTGAGCTCTCTGCCAAGGGTGGAGATTCTGAAAGGACTGTGCCCGTGCCTGCCATCGGAAGACAGAGGTGATGGGCAGAATTTACCCAGAGCCTCTGTTGTTTGCTTAGAATACAGATGGGTAGGAAGCAGAGTGTGGTTAACATTTCTGAGAGGAGAGACTCAGGACATTCTTGGAGTTTTAATAGCTGCAAAGATGCTTCATCGGGTTATGGAAGGTTCAGAAACAGAAGGATCTGAGCTGCACGGTATTACATACTCAAGGAGACATTTACTTGTTTGTGTGTACAAATACTTGGCTTTTTACCCCTGGGGTGATGCTGCTGGTACCAGTGGGTAGAGACCAGGGATGCTGCTAAATCTGTAGGGGTACAGTGACAAAATGTCACCAGTGCAACAGAGAATTCCAGGGTTCAGGTTATTGTAGGTCATTCTGAATGACCCAAAACAAAGGGCAGAAGTGAGACTTGCCCTACTGATGGGCCCTGCCTATGCCAGGTCTCTTAAGAGTTTGGACCCCTTTGAGGGTCATGGCACTGACTGCTTCCTAAGCCTTGTTTTAGGCTATGGAAAGAATCAGAGGGCAGAGGGGACAGGAGGGACCAGCCACAAAGCTATTCCAGAAGTTAAACAAGAGACAGGGGGTCCTGTGCTAGAGTGACAGTATTCATGGGAACAGTATGAAGTTAGTGACCCGGAGAGGGTTCATGGAGCACTGTAAGGGATGAGGACTGATAGGATTTGATCAGTGAGGAAGAAAAGCCAGTAGACTCTGGCTTTGTCTGTGACTGGAAGGATGTGGAATTTGGAAGCGCCTATGGAGCAGGCTAGGGGATATGTCCCAGCAGCCATCAGCTCTGTGGGTGTGGACATCTGTCAGAGCCTTCTGTTGTCTGGGTCATCTGAACTTAAGGGGGCTGCAGGGCACAGCAGAGCCCTCCTCATCTCTGTTCTCTAATGGCAATTAAGGAAAGAAGCTGGAATGCTAGAGGAGTCATTAAAGTTGAATGGCAGATAGAAGGGCATCTAGGGCTCCCTAACACCCTCCTTCCCACTCCCCTGCCCCTGCTGCCTGGGCAGGCTATCAAAGGAGGAGATGATGAGCTACGGAAACACCCCATGAAGAGTCCTACAGCATCAGAGCCTTTTTGCCAGTGTGCCTGCCACAGCTTCTAAACAACTGCCAGCTCGAATTAACCTCTCTCTCTGCGTCGCGCCTCAGTGGATAACCAGGTGAAGGATGCTGGATGTAGACCCAGCCAGAAAGGGCAGTGATTTTCTCTCCTGACCAAATCTGTTTCCCTAGATTTTGAGTCTATAAAGTCTTTTTTTAAAAATTAATTAATTAATTAATTAATTTTGTAAGCCCCAAGCCTCCATCTTTACCAGGAGCCTTGAAGTTAGACTTGGCATGGAGAATCGTGGGCACGTTCAGCACTGCAGCAGAGGGATAGGGAGTTGGTTTTCCTGGCCTTGATGCTGAGGATGAATGTCAGGCAGGGCCTCTGAGACCAGAGCGCAGGATAATTATCACCCTTCTACAACTAGATTGCAAGAGTCAGTGCACAATTGATTTTTTTCCCTATTACAGATATTTCATTGTTTAATTGGTAGTGACACACATGGCCGACTCTCACCAGGTATCTAAGACCCAGACTCCTGCAAGCTAGTCCTGGGGACTTTCAGTCTTTCACATTCTTATGTGGGGGCCAGCAAAAGTCTTAACTTTCTTGCTTGCTTTTTCAGCTACAAAAATAATTAAGTGCAGATTTAAGAAGTCAGCTGTGACCTGGCCAGGCAGTCCTAGGTGACGTGAGATGACCCTGAGCTGGACATTGGGGAGAGTTTAGAAATGAGAGAGGCCCTGACTGTGGGCTCAGAGAGCCCTGGCATGGGAAGGTGTTAGTTATGGCAGGGATGTGGAGGTCAGAAAATCTGTCTATCCACCTTTACATGGGTTCTGGAGATCAAACTCGGTTCATCATGATTGCATCCACCTGGAATGAAGAGTACCCTGTAGGACCATGCACAAAGGCCACTGTACCCTCCCAAGACCTACACTGACTGTGTTAGCCCCACTGGATGACTTGAGCATGTGTTTTGTTTGATTGGTTGGCCTCACGTGCAAAAGAACTAATGTGGTCATTGTTCACCGGTACACTACTGTCACCAGTCCACCCAAGGCCCTCTCCCATCTTCCTCCTCATTTCTTCCCATTCCTTTCTCCTGTGCTCAGTGTAAGTCCTTGAGCATGTTTGTATCCTAGAAAAAATATTCAGTATCATAAGACTATTTTATATAAATATTAGGCTAGAGATTTCACTACAACATCTTCAATATATATATATATATTAAGACAGTGCCTCTTGTAGGCAAAGATGTCCTGGAACTTGCTTTGTAGCCAAGAATGACCTTGGTCCTCCTGTGTCTACACCCTAATGCTGGAGTTGCAGAAGTTGCCACCACTCTTTTAAGAGGTACTATCCGAAGAGACCCCTCAGCAGGTAAAACCTTTTGCTGCTGTTGCAGAGGACCTGGGTTTTGTTTGCAGCACCCACGTCAGGCAGCTCACAGCCACCTGCTACTCCAGTTCCAGGGGACCCCATGCCCTCTCTGCTCTCCTCAGGCACTTGCATGCATGTGGTACATATTTAGATAGATATACAAATAAATAAAATAATGCTTAGAAAAGTTCTAAGAACTGAACATGTAACTCATTCATTGCTTCAGTCAGCTATGGAGCATCTTACCTGTTTCCTTGTCTTCCAGAGCAAGACATTGAAATTGTTTGCCAATTCTTTGTTTTCCCAAGAAAAGCTGCAATGAATGTCTCTTTCCCTCTTCCCTAGGTGCATGGCCTGGTGTGGTTCCACTGTCTCATAGCACATGCTTGAACCTAGAAAGTTTTACCACCACACCTAGCTCATATTTTACTATGAGCCAAATCTCTATCATATCTGTAATTAATTCTTCTTTTTATTCTGCATTTTGTTTGCATCTCCTCTTTCTGTCAGTCTCTCTGGTATTTGATTTTAGTTCTTTCTAAGAATAGGTTTTTTGATTTGATGTTTCTAAGATATCATACAACAGAGAAATGTGGTCTTGAAGAAGGACCTGCTTCTTGCTTTGCTGTGTACTTGCTGTGTGATCTTGGGCACATTACTTGGCGCCTGTGCATTTACTTTCCTCAACTGTGAAATGAGAATGACAGTCCTTCCCAGTAGAGCGGTTGTGAATAATCAGATTAGAAAAGTTACCCAAAATGCATGAATACTTCGGGAGTATTTAGTGTGTGTTCACTCCCATCCTCAGCCTACATTAGTCACTGTTCCCTAGAGAGACAGATCAACAGTGCATGTGCGTGTGTGCATTCGTGTGTGTGTGTGTGTGTGTGTGTTTGTGTGTGCGCATATTTGTGTAAACACAGATGGGAGAGGAGCAAGAAAAAGTTGATTTTCTTGGCTTTTGGTGGTATTGTTGGAGGAGGAGGAGGATGACGATGACAATGACACTGCCACCCTCAGGGTACATCAGCCCTGGTTGGCCTTGAACTTTCCATATATATACAAAGATGGTCATGAACTCCTGAGCCTCCACCTTCCCGGTGCTAGGATTACAGGTATGCACCCAATACCTGGCTAGAGAGATTACTTTTTAGATGAAAGTCTAAAACCTTGGGGTAAACCAGCAGGCTAGAGTCATAGGAGAGAGTTGTAGTCCAAGTTCAGAAGAAGTTGGCCTTTGTCTATGAAGGCCTTGATTGGAGAAGACCCTCACACACAAGTCTGCATTATTTGACCAAAATACACCTTCATAGAAACATCCAGAATGGAATTAACACTAAATATCTGGACTCTGTGAGCCAACCAATTAAGGACCGTGGCGCCTCAGGGCATCTTTGCTGGAGCTGTGCCTTTTGTCAGAAACAATTGCTTTTGTTGGTCCCTCAAAGCAAGGAAGGCCTGGTCCGGCACATTCACACATAGCAGCCCAGCCGTTCCCTGCTCAGTCCTCACCCTGCTCCTTGCTCCTCCCTATTCCCTTCTCATGGCCCCCCAGGACATCCTATTCGTTTGTAAGGCTTGTTTTATTCTTCCACTTGCCTGGCTGGAAGCAGTACCTGCCTGTCTCTCACTGCACATCACATGTCCCTTGTGTAACTCTTAAGGTGTTTATCTCTTTCACCTTATGCCTTAGTTACTTTGTGTAAGTGGCTTATCATCCTTGTGGCAGTTGTAACTTATCTGTCTTTAGATCCTCACTGTGATCATCATGTGGATGTCAATGACTAGCAAATGGAAGAGCTAGGGAGAGCAGTAAATGATACTGTAGGAAGTGGGGAGTAGGGAGACTTCAGAGGCTGGATTCATGGTAAAGTGTAGTGTGAAGATGGTGACAGTCTTGTAGGTGATAGAAGCATGTTGGACCCACTGTCGCCCAGCATTGCTCTAAGTACTGTGTGCCATTGAGTCATTAACACATGAGATAGCTCCACACATTATTAGCTCCAATTTCCTGACAAGGAGTCCAGGGTACTGATGAGCCAGGTGTGGAGTTGGCCTGACTGAAGAGTCTGTATTTCAACTACTGAGGACTCCCTATGTCCTGGGGGCGTGGCACCTCACATGCCTTATCTCTAATTGTCAGGGCAAATGTATAAAGTACAGAGCTTCTCCACTTTACAGATGAAGAAGCAGGCTTACTGAGGTCTAGTGTCTTGCCTAAGGTCATGTAAGTAGAAAGTGGTTGGTTTACAGTGCTAGGGGCCCACAAGAAAGCCCTTAGAGATGGGACAAGGACAGTTTGTGCAGGAAAATGGAAGCAGCTCAGGTTAGAAAACTGGGTCTTCCCTGGAGTGAAAAAGGCCTCTGCTTCTAAGGGGACAATCAGGGCTCGTGAGCATGGTTCTTAATTTAATGAGAGGGGAGGGGAGAGGCTGAACATCACAGGTCAGGGTACCTGGCCAGCTGAGCTGTACCAGCATGAGCACTGGGTACATACAGGACTTTGCACAGCTTCAGGGAGATAGACTGCCCAGGCCTGCTGAGAGCTCAGTATTCATGCAGGTCTGTGGCTGGTGAAATGAACTCCTCCCTTGCCCCTCTGTCACAGCAACTCCTCACATCTGCTCTTTCCCTGAGTAGCAGGGGCAGCTCTTTCCAAGTTCCCAGTCCTCTCCTGATATGGCTTCTGAAGAGTTCTGGAAACTTCTAGAGTGGGCTGGGGTTTGTCTAGGATGAAGTACCAGCAGCAGAGCCTGCACCCTCAGGCCTTTCACTGGAATTCAGTGTGCTCTAAATGTGGGTACCTGGAGAACACAGGAGTGGTGGCAGGTAGAGTTTTTTGACTCTTGGGCATCAGTTGCTCCAAGGCAAGGTGGACCTCTCTGGGAAGGTGTGTTTCAGAACAAGTGTCAACAGCACCTTCTCTGTCCAGGTCATTGCTGTGGTCATGGATCTTTTCACTGATGGGGATATATTCCAAGACATTGTGGATGCCGCCTCTAAGCGCCGGGTCCCTGTCTACATCATCCTGGATGAGGCAGGAGTGAAGCACTTTTTGGAGATGTGTCAGAGCCTGGAGCTTGCAGATTTCCGCATTCGGGTGAGTTCACCACTGGGAGAGGTATGGGCCCTTTCCCATGGCTTCTCCTCCTGCCTCCTCCTAAGCTCAGGGACTCAGGCTGAAGTTCAAGATCCCAGTGTTTTTCCTTCTATGTGAAGCCATGACTCAGGAACTTGTAGCTTTTACTTACATATCCTAGAGCTGCTGAGGCTGAAGGAGGCAGCTCTGACCTCGCCCCGGGGCTGCCCAGTCTAAAGAAACTCCGACTTCACTGTTAGGTTCAGCACAAGGCTGTAGCTCTCTGGTGGGGAACGTTGAACATGAACGCCCCTTGTTAAAATAAGATGTGTAAGGCTGAAGGAAGCAGAGAATTTCTGGAAGACATAGGCAGCAGTCAGGATCTCTGGCCCTCTCCCAAAGCAAGGCCTTGGTGCAGAGCCTCAAGGTCTCCCCAAACTGGGCAATGGTGTTTTTTTCCTCTTCTCAACAGAACATCCGTGTCCGCTCTGTGACAGGAGTTGGCTTCTACATGCCCATGGGGAAGATCAAGGGGACTCTCTCATCGAGGTTCCTGATGGTGGATGGGGACAAAGTAGCCACTGGATCTTACAGGTGTGTTGGGCCAGGTCAAGGGAGGGCCCAGGGGACCTGTATTCATGATAATTGTTCAAGAAATCTGCTAGCCTGGAGTGGCCACAGTCATGCTTTAAGAGGCATTGTCTATCCTGGTTGCAAACAGCCCCCTGTCCAGGTCCTTTCCTCAGACTTTCTGTTGATTGGTTATATCAGAGAGAGGATCAACTCTTCCTAGGCATTAAGCATTTCTGGGGTGCCATGATCCTTAAGCAGCTGGTTGTACTTTGAGGCTGGTTTTGGGGTGGGAAAAGCAGGAAGAAAAGGGGACAAGATCTGGGGAAAAGATGATGTTATCTTAGTCACTTTTCTATTCCTGTGACAATACACCATGACCAAGGCAAGGTGATTTACAGAAGAAAGCATTTAATTTGGGGCTCATTGTTTTAGGTTAGAGTTCATGACCATCATGGCAGGGAGCATGGCAGCAGGCAAGCAGACGTGGTGCTGGAGCAGTAGATGAGAGCTTACATCATATCCACACACAGAGGCAAAGAGAGCTAACTGGGAATGACATGGGCTTTTGAAACCTCAAAGCCCACCCCCAGTGACACATCTCCTGCAACAAGGCCACACTCCTAATCCTTCCCAAACAGTCTACCAACTGGGACTAAACATTCAAGTAGATGAGCCTGTGGGGGCCTTTCTCACTCACAGTTGTGGCACAAAGTTGACTCCAGAATTCTAATTGAAAAGCAAAGTACCAGTTACATGAGAACCCGTATGTGAGCCATCTCTTTCCTCTGAGAAAGTGACAGTCTAGGTGAGACATGAGCACATCGTAGCTGTGAATGCATGATCTGAGCCCTCTTCTGCAGTTAAAGTATGGGTTTTGCAGATGCTGTACACTCTGGGAAGGATCAGCAGGGGTGGAACAATGGGAGCTGTAGCACAGCTTAGCTCCTATGCATTGCATGTGTTTGTGCCAGGTATTTGCCTGGTTATTTCATTTGAGCCTCAAAACCTTGAGTTAAGAACTTGCCATCTCCCTGTGGCATGTTCTACCTAAGGTCCTATAAGCCACCTTGTGCTAGGCACACAGGACAGGGTAGATGTAGATCCAGGTCTGACTTCTCAAGTTCCATGGGAAGGAAAAGGTGGGAGAATTTGGGCTGGTGAAAGGAGAGCACTCCAGTGTGAGGGCAGGAGCCACCTTTCTCCAGACATCAGGCAGTGTGCCCATAGTGAGCGCAACTGAGGCCAGGCAGTGGGGGTGTTGAAGGAGCTACCGGAAGGACACTGGAGAGGTTTGGGCCCACCCATGTCTCTGCTTTTCTGTTCCCAGCTTTACGTGGAGCTCCTCCTATGTGGACAGGAATCTCCTCTTGCTCCTGACAGGGCAGAATGTGGAGCCCTTTGACGTAGAGTTCCGGGAGCTGTATGCTATCTCTGAAGAGGTGAACTTGTATCAGCACCTGGGCCTGGCAGGCAGGCTTGGCCTCAGCTATTCTTCTACTGTAGCTCGCAAGCTTATCAACCCCAAGTACGCCTTAGTGGCAGGCAGCCGCCCTCCTCCAGGAGAGATGATGCGCTGGGCGGCCAGGCAGCAGCGGGAAGCTGGTGGCAACCCAGAGGGACAAGGGGAGAGCAGTGGCGGTGGTGAGTCTGCCCGGCGTCTGGAGAACTTTCTGAATGACCTGGTCACAGTAGAGCAGATATTGCCCACTGTGGAGCCCATTCCCTTGAAACCACTGAGACCAAAGGATGGCAGGATGGTCTCTCACGTGCATGTAGACTTGAGGCACAGATCCCGAGAGGCACTCCCTCAGAATGGCAAGGGAGAAGCTGCCAATGGAGAGGCCACCCCAACCAAGGCGGTCAGACGCTTCAGCAGCAGGTTCTTCAGCCGACGAGTGAAGAGGCCTGTGGTGTCCAACAGCAGGGCCAGCTCTCCCTCCACTGAGACTGTTGCTGATGTGGAGTTTCCTTTGGGGAAGAGGCTCAACGAGGGTTCCAGTGCCAACATGTCAGGTGAGCTTATGGCCCCACACATGACCTTGTGGATGACCTGTCTCCCAGCTACAGGGGACAACTTGCTTGCAGGAAGTAGGCAGGAGCTCCTGGGTCAGAAGGGCCCCCATTCCTGGTCTAGCTCTGGTCATTGAACATGGTGGCCCTGGGCAAGTCACTGCAAGTCCAAGTTTCAGATTCCTTGTCTCAGAGGGGGAAGGTTAATACATACCTTGCTTGGTGTTCAGCACAGCAGTGGACATGGGATGGTCTGTGAGGACTCTTTCACTCCTACATACTATTTGGTAAAAGAAAAAAGTGTGACAAGGTTTTCTGAAAAAACAGAGTACAGTGCTGACTGTGATTCTAGGGATCTTTCTGGCCACCCTATTCCTTGCTGTCATCAGGATATGACCTCGTCAGACATACGTCGCCTTCACCCAGTCCCACTGATGCCATGAATCAGCTTCCCAGTTTCTGTGGTAATAGTAATAACTGGGTTTCCCGGTGTCTGTTTGAAAAGCAGATTTGCCTTCTGGGAGAGAATGGTGATGCAGTGACATCATTTCTAGCCAACTCTCTGGATTTCCTTGAAGCCCTCTTTTTTCTTTCTCCAGAGTAGTCTCCGATATGACCTTTCAGAACTCTGGTGGTGACAAGCAGGCTGCCATGCAGCCTTCTCATCTCACCATCCCTGAGTTGAGGTGCTGTGGGCTGGGATTTTTCCCTTCTGTGGTTGCAGGGCTTTGCAGTTATGAGAACTGACCTCCTGGTTGGCCCACTATGTGAAAGTGGACTGTGGAGTGTCTATCCTGAGCAGCCCCAGGGCTCCCGGGACACGGCTTTCCATAGACCAGGCTTGGGACATGGCCACTTCGCTCCTGACTAGATTCAGGGATACAGCTGCCTCTTAGAGCAGGTCTGAGGGTGTCTGGGATTTGTGCGATGTGATCCGATCTGAGCACCAGGACCCCAAACCCCTGCCTCCAGTGGGTATACCTTTCTGAGCAGCTGAGCAGGCTGGGTTCTGCGCAAGTGCTTTCTTCCCGAGTCAGACACAGTGGAAACTGAGAGAAGCACATCAAGTGCAGGGCATGGAAAATGAGGGCGAGCTTTATTCAGAGTGAGGGCGAGCTTTATTCAGAGTGAGGGCGAGCTTTATTCAGAGTGAGGGCGAGCTTTATTCAGAGCCGGGGAGCCGGGCCTTGTCCTGTGGCTGGTCCCCCATTCCCACTCCCTGTGGGCTTCTCTAGCTCCCCAGCACCAGATGTCGATGTGCTTTGTGCCTCTTCTTTGGAAGGGGGGTTGCCATGGTGAACACCTGGCAAGGAAGAGGAGGGAGTGAGTCCAACCACAAAGGGGCTGTTTCCCAACTCCTGACTGGAAGGGAAGTAGCAGCTTTCTCTTCCCCTGCCCCTCGCCCTGAGGTGGTGTTTCCATAGAAACATAAAGCCCAATTGTCTTGTCCCTTCCTGGTTCGCCTGGTGTCAGATTCCCCTGCTTAGATGGCTTGGGCAGTTAGTGTTTGCCACTGCTGCACTCTGAGCATTTACACACGGTGCCCAGGAGCCAACGAACAGACCTCACTGTACCTTTGGGAGCCCCTGCTCCAGCACACCCAGCCCCCTGAGCAGAGGAAGGGCTGGGGTACCAGTGGCTAGCACACATAGGAAAGTCTAGAGTGTGCCCCACCTCCGGCCTGGGGAAGAACGTAGAGGTGGCATCCCACACACACATACCCTGCCACCCAACAAGGCCCTGAGATCCCAGCTCTCTACTGGACTTCTGGCCTCCTGGCCTCTGTTTCGTTCCTGCCTAGCTGAGGAGTGAATGGAGTGTCTCCTCTCAAAGGGCCTTCCTGCACCTCCACCTCCCAAGGCCTACCTCATGCAGGGGTCTCTGGTGCCTTTCCTCAGGGTGGCAGCGGCTGAGCACCTGACTACTCACCTCACAACACAGCATGGCTAGAGGTTGAGTTGGGTTGGAAGCACTTCAGCTTCTTCCTCAGAGGAGTCCACTCAAGGAAGGAACCCCTTCCCACAGGGAACAGTCAAGCTGCTACAGATGGTGGTGGCATGACCACTACCCTTCCCTCTCCGGGGCTGTCTCCTCTTCTAGAGGAGGAGGGCTAAGCTGAGAGGGCTTGTGAGGTCCCTTTGAGTAGATGCTGACTGTCCTATCTGTCTCTGCACCCTCTTGTCAGAGAAAGCGTGGGTGGATGACATGCTGTGTGAAAGAGAGAAAGATAGGAAAACCCGAGAGCTGACAGCCTGTGAAATTGCTTGATAAGAAGTATATAGTTGTCAAACACCATGCAAATTTTTGCAAACCCAGGTGTGGCCCTGGGGAGATTCTCACAGAATGGCCTCCTTTGGGGCTGGGATGCGGGGGGGGGGGGGGGGGACACACAATGGAATCAGCCTGGCAGTTTGAAGAGCCATAGCCCCCTCTAGTGGCTATAATGGGGTGTTCTTTGCCTTTTTCATTTTCTCTAAACCTTGCCCCTGCACTGGGTCATTAGCTTCTTCCTGACCACTTGCCACCTGCACCCATAGAGGATCTCTGGGCAGGCTCTCAGAGGGCAGAGATTTCCCAGTCTCAGGAGGGCACAGCCAGGGGCATCATTGTTTAAGATCCTGTGAATAGAGTCAGAAATCTGCATTTTTTAAAAAAACCACTATGAAACAGGACTTAGTCAACTAAATCTACCATTCTCTGGATGGCATTCACCATATTGGTAAAAACTAAGAAATTGATGATGTTCAGCAAAATGTGGAATTCTAGTGATGCTGACAGTAAAAAAAAAAAAAAAAATCAGCTTTTGAAGCAAAGCTTTTATCACAGCTGTTGCCATGAAGATCCATTTCATCTTTTAACCAATCCCCGATGCCAAGAATTTAAAATTAAACATAAATTAAATCAGAAGCACAACACAGGAATGCCAGCAGTATCAAAGAAATTCATGTAATAAAATAGTGGATTTCAGGATCTCCAACACATGAATGCACTCGCTCCTGTTAGGTTAGAATGTGATGGCTCCAGTGCCTAGAAGGTCCCTGTCTGCTTCCTACATTGCATGGTAACAGACACAACTGCTGGTCTGGAAGCACTAACTGTACGTAGATGTCTGCATTTTGAACAGGAATCCACAGAGCCCTCCAATGCAGGGGGAGGTCTCCAGACCAGCACCAATGCAGTTGATACAGGAGACTTGGGTGGAGCTCTGCCCATGGGAGTCACCAGGTTAGAGGAAGGGGTTCCGGGTGCTGTTCTAGAACCCTGTGGGATCATTGGGAAGTAACAATGGTTTCAAGTGTTAAAGGGACATAATGTGAAATTCTGTCTCTCAGAAATCAGGTGGGTTTTGCAGGTGTCTATCTGATGGTGGCACCCATGAACAGGACCCTTGAACCCCAGAAGGGCCAACCCTATGTCCACAGACAGGCTTGAGGGAAGTGTAGCATAGTCTGTCTCTGAGACCCTTCAAAGGAGCTGCTCTGTCTCTAAAAAGTAGAGCTGTTACCATGTCCCTGCGTCTTTAGAGACTGGAAGGCCTGTGATACCTTCTCTGATTTTAGAGTTGTGGCTGCTAGGGTCCTGGATTTGAGGACTTCAGGCTCTTCTATGCTGCCCTTTGGGACTGGTGATCTTTGATGTCTTTCCTGGAAATCTCAGTCCTCATCAGGGGCACACTGGAGGGGAAGTGCTTCCAAGACTGAAGATCTGTGGCCCCCATTCTTGGGAGTGTCACTCAAGTGTTGCTCCTGAGGATCTGTAGTCAGATCTGATTATTCTGGGCCCTGAGGCTGAGGTAAGCAAGCTCTGGTCCAGAGATGAGGCAGCTGTGCCGTTCATATATGTATGGTTTATTTTATTTCATGTGTGTGAGTGTTCTGTCTGAATATATATATGTGCACTACATGTGTGCCTTTTGCCTGCATAGTTCAAAAGGAGGCACTGGATCCCCTGTAACTGGAGTTATAAGTGTTTATAACCCATGTGCTGGGAACTGAACAAGGGTCCTCCGAAAGAGCAACAAGTGTTCTGACTGCTGAGTTGTCTCTCCAACTCAGCTGTGGTGTTCTTCCCAATTCCTCTGAGGCTGCCTGGGCCTCTAGTCACTCTCTCAGAGAGGTGCTAGGTAAGCTTGCATCACCCAGCATTGTTTGTGTTGGTCTGAACTCTTTACCTACTGATTATATCCAATATGAATATGGTTTTGAGCCAGGTGTGGTAGCACATGACTTTACTCCCACTTGAGAAGCAGAGGCAGGTGGATCTCTGAGTTCAAGGCCAGCCTGGTCTACAGAGTGAGTTCCAGGACAGCCAGGGCCACACAGAGAAACCCTGTCTCAAAAAACAAACAAACAAAAGAATATGATTTTGAAATGTTTGCTCTGTGGGGCGCAGTTCTCAATTAAGCAGGGAATGGAATGAACAAAAGCCCTTTCTGTTGGCGCCCATTACCCTAGAGACAGTTGAGCTCGGGGTGTCATGACTCTGTTGTTCAGGGAAGGCCTCATTGATTAAGGAATGCTGGAGCAGAGCTTCAAATGGACACATGCACAAAAGGGAAGGAACGTTCCAGATAAAAAGAATGGGAATAAAAGCTATAGGAAGAGGAATTACCATTATCACGTCCTGTTGTGACTTTGCACATTGTCCCCTGCTGCCCCTTCTCCTAAAGCGTCTTGCCAACTAGCTGCTGTTCTTCAGGCTGGCATGTTCCTTCCCAGTCCTCCTGCATGCCACTGTCTTGTCTCCCATGGCCCCTTCCCTTTTTTCCTGTTTCTAGCCTTCAGTGCTAATCCTCTTTTGTTTTGTTTTGGGTTTTGTTTTGTTTCGAGATAAGGTTTCTCTGTGTAGTCCTGGCTGTCCTAGAACTCACTCTGTAGACCAGGCTGGCCTCCAACTCACAGATCCACCTGCCTCTGCCACCTGAGTGCTCAGATTAAAGGTGTGTGCCACCAATGCCTGACAAAGCTAATCCACTTTACAGCTCGGCTTTCTCACATATGTCTTCTTTGGGCCATTCACATCCCTGCCACACATACTTTTTGAAAAGAAATTGTTTGGATGGTTGGTGTGGTTCTTCTGCATAAATCTGAATGAGTTTGAGACAGCTGCCCTTGTCAGTTCCCTGGTAAATGAACATGGAAGGAATGATGGAAAACAAAGAATGTTCCCTTGAGCCTGTTTCTCTGTCAGAGTCATGGAAATGAATCCCGAAGGTAAGGGCTATCTCCAGCCTGGCGTCCAGCTTACAGCTCCAAGAGCTGGGGGCCTTCTAGAGAGCAGTTTCTCTGGAAGGAGCCGGCAAGGCGCAGGCTCTGTGGCTGCTCCTCTGCACACTCCTGTCCTGCTCTGGGTCCAGGGATTGATTTTTGTTTGCCTTTCTCCAAAATGCTGCTGCCTCTGAGGCGGTACTCGGTGTCTGCATACCAGGCCAAAGCAAACAGAAAAGCCACTGAGGAGAGGAAGTGGGAACTACACATCCACATCCTCTGTTGCTGCAGCAGCGAGGGGCTCCAGGGTGGTAGAATTTAATGACTTTCACAGAGCTGCACCAGACATGGCCCCAGCACCACCACAGAAGGTCTCTGGTTTCCTGTTCTACCTCCTCCCAGGCAGTCATTCCTGAGTCTAAGGGACACCCAGGAGAGAGGGGCTCATCCAGTTTTGCAGTTAACTCCTGAGGGGTGAGTTCATTGTAGTCCCAGTGAGGCAGTGGCTAGCAGAGCGTGCAGTCAGCAGACATGGGCCTTCCACAGGTACTTCGGGGACTCAAGAAGGGGCCGGAGCACCAGAGTTCCAGGTCTAGCCCTGCCCAGGGCCTCTCCAGCTACTACAACTCCCAAGAGGCGGCTTAATTAAATTCACAGCTGAAGTGGTATGGAAGGTGGTGTGAGCACTAGGGAGATTGCCTTTCTTGTATAAGGAGGAGAAGGCAGGAAGCAACACAGTGGCTTCCGCCTGGCAAAGGCAGCCAGGAGGCCTTCTGAGGATGTGGACTTCACCTTCTACTGTTCAGGGCCAGAGGCGTCAGGTCTGCCTCACAGGTCCTCTTTGCCCCTATCCCAGAGCTCAGAGCAGGATTCAGTTATGAGAACTGCTGGTGCCTTTTCCTAGGATTGTGAAGAAGGTAGAAACAGACGCAGAGACCAGGAAGGGGGGGGAGAAAGGCAGCCTTCGCAACCTCAGGGCCTTTGTTCCTTCCTCTACCCGGGTCACCCCACAGCAGTGTGACCACTCTGCCCACCCTCCCTGGGGAATAGCTTTCCTTCTCTAGCTCAGCCACCTGAGCAGCAGAAAGAGCTGAGACTGGACTGGAAGGCCAGGGCCTGGCACTGTCACCAGCATTGACACTGACCACTTCGGGAACAGGGCTACTGCTTGCTTCAGCTCTGCAATAAGGCTAGTGGTTCTGGCTCTCATCATTGCTACCCCACACCCTCCTGTTAGGGTCCCTGAGAGCGCCCTGATTGCACTTTGACAGCTTGAAGCTGCCTACCACATTTAGCTGCTAGTGACAGGAATCTTGAAGTCATTGGTGGCTTACTCCAGAGTCCCTGTCTTCTTTGGTCAGGAGACACAGGCCACCTGATTTCTCCAGTCATGGGGATCCTCTGATCATGGAGACACTACTTTCCTGGTTATCCCATTGACCTGGATTCCATATCAGCAGCTTAGAAGAGCGAGAGAGGTATTAGCCCTGAACTCTAAACTCGCAGTCCGGATGGTTCAAGGTTGGGCTTGTTACTTACTCTTTCCATGTCTTCACCCTGTCTCCACAGGTGAAGAAAGTCCCAGTGTCACCAAGCCCAGCAACTGTGTGATCTCCTGAGCTGCAGGGAGTGGTGGGCAGGACCTGAAGATGCCCATCTATTGCGTCCTGTGCTGAGGAGAGCATGGCCTGTACCCTGCACTGGGTCACATACATTAGACCCTGACCAGGCCTCCTACCCTGCAGCCTCCATCCAGTCTTAGGGCCGGAGTCCCAGATGGCAGTATCTGGAGCATCTCAACCATCACACACCTGCAGAAGACTTTGGTGGTGGATAAGGAACACCACTGTCTTGTTTACAAGAAGTAGAAGCTTGCCTAGTGTCTTTTCCTTTTGCCAATGTGTCCTCCACTGGTCCAGCCCATCCTACAGGTCCTCAGGTGGGACAAGGGCCATTCTTTCTGCCTTAGTAAGACAGGGTATCCAAGACAGCTCCAGCTACTTGGCCTTCTTGGATTTTTTGGTGCTGTCTAGTTTCCCATTGCCCAGAGGTTAATAGGAAAAGGAGTAAGGCGGCAGGACTCTGAGTCAGTCTTGCTCCAGCCTTGACACTCCAGGCAGAAAATGCAGCTGGAATACCTGGGACATTGGCTTCTGTAGCTTTACGGACACCCACTGCTGCTGGCTTCTGAGCTAGTGTCTGGAATTGGGGTGGGGTTGGGGAATACTACCTCCCTCCAGCTAGTGGGAGATCTCACAGTGTTGGTGAAGAGCCCCTTTCCCTCCAAACTTTCTTAGCATGCCTGGATTGAGTGCCCTTGGGCTCCATAGAGTGCCTTTCCCTGTGCCTGCTCCTTTTCAGTAGTCTTTCCTTTGCAGACCCTGTGGAGGATGGGCGTGCAGGAGAGGAGGCTGGCCCTGGGGACAAAAGCATTTATGTTTCTTCTCTGATAGTCCTGGCCTTCTTTACCCACTAGGGCTTCCTCAGGGAAATTTCAGCCAAAGACTAACCTTAGCCTCCTTCAAAATGTCAGGCTGCTCTTAGAAGCCTCAGTTTCTTTGAAACAGGCAGTCTAATTGCCAGGCCAAGCAGCCACCTCCCCTTACCTATCCAGGCTGAGGGTGAGTGAGTGAGTGTTTACACAGAAGACATCCAACTGCAGATGCCTGGCCAGCCCTCTGGGACAGAGGGCTACACAGAATGCTTTTTAGTCCTCTGAGCCAAGCTCTTTATCCCTTTTCTTTCTGAAAAGCCCTTGAGTACCAATGGTATCTGGGAGGGACACGGGCATCTGCAAAGGCAGCTGGTGAGAGGCCCTGTCAACGGCAGAAGTGAGGTAACACATAGCCACCTGCGCCTGCACGTGGCCTCCCTGCTGGTGGGAGGGCCGAAGGGAGATAATGGATGGCCTCAGCCCAGAGTCCCCTCAGTCTACCCTGAGGTTAGCTTCCAGGGGTGGGCAAGGGGCCCCACCATGGCTTCCTAAGCCTTTGTGAGAATTAAACACTTCTGGTAAGTGTTTCCTGATGCAAGGTTAGCAGTGTGGCATGTGTTTATCCTGGAGGAAAGTCGGGAGGCCCAGGTGACATGGGAGATGAGCTGTCATGCCTACTTCAGTGGTCACCTTAATGTGGGATACAAGATACCTAAACAGTGGAGGGAAGAGATGACTCCATGTAGAGTGGTGTCCTGAGAGTAGGAAAGAGACCCCCTCCGAAGCAGTTCTGCTGAGGCCATGTCTGTCTCCCTAGTGAGGGGGGCTAGCCCATTTCACTGGGTCCCTGGGTCAGCCCTCCTGGACAGGCAGCTGGAGATAGAGTGCTCCTCCTACTGTGCTGCTTTTCTCACCAAGACACACTTTAGTCATGTAACTTCCAAAGACTAGCTCAGGAAAGAATCCATCCAGTGAGGGCTCACTACTAGCCCCAAGTCCCACATCACAGACATACTAGTGGCCAACACTGCAGGTCTGTTTGGGGAGGGGCTGTGCTGTTTGCTGTAGGATGTGGCCCAGGCTGGCCTCCAACTGCTGCTCCTGTTCCCCTGAATGATGAGGTTACGGTGTGTGCCACCACACCCAGTTTACCTTGTGTAGCTTTGGCATAGTGCTTTGGCTCTGAGGTTGGCCAACTTGCCTGAGGTTTTCCATCCTGCAACATCTTCCACCTCTGTCCTAGTTACCTTGTTTAACGCTTCACTGTTTGTTCTCCCCAGAACAGACATGTTTATGTGCACACATCTGCCTTCTTCCATTCAGTTCTCTGTCAGATTTCCTCCCAATCTGTTCCTCTTCTTTCTGTCTCAGCGGTGGAAAGCACCATGGAACATACCTAACACCCCTTTGTGTACCCAGGAGAGGCCCCCCCCCAAAAGGGCCAGAGCTAAGCAGCAAGAGAACCTTCGAACTCGAGTGAGGTGGAGTGGCGATTACCCTCCAGCTGCCATGACCACAGTCTGAGCGGACATGGCAAAGCCCCTCTGCAGCTGACAAGCCCTGCCTGTGCCATGGCTGCAGTTTATCACCTGGCACTTCCCTACACTCAGATCTCCCTGCCTGCAGGGCCCAGTGGCTGTCATGAATCACCTGTACTGCTTTTCCAGAGGTACAAGATTTGTTTCAGAATGGTACTGTGAGTTCAGTGACTTGAGCCTGACTATGGCTCACTAGAGAAAAGCAGGAGGTGGCAGGTGCAGAGAAGCAAGCATTCAAAGGTGAAGTCGCAGGGCAGACCCACTGGCCTCAGAAAATTAGCCCCAGACTTCTCACCCCTCCCATCACTGCTTCTGCTTTCCCAGCTGTGGAGCAGGGAAGGCACTGCTTCCAGATAACAGGCTCTGCCGTCTGGTGTGATAGGTACCCATTCTTCCATGGCCGGGCTCCAAGCACAAAGACCACATCTGTCTGACTCGATGCCACAGCCACAGTAGCCTCTTTTTTTTTTTTTTTTTTTTTGTTTTTTTCGAGACAGGGTTTCTCTGTGTAGCTCTGGCTGTCCTGGACTCGCTTTGTAGACCAGGTTGGCCTCGAACTCACAGAGATCCGCCTGCCTCTGCCTCCCGAGTGCTGGGATTAAAGGCGTGCGCCACCACCGCCCGGCCACAGTAGCCTCTTAATATCTGTTGGCTAAATGGTTGAAAGTTGAACAGCTGAAACCAGCAAGATTTGTCAGTGGGTAAAGTCACTTGTTATGCAAGGATGGTGAGCTAGGTTCAACCCCAGATCTAAGAATGGAAGAAAAGAACCAAGTCCCCAAAGTTCCTGTCTAACCTCCACATGTACACAGTGGCATATGGGTGTCGTCGTCGGTCACATATACTGTACATATACATATTGGAGTCCTTTCCAAGGGAAACCAAGAAGGACCTTGAGATTGGCAAGTTAGTACAAAGTTACCCAAAAGTCATGGGAAAGCCTAGAGTCCAGTTATGGGGACATCCTAGTGCACTGTCTCTGTCTCTGTCTCTGTCTTTCCATGACAGCCATTCAAAAACAAGTTTTTATCCAGGAAAAATGGTTAGAAGGTAGAGCAATGTCCTAAGGACACCCAAAAGCAGCTTCAGGAACAGGCGCCTACATCTTCGGAGATGAGCTAGGACCTGCCATGCAAGCCAGCAAGCATGTGGGAGCCTGCAGGAGGAAAAGCACAGAAGGTGTGCCCGCTGTGCCCATGACTCTAAAGATGAAAAATCCAGTGTGCCAAGAACCTTGCTTTTGTGCTTTAAATTTCCCCACTGACAGCTCTGACTCTCTGGTGTGGCTCTTAAACGTGGCTTGAAATTTAGGTGACTGGATAGGGAAGGGCTTGTCTGAGGTGAATAGCTTAGTAAGCAGATAGTTACTGGGTGTCAGGCCTGGGGACACACGATGACAGAAGAATGCAATGTTTGAAAGCAGAATGCATGAAGCCAGGTGGTGGTGGGCCCTGACTAAAGCTCTGATTTTAATCCCAGCACTTGGGAGGCAGAGGGAGGTGGATGTCTTGGGAGTTTGAGGCAAGCCTGGTCTATAGAGCAAGTTCCAGGACAGCCAGAGCTACATAATGAGAAAGCTGAGTTAGATATAGAACTTTAAACTCATGGAGATGGTTAGATAGTAGAATGTTAAAGTCAGGTGCCAAATACATATGGACTGGACATTGGGAATGTATGCTAAGCCATATAACTCTTATAATTGTGGCCTATTTATTTCTGTTGTTTTGTATTGTATTTATAGTTATAAGAAAAAGAACCATTTTTTGGACTGAAAGGGAGAGCTGTTGGGGGGGAAAAAGAAATACCTTAAACTAAAAAAAAAGGGAAGAGGATGGGGGGTTGAGGGGGAGGAGGGTGGAAGGGTGGGACTGGAGGGGGGAGTAGGGAGGGGATTGTGATTGAGATGTAACTTGAAGAAATAAAAAATAAATTATTGGGGCTGGAGAGATGGCTCAGTGGTTAAGAGCACTAGCTGCTCTTCCAAAGGACCCAGGTTCAAATCCCAGCACCCACATGGCAGTTCAAAAACTGCCTGTAACTCCAGTTCCAGGGGATCCAACACCCTCACAGAGATATGCATTCAGACAAAATACCAAGGCACATGAAATAAAAATAATTTAAAAAAAAATAAGTTATTAAAAAAAATAAAAAATAAAAAAAATGGAAAACCAAAAATCAAAAGAAAAAAGAAGGGGGGGAAGCAGGGTGGGTACATGCTGCTTGTGGTGACTTTCATGGGACATGAAATAAAATAGGTTGGCCCAAGCAGAATCCTGACTCTGCCACTGTATGGCTAGGGACCCAGCAGGCTTACTTCTAAACGTTGGGTTTCTTTATATGTCACATGGAGGACACTCACCTGAGACAATGCATCTAGCATGAGAAGGTACAGGCTCAGAGCCTCCAGACAGATGCTCCTGTGCGCCTACCGTGCCAATTAGTTTATGTGCCTGGTTGGCACACTAGGCTAAGTACTGGTTCACCTGAAGGGAGTTTCAAGGCCCAGGTTCTAAAAGAAGGGAAGAGAAAATCTGCCAAAGCTATTTGTGAGTCACTCTGTTGGACAAACACCTGTGTTCCTGTGTGTTCCATGTCCCCACCTTGGAAGGCAGCACACCTAGCTAGTTTCACAAAAATCTCACTTCTTTTGACGGACACTTTTCGGTAAGATGGACAATTTTAGGTTATCTGGAGAGAATACTGTAAATACAAAATACAAACAAAACTTAAACCAAAGACAGGATTCTGTACTGAGAAGCTGGCCAACTTAATGCCACATCAGCCTGATACTCTTCCCCCAATAAATGCCAAACTCCCTCAGGTGGTGCCCCCGCTGCCCTTCACCTAGCTTCTAGCTGGTGGCTGCTGTGGCTACCTGATTAACCCCACCCCAGCCCCTACTGTACTAGGAAGAGTCTCCAGCCTTCTCCAAGAGTACTGGATGCCAAGACTCCTGAGCCCATGCGGAAGCATTGGTGGAGAACGGCTGACGCCTTGTGGCCAGCTGGCAGTTTGCAGTATACCTCTCTAGCTTAGATGGCCAGGCTTGGGATGACAAGGAGAAAAACATTCTGAACACAGAGGCTGTAGTGATGGGTGACAGGCTGGGATTGGGACCGGAAACTCTACTTTGCTGGCATCTAACCCAGGACACTCCTTCACACCTGTGTTCTCACTGACTCAGCCATCACATTTGACATCTGTGTCATTGTTCTATTGAGAGGAATCCCCTAGTCTCCTCTCCCAAAGGAAACTCAGGAGCTGTTGTTGGTTTCCCTTCCCTTCATATGTTTACAGATGTGCCCATTAGGTGCCCTGTGCTAAGGGGGCATGCAGGAACCTAGAGTTTTAATATTTACTTTTATTTGTTCACGTATTTGTTAAAAAACAACAAAAACCAACTCACTGAGAACTGAGTATCTCAGGTATTATGTATGGTCTGTATGTACCCCTAGGACAAAGGGAGACAAATGTTATGATGGAGAGGCTGAAGGAATGTGGAAGCCCAGAGAAGGCATTTGTCCTGGGCATGGAGTTCACAGGAGACTCGATGAAGGAAGAGGGGGTTCCTGAGATACCCCAGAGGGAACCATGAAAAGCCTAGAGGGAACTCGTTTAGAATTGGAAGCATTAAAGCAGTTGAGGGCTGGAAGGTTGGCTCAGTGGTTAAGAGCACTGGCTGCTCTTCCAAAGGACCTGGGTTCAAATACCAGCAGCCATGTAGCAGTTCACAGCTGTCTGTAATGGCCTGGCATGGTAGCATATATCTTTAATCCTAGCACTTGGGAGGCAGAGGCAGGCGGATCTCTGTGAGTTCAAGGCCAGCCTGGTCTACAGAGTCCAATACAGCCAGGGATACACAGAGAAATGCTGTCTGGAAAAACAAAAAACATTTTTTTCATTAAAAAAATTGGGCAATTAAGGACACAGCTGGACTCACTGTTCTCTACAGCAAGTTGCTTTGGATTTGTGGAGGGGATATGAGCCATTTCCGCTCACACCTTGTGGGATTGTCTCAAATGGGCAATGACAGCTGAGTGCTTTTTTTCCTCATTAATTGATTTATTTATTCACCATCTGGGTGCTTTTTTAGTCTAACTTATGCCTGTGGCCAGCCTGTGCATGGGCTTGCTTCCACCCAGGGCTATAAAGAATGTGCAGGGAAAAGCCAGAGTATGTGGGAGAACCCCCTCATAGAAGTAGGAGTGGGAGTTTAGACAGCTTTGAAGAAAGTGCAGAATCACTGGATAAGGAGGATGGAGCATGCTGAGCTACAGAAACAGAAACAACAACAAAACAAAAAACAAACAAACAAACCCCACAGATAACAATAGAGGAAGGATGCCACAGCCAGGCTGAGGGCTTCAGGGGAGGGAGCCAATGCTTCACAGGATGCCTTCCTGTGAGTCTCACACAATCTGGGCAGACAAGCATGGCAAGTCTGTTTTGTTTGGGGTGGTGGTTGTTGTTTTTTTTTTCCCCAGCTTTATCAACATGTCCTTTGGCAATTACTTAATCTCCCTCTGCTGTCTCACTTCTCACAAGGACAAATTAATATATGTAAAATGCTTGGAGCCACGACACCCAGCTTCATGGTCCACACAATCACACACCCAGAAAATGATGTGTCCATATTTAGTATTCTGCCATTACCATCTTGAAAAATCTTAATCATTTTCTAATAAGAATTCCTGAGTTTTCAATTTGTACTGGCCCTGTAAATTATGTAGGCATACCTACCTGGCAAAATTTTTACTTTAAAATGTTAAGTTTAGGCTAGAGATAAGCTTGGTGGAGTGCTTGGCTGGCAAGCATGAAGCCTTGGGTTTGACCCCCCAGCACTTCACAAATTGGGCATGATGGCTCACACCTGTAATCTCAGCACTCAGGAAGTAGCATGGAAGATTAAAAGTTCAAGGTCATCCTTAGTTAGCTACAAAGGCATCAGAGAGCAACTTGGGATACATGAGACCTTGATTTTAAAAAATTAAAGTTAGGTTAAATCATTATCTTAGAGTCAAGAGTAACAAGTTGGATTTAATATATTCCTGCACAAGGAGGCTGGTGAGCTTAGAAGCAAAGGCAGAATAAGGACCCAGCCCTTGCCCACAGAAAGCCTGAAGAGGGGGCTGGAGAGATGGCTCAGTCGTTAAGAGCACCAGTTGTTCTCCCATAAGACCCAGGTTCAAATCCCAGCAACCACATGACAGTTCACAGCTGTCTGTAATTGACAGGTGTCATGGTGCACACCTTTGAAACCATCACACAGGAGGCAGAAGCAGGTGGATCTCTGAGTTTGAGGCCAGCCTGGTCTACAGAGTAAGTCCAGGACAGCTAGGGATACACAGAGAAAAACTTTGTCCCAAAAAAGCAAAAACAAAAAGAAAAGGGAGAAAGCCTGAAGAACATGCAGATCCTTTGAATGAGCCTGCAGAAAAGGATGGCAGGAAAGAAAGAGCATGGGCAGTTGTAGAGGTAGGAGGAAAGCTGGCTATTTTGGAAAGTGAAGAAAGCGATCTCATAAGTCGACAGCCTAGCTCTGCCAAGACAGGGTAGGTAAGTCCTTCATAATTCCTGCTCTACAACCAATGTCTGTCAGAGAAATGGGGCCAAATGGCTGAAGATTGATGCTGTAATGTATGGAGAGAAAATGGGAACTGTCCAGGCAGCCACTGGTATGTCATTTTTTAGTTTTGGAAGCTGCAGGCCCTGCACTTCCTATATAATCAGATATATTTATCCCTCTCAGGTCTCTGAGGTGGTTGAAGAATAGATAGCTAGAGTCTCATAGTTAAATTTTGAGTTGTTTAGGAATCAAGAGGGTGTTCTGGATCTAAGAAGATATTTTTAAAATTATGAGGCAAGTTAGTAAGAAAGCTGAGTTAGATATAGAACTTTAAACTCATGGAGATGCTTAGATAGTAGAATGTTAAAGTCAGGTGCCAAATACATATGGACTGGACATTGGGAATGTATGCTAAGCCATATAACTCTTATAATCGTGGCCTATTTATTTCTGTTGTTTTGTATTGTATTTATAGTTATAAGAAAAAGAACCATTATTTGGTCTGAAAGGGTGAGCTGTTGGGGGGAAAAATAAATACCTTAAACTAAAAAAAAAAAGAAGGGAAGAGGATGGGGGGGTTGAGGGGGAGGAGGGTGCAAGGGTGGGACTGGAGGGGGGAGTAGGGAGGGGATTGTGATTGAGATGTAACTTGAAGAAAAAAAAATAAATTATTTAAAAAAAAAAAAAGAAAGCGATCTCAGAGTAAAACATAGGGGTGAAGCCATGGAAACGGGACTGGGAAAGTCTCTTGGATCTCAGTCACAAAACAGGTTATAGATAAGCTTAGAGAATCTGGCTTGCTTCAGTCGAGTTAGGGAAAGCCAGGGTTAAAGAAGGAGGGAACAGTGATGGAGGTGGAGAGAGCTAAGAAGCTAGGATAGGACAGAGGGAAGGATGGATCTTTGAAGAGGAAAGCCTGGTCCTAGTTGGAATGCAAGAAAACGCCACCAGAGGGCGTAACTTAGCCAGGAAGAGGCATGCCTTTTTACCTGAGTCTGTAGGGAAACAATAGGGTGGCTGAGAGTTAGGGCTCGGGGTTGGATGGGTAGTCAACTATTCCAGTCGGGGACTTATCTTCCCAGCTCCACTTGAAGCGCTAAGACCAGTAGCATTATGGGCAAGAGCTCACTCGTTTGAGCCGGTCCGCCTGTATTTAGCTACTGCCTGTGGTAACCTGGAACAAGTTTGTTAGCCTCTATAAAAACAAGTTTGTTGTTTGTGCCTCTATATTTCTATCTGGAAAATGAGAACTGTCATTGTGGGAAAGATTAGCTGCTGTGCAGGGCGGTGGTGGCGCACGCCTTTAATCCCAGCACTTGGGAGGCAGAGGCAGGCGGATCTTTGAGAGTTCGAGGCCAGCCTGGTCTACAAAGCGAGTCCAGGACAGCCAGAGCTGTTAAACAGAGAAACCCTGTCTTGAAAAACCAAAAAAAAAAAAAAAAAAAAAAAGATTAGCTGCTGTAATCCAAGTAGAGCCCTTAGTACAGAGTCTAACACAAGGCATGTGTCAATGACAGCAGGGTTGTGGATAGCCGCACCTTATGGTTCTCTGTGAACTGCCCCTGTGTGTCTAGAATTGGCCAACACACCAAAAGGGCCAAGCGTCCATCCACTGCTCAACCGAGTCGCTTTTCAGGAAATGCAGTCATAAAAACCTACAGGTGATTTGGAAGTGACACAGCGTCTATCTCGAGGGCTTTTGTTGCATAAATGCTACTAGGCATGCAATAAATGCCTATGAGCATGTCATGTCCTCTGTCATCTACACCCTCTAGCATGCCCCCTCCCCCACTGCTCCTGGTTGTTGGTTACCAACACCTCTAGTAATCAGAATCAGCTGTCACCTTGACTTTTGGATTAGGTTCCTTTATAGGGATAACCTCGTTGTTAAGAGCTTTGAGAATTGGAGAATGCTTAGAAATCTTGCCAACAGTCTCAGAGCACTGAAAGGCCAAAGTATGGAGGGTGTTCACTTGTGGTGCAGAAGTCAGAACTGGAGTAGATCCAGCTGGCTGTAACTCCACCAAGCCTGTGGGTCATTGTAGAATCACTTGCAAACGTTCCTATTGGTTTGGATCTTGTCCAGGCTAAGGGCAGAGACCACAGCTCAGTCTCTCAAGGGACATAAAGGAAGTCTGTTGGTTGGGATGGCTGGGAACACTTTTGGTAGCCAGCCAAGGCAACTATCACTCATTAAATCTGCCTTCTCCAGCAGAAAGCCAACTTATAGAACACCATATACAAAGCTCCCAGAATAGTACAGGGTTCTAAGAACACAGTGCACGTGACCAGCATACAAATGTGCAGGGGCTAACGATTATTTTGTTTTCAAATCTGGGTGAGCTGGAGCAAACTATTTTCTTCAAGTGGCATCCTGAGAGGAAATGAAGAGAGTATGCTAGCCTGGATGCCTTTCTGGACTCCAGTTGATTCCACAGCCACCAAAGCATGCTGGGAAGACCTCTGGCAATGACAGTGAAAACACAAGAAACAACTTGGACCAATTCATTAACTTTACCTTCACACCAAACTTAGCAAGCCCCCCAAATTCTGACATTGACTCCAGCAGGAATTTGAAACCTTCGTCTTCCACCATAAATGTTTTACTGATTTATTGGCTTCTTTCCTGTCTGTATAGAAAGTGAGGACAAATTCTGGCCAAAGCTGTAGTTTGGAGGAATGAGGGGTTTCAACACAAAGACTACATCACATTCCACTGTTTGCTTGAAGACATAAGTGTTTCTATTCCTGAAAGACCACGGGAAGGCATTCTGTGGGTGGGTGGCTATAGGACAAGGTTATAAGAAGTGTTTATTTTCTACTTTTTCTTTATATGTTTATTTGTTTCAAGACAGGTTTCTCTGTTTAACAGCCCTGGGTGACCTGGAACTCTGTAGAACAGCCTAGCTACAGCTCACAGAAAATTTCCTGCTTCTGTCTCCAGAATGCTGGGATCAAAGGCGTGTGCCACCACACCCGGCTACTTCCTACTTTAAAACACTCTGTATTGCTGTGTTGAGAAAATTTTCCTTTCACTCAGTGCTACTTTTCAGATTTTTCTGAGACAAGAGTCTTACTATGTAGCCTTGGCTGGCCTTGAACTCTCTACCTTCCTGCCTCAGCCTTCCAAATGCTAGGATCACAGGTCTGTGCTCTTGTACCCAGCTTTTCAACATTAATACCGCAGTGAGAAAAGCAATCTTATATGGAAATGTCAAAGACAAAGATTATAGGAAGAACAGACTTTGGGCCACTCTTGGATGTTCCTATAGTTCACTTTACCCTCCCACTCCTGGAGCAGATATAGAGCTCACCGGTTGCCAGTCTCTTCCTGGCTAACCACATTTGTTCTGTAGTTCTTATAGATGTCACTTCTACTTCTTGGAAGTCAAGATCCCTGTCCTTCCAAGACTGGGTCCCCAGTCCCTCCAATATTCTCCCAGAGCACTGTACCACAGCACTACACTGTGATTGTGTGTTTCCCTGTTGTCCATTCCACAACAGTGAGGTCCCTGGCAACAAAGAAGGTGTTTTATCTGTAGAGCACCCTTTGTGCCTTAGGAAAGTTCTTAACAAGCTCACTAAGTAATTACTGAACAATTATTTATTGAATAATCTTTTATAGACAGATCAATATAAAAGGACAAAAGATGAAAAGTATTTCAAAGAACTTACACCAGGGATGTGCCCAATAATTCATATAAAACCAAGCATTATCTTGAGGGTTAAGACTGAGGTTCAAGGGATGGAGACAATGGCTCAGTGGTTAAAAACATTTTCTTCTTTTCCAGAGGACCTGAGTTTGATGCTCAGCACCAATGTTGGGGGAAACTCATAGTGACTTCTAACTCTAGTTCCAGGATACTTGGAGTCATCTTCTGGCCTCCATGGGCAAACACACACACACACCATAGATACAGATGTATATACATGTAAATAAACATAGAAGTAAATATTTTTTTTTTTTGGTTTTTCGAGACAGGGTTTCTCTGAATATCTCTGGCTGTCCTGGACTCGCTTTGTAGACCAGGCTGGCCTCGAACTCACAGAGATCCGCCTGCCTCTGCCTCCCAAGTGCTGGGATTAAAGGCGTGCGCCACCACCGCCCGGCTGAAGTAAATATTTTTAAGTGGTACAAAAACAATACACTTTTAAGACTGGGAGGTTGTGAGCCCTTGTCATTTCTCATTGTGTTTTCTGGTTCCCAGTCATTTTGAATGCTAATATGAATCATGTGCAGGAGTTATCAAGTTTCCCGTCTTTAGGTCCTTTGTTAGAATTTGACTTGTGATTTCCCTCGTGTTCTTGAATTGTCCTAGGAATACCTGCTCTTTGCTCTCAGTTGACGTTTGTGAAACACCTTGTCTCCTCTGCTGAAAGGCTGTAGGTGTTGAGCTTACTGCTGTGTTACAATGGCTGTTTCATGGTTAAGCTGGTGCCAATGAGATTATACAACAGCTTGGATAGGGGAAGGAAAACAAGGGCTATGATCCCCCTTCAGCTACAAGGGACAGGGATTTGGAATGGTGAAATGCTAATCACCCAAGAAGAAATGTGGGCTGGAGTCCAGCAGTGTGCTCCTGGAGATCATTTCCGTCACAGAGGCTTGGGACTGGCACTCTGGCTGTGGGTCTTAAGCATCCTGCCCTCCCCTGGTTGAAATGTGGATTCAATTCCACAAAAGCTGTCACAGAGAAAGAATCCAGTGGCCAGAAGCCAGGAGTACACACATGGCTTGCTCGACATCAGCAACTCTGGAAGCTTTCCAGGAGCTGGAGGACTGTTCCATTTGCATGCAATCAATTATTTCTAAAGGAATTTATTCTTTATCTCACTCCAAACCTAATTTATCCTCATTTCCAACTCTTGGATAGTCTTTCAAAGGAACAAGCTAGAGATGGTCAGGGGTGGTTATGAGGGTTGTTTGGGCACCTAAGGATGGTAAAAATAGTCATTTACAAACCCAAAGAAACTGAAAATAGATCTAGATGTGATTCTTGTCAGGAAATATTTATTGTTTAACTTAGAATGGGGAAGAATGGATCCTAGGAGGAGAATGTCCTAGAGAGAATGACAAAGTTAGTCTCCAATAATGCTAATGCCAGTCGTTCTGTTGTATGTCTCCAATAATGTTATTGTCAGAAACGAAATAAGGAATTTGGGTTCTGATGGAAACAGTTTTAAGATGTTGGGTTGTCTGACATTGTATTATTCAATAACGGACATGGTATTATTCAGAGACATTAATGCATAACTACGTACGAATGAAGACTATTGAGTCAGACAGGCCTATGAACCAACTATGGCCCAATAACTCCTTTCTAAATTGGTGACCTTGGGTAAATCTCTTAACCTCTTTTGGCCCTGCTTTCTGTTAAAATTAGGGTTTAGTCAGAGTTTCTGTAAAGAATTGAACACCGTATTTGGCATAAAATACACACACAGTAACTGTTAGTAGTTATCACTGTCAACTACCAATGACCAGAGACGCCCTCTTCCTCAGCTAAACTGTAGTGCAGCGAATCCGGATATGAAGGACAACACCGAAGTGCCCAATAAGATGCCAGAACCCCCCCCCCCAAAAAAAAAAAAAAAACAACCCAGTGGAATCAAACCAATGGCATGAGCCCTTGTTGTTGGCCGCTTTCTGGGTGTTCCACCAATAGCTTAAGGATGTGACTTGGGAGCGACACCCAGACAGTCCAATGACGCACAACCAACCCACACTCAGCTCTTCGGAGGGGATAAATCAAGGAGCCAGCACGTACGGATTCCGTTATTAGTGCAGTCTCCAATGGAGAAAGGAGCTTAGGAGAAACAGCGCCCGAGAGAGGCACTAATGAGCTAAAAGAGGGAAAAGATGATGACTGCGCTGGGCGAGCTCGGCCGCCATCATGCTCTAGTTTCCCCTCAGTCTCTCTGGGTCCGCGACCGAGGAAGCGGCCTCTGGGATGCTGAGGGGGTGTGTCCCCTCATGATTGGCGCAGACCGCTCAGCCAACCCCAGCTCGGCAAATGGGAAGCACTTAGCCAATGAGGGGAGGCGGCTGCGGCGAGGACTTAAGAGAGGAGGAACAGCAGCTTGACGGGCATGAAAGCAAGCCAGTGAACGCTGGAGGCATCCTGCCTGCGGCCAATGGAGTGGGGCTGTGGGCGGGCCCCCGAGTGTTTGTGTTGTGGTTTTGGGGGAGGGAGGCGGAGGGGAAAGTTTGTTTATTTTGTTTTTAGTTTCGGGGGTCCCCGAGCTTCGGGAAGGTGGAGCGAGCGACAGTGACCCCCCCTCACCTCTCAGCCTCCCCGCGGTGTGGCCTCCACAGCTTGCGGAGAAGCGGGGACCGCGGTCACCGCTGGACTCCACAGCGGAACGACGCTCCCTCGGAGCCGGCGCGGCTCGGCGGTGAGTGGGGACCGTGGGCCTCGCGGGCCTTCCCCTTTCTCGCGAGCCGCCGGGCGGAACGGGGAGGCCCAGGGTGGGCGACTGAGGACGCCCTCGGGGGCGCGCGGCGCGGCCCGCTGAGGCGCAGCGTGTGCGTGTCCTCGTGAGTGAGCGCGCGACGGGAGCGAGCCGGGCGGGAGGGCGGGGGGGGGGCGCGGGACGGGAGCGCGCGGCGGGGTTGGGGACCGTGGCGAGCCCGGGGCGCGCTGTGGGATCGCGGCGGTGTGTGGACGTGAGGCGGGGGAGGGGTGTGTGAGGGACGCGCGGTCACGTCGGCCGCTAGGGACAGGGACGGACCGGCGTCACGCGCTGGCAGGTGTGAGCCGAGGAAAGGCTTCCGGGTGGGCTGGCGGCGGTCCGAGCGCTTGGCGTCGCCCAGGGCCCCCGGGACTGCGCCGCCCTCGGAGCTGCGACTGCCTGGTGGTGCGTCGCGAGCGTCCGGTGGCCCCGTGCGGCGGACGCGCAGGCTCGTGGGTCGGACCTGATTGCGGGGGTCCCACGGCCCTCCCGCTAGAGCTGCGTTGGGGGCTGTGAGGGAGGGAGAGGCGATGCTCACTTTGGACGAGGAAGCAGGAGGGCGGGAGGGTTGACGGGCTTGGAAACAGCCCTGGGGAGGGTTTGCCACCCAACGCTGCTGATCCAGTGCCCTTTAATGTCAAACTAACGGATTTGTTAGTACATAATGACTAAATGAATAACCTGGTTCAGCGAAATTCACTACAGTGGCTAACACCACCCCAAAACAGCAGCCTCTCATCCATCCTTAGTCTTGGGCACGGGTCAGTCGCTGAGGACTTTTAGCTCCATGCTTGTTCTGTGTCTTTTGCCTGCTTTCTTCTTTTGACTCAGTGAATAAAGAGTACCAACTAAGACTGCGTGAGCAAAACAATCATTTGTACCTCAACAGTTAAACATAGTAGTAAGCCATACAAAAATCACACATCCTAGTCTTTTGTGAAGTTTAATCCTGTGTTTCTCCTCGTTTGTGGAAGATTTCAATTCTTGACTTTAAAACCACGTATGTGTGGTTTTACCGTGTTTTGTAAATGCTCCTTAAAGAGCAGAGGGTGTAGACTGTTGTCTAGCTGTGAGTGTCACTGTAATAAGTGGGAGAGATTTCAGAGTAGTAGTCTCTACAGGTAGGCACATACTGGATAACCAGTGTCCAGAATACAGATCAGACTGGTAGGTCCCACTTGGGATGCAGTGATAAGGGTTACGTTGCCTGCCTGTGTGTGTTTTCTTGATGTGTTTGTTTGTTTGTTTTTTCTTCTATTTATTTATTTAGAGACAAGGTCTCACTGCATAGTAGCACCGGCTGGCCTGGAACTCAGAGAGATCCACCTGCTTTTTCCTCCAGAGTGCTGAATTAAAGAGGCCCCACTTAGTTCTTTACTGTTTTTAAGGGCTTGATCTAAACTTGGTTATTGGAGCAGTGTAGTTTCTGATAGTACTTAAAGTAAGAAAACTGTCCATGCTGTATGTCTGTGCTAACCTGTCATCTTCCTGATCAAGTAGAAGCTCTTAAATGGTTTTTGGGTTTTGCTTTTGTTTTTCGAGACAGGGTTTCTTAAATGATTTAAAACGAAAATAATACTTTTGTTCTGATGTCAGTATTGGCTAATGTTTATTGTATGCTTACAGTATGCCAGCCTCTCTGTTGCTTTTAAAATACTTACAATTTCAAGTCCATGGGGCACAAACTCTCAGTAACAGGGATGAGGACAAGGGCTCCCAAGACCATACAGCTAAGTTTAATCTCCGGTCTATTTGGTTTCTTACCCTTTTGCTTGTTTCATTTTTGCCTCCTGAATTATCCCGAGGGCGAAGGGCAAAGAGAACACTGAGAAGTCGAGAGAGGTAGGAAAAGATTCTACTGATAAAATGAGGTTGCCTGTACGTACCTTAAGAATTTAGTGTTGGGGCTGGAGAGATGGCTCAGCGGTTAAGAGCACTGCCTAGTGCTCTTCCAAAGGTCCTGAGTTCAATTCCCAGAAACCACATGGTGGCTCACAACCATCCACAATGTGATCTGGTGCCCTCTTCTGGAATGCAGGTGTACATGCAGATAGAGCACACATGCATAAAATAAATAAAAATAAATCTTTAAAAAAAAAAGAATTTAGTGTTGGGCTGGAGAGATGGTTCAGTGGTTAAGAGCACTGGCTGTTCTTCCAAAGGATCTGAGTTCAAATCCCAGCACCATATGGCAGTTCTCAGCTGTCCGTAATGGCCGGGTGTGGTGGTACAAGCCTTTAATCCCAGCACTCAGGAGGCAGAGGCAAGGTGGATCTCTGAGTTCAAGGCCAACCTGGTCTACAAAGTGAGTCCAGGACAGCCAAGGATACACAGAGAAACCCTGTCTTGGAAAACCTAAAAAAGAAAAAAAAAGAATTTAGTGTTAAGTTGAGACTATTCCTGTTTTAGAGAATTAAGCACCTTAAAAAAGAAGAAATGCATCCAATTTTTGTTTTTTGATTGACTTATTTATTGTACATAGTACTGCAAAGCTCTGTTTTTGTTTGAATATTTTATTTTTCCTTTGGTCTTGGTATGTGGCCCAACTGGCCTCAAATTCATGATCCTCCCCCCTCAAATTCCCCAGTGCAGGAATTACAGACCTTTGCCACCTCAAAAGTGTCAGTCCATCTCGCTCTCCATTTTTGTTTGGTGTTTTGTTTTGAGAAGATCTCACTTTAGCCCAGGATCCCCTGGAGTTCACTATGCTGCCCAGGCTGGGCCTGAACTCTTGGCCTGCCTTAGCCTCCTGAATGCTAGGATTACAGGTGTAAGCCACCATGCCTAACTTTTGAAGACTTTTATTTCCGTCTCTGTCCACTAATTCTTTATTCCCACTCAGGTCTCTTAGAGCTCCTATTCATTTTTGTAGTTATCAACTTGTGATTCATGGCCATGTCTGTTTTGTTTGCCACATTGCCAGAGCTTGTTCGAGTGTCAGGCATACAGCTGACTCCCAAAAAATATTTATTGGCTTTGTTATGAATTTGGCTTTTGCTTTTATTCTTTATTGTCATTTTTAATATCTTGTAGCCTTGCCTTCCTACCTCCTCCTGATAGTGTCTGGGATTTGATGCTACTCTTAAGAGAACTTGCCACGTAAAGATAGATCTTGAAATCACTTTGTTGAACTTGCTGAGTTGAATAAGCATCACACCCTGGCTATTCAGGCTGGGACACCATTGCACCTGTTATTCTTCCCTTGTCTCAGCTGCTCTTGATTTCTTTCTCCTCTCTGCAGCATGTTGCTTCTAGAGACCTTGTATAGGTTCCAGCTGAGCAGCCTGCTTGCCTGTTGACATTTGCTGCCTTTGACATTGACAACTGCCTCTAGTGTTTCACCCGACATTGCCCCCACGCTGATCTTCCTGAGTGACTGCTTTATGTTTCTGCTCCTTCCAGATCTACCACACACACTTGAGTTGGAAATCCTCAGTGGTGTTTGACTGCCTAAAGGGTTTAAGTGCTTTAGCCTGTTGTTTACAGACCTTGGGACTAGTACTGTCCAATAGAAATAGAAAGCAAGCCACAAGTGTGGACCATATGTGTAATTTAAAGTTTTCTAGTATACACATTGAAAAGTAAAAAGAAAGGGCGAAATTGAGTTTTTCAATTTAAATAAAAGTAACATTTTACTCACTTCAATACATTAAAAAATCTTAGTATTTAAATATGTAACCAGTAAAAAAACTAGTACTAGGGTATTTTAAAAGTCTTTTTTTTTCCATGTTAAGTCTTTGAAGTTTAGAATTTTTTTTCACGTATAACATCTAAATTCACACTAATCAGATTTCAGGTGCTCTATCAATAGCCATGCTACCTTATTGCACAGAACAGATCTAAACTATGTCTTAAGCATAGTAGAAGGACCAGACCTAGGTAATTCCAGCCCTTGTCCTTTGCATAACTCAGTTTCCCTCATCCAGAAACAACTTTATTATCCAAACATGCTAAATTTCTTTGCTGAGAAACACAAGGGAACCTGAGAGCTCTAATATGTAATTCTTATCATCCCTGGAACTCTGTGTGTGTGTGTGTGTGTGTGTGTGTGTGTGTGTGTGTACAGATATGTATGTGTTCATATATGCCCACAGAGGCCAGAAGAGAGCATTGGAACCCTAGGAACTAGGCACAGGTTGTTGTGAACCATCCATGTGGGTGCTGGAATCCAAAATCTGGGAAGGCTGTGAGTGCTCTTAATCTCTTAGCCATCTCTCCAAGGACTTCTCTGGATTTTTGTTTTGTTTTGTTTTCGAGACAGGGTTTCTCTGTGTAATAGCTCCAGCTGTCCTGGACTCGCTTTGTAGACCAGGCTGGCCTTGAACTCACAGAGATCTGCCTGCCTCTGCCTCCAAAGTGCTGGGATTAAAGGCGTGCTCCATCATGCCCAGCCCTTCTCTGGACATTTTTAGCATTATTGTTGTTCTTTTTGAGATGAGGTCTCCTTTGTTTTCCAGGTGGCCTGGAACATCTAGCCTCAAGATGTCCTCTTCCCCAGTGTGCTGAATAGCTAGGACTGTAGGTTAACACGCCACTGTGTCTGATTTAATGTCATTTCTTTTCATATTGTTTCATATTGTAACTGTTTACAATCAATTTGCATTGTAATTACAGGTGATAAGGCACAAGCACTGACTAATGGGTATCTGATAAATTAGAACCAGTGCGAATAGTACATAGCCTCAGTGTGTGCGTAGCCTCAGTGTGTGCCTGCTGAGTAGCAGCTTGCTTGTCCTGGACGATTTGTATTGACATCTTCCCCCTTGCATGTTTTGAGAACAGAGCTTTGCCTTCCTCCTTTTTGCTCCTGACCTGGCCAGTGCTAGGAACTCTACATATCTATATATAGATTTTGTGTGTTTGTTTTTTCGTTTTGGTTTTTTTTTGAGACAAGGTTTCTCTGGGTAGCCCTCCCTGACTGTTCTGGAACTCATTCTGTAGACCAGACTGGCCTCAAACTCAGAGACCCACCTGGCTCTGCCTCCTGTGTGCTGGGATTAAAGTCATGTACCACTATGCCTACCTAGCCTACATGTACTTTTTAAATTTTTCTAGTTAGATAGTTAATAATGCGTCCTTTGAAGACAACAGATCATGAATTGTGAAAGATATATGGCTTTTGGAAACAATGCTAAGGATTTGCATTGCACTGGCACTCTACCATTGAGCTAAAGCTCCAGCTCCCTGGCATATTTTTATATTCCTTCTTTTTTAAGTGTACATTTGTGTCTTTCCCTCTTTATTGAGGTATAAGTGACATTCCAGAAGGCTAGGATATTGAACGTATGCCACTTGGTATATTTGGAGATTTGCTTCTTACAACAAAACAAAACTGTTCATATTAAGCACTGTGACACACGCCTTTAATCCCAGCACTCAGGAGGCAGAGGCAGGCAGATCTATGAATGAGGCCAGCCTGGTCTGCACAGTGAGTTCTAGGACATCTGGGCTATACAGTGAGACCTTATCTCAAAAAAAAAAAAAGGTAAAAATAACTGTGATAGCTGGGTGATGATGATGCATGCCTTTAATCCCAGCACTCAGGAGGCAGAGGCAGACAGATCTCTGTGAGTTCAAGGCCAGTCTGGTCTACAGAATGAGTTCCATGACTAGCCAGGGCTATAAAAAGAAACCTTGTCTCAAAAAATGAAAATCAACCTAACAAACAAACAAAACAACTGTGCAGGGCTGGGGAGATGGCTCATTTAGTAAGATGCCTTTACAAGCATAAGGACCTAAGTTTGTGTCCCTGGAACCCATATGAAAAAACTGGACTTGGCTGTGCATCCCTGTAATCCCAGCCTTGGAGGGAAGTCGAGAGAATTGCTGAAAGTAATTGGCCATCCAGCCAGCTTAGCTGTATCAATGAGCTTAAGTGGACACCCTGTCAGAAAAAATAAAGGTGGAGAGCAAGAGAGGAAAGGTGCCTGATATTGGCCTTAGGCCTACACACACACACACACACACACACACACACACACACACACACACACA
>CAJQZJ010000418.1:5099502-5138646 GCA_907164525.1 Lophiomys imhausi | reverse complement strand
ACACACACACACACACACACACACACACACACACACACACACACACACATACACACACACAGACTTGCACATCCTATACACATATACTACATGTATACACAGTTCCTTCACAGCAAATAAAAACCACAAAAACAAATAGCTGTTTAGATGTTACAGTTTGTGACTAGAGAGATGGCTCAGCGTTTAAGAGCATTGGCTGTTCTTCCAAAGGACCCGGGTTCAAATCCCAGCACCCACATGGCAGTTCACAGCTGTCTTGTAATTGCGGGGTGTGGTGGTGCACGACTTTAATCCCAGCACTCGGGAGGCAGAGGCAGGTGGATCTCTGTGAGTTCAAGGCCAGTCTTCTCTGCAAAATGAGTCTAAAATAGCCATGGATACATAGAGAAACCCTGTCTCGAAGAACCTAAAAAAATAAAAATAAAATAAATTTTAAAAATAGATGTTACAGTTTACAGGTTGGATCAAAAATAAAGTTTGCAGGTGGGTGTGGTGATCCATATTGTTAATCCCAGCACTTAAGCAGAGGCAGGAGGATCTCTGTGAGTTCTAAGCCAGCCTGATCTACATAGTAAGTTCCAATCCAGCCAGGAAAACATAATGAGACCCCGTCTCAAAACAAATAAACAAACAAACATAATAGAAGTAAGTAGTTGTTGTTTGCATGGTGGCATGGTGGTCCACATCTATAATCCTGCACTCTGAGGTTGCTCTGGGGCTGTATAATGAGGCCTTGTCTCAACAACCACCACCCAAAGAAAGATGTTTAACTTTCATGAGACTTAGTCCCCTGTGGTTCGTAAACTGGCTGTGAAAGCAGCTTCAGAAGCAGAGCCCCAGAGTAGTTCCATGAGTATTGGCACCCATGCACACGCCCATCCAGAGCCACAGCCAAGATGCAAAATCTGAACCAGAAGTCAGAAGTCCTGGATTTGTTTGTGTTGCTGATACTTGCTGGAGTGCCAGCTGTGTTCCGGGCACAGAAATGACTGAGAATTCAAAAACTGCAGTGAAAAAAAAAGTTTTTTTAAAAATCTCTTTTCACACAAAGGTGAAGTGATTCATTCTTCCTAGGAAGATTTCATTTCTCTCTGTTCCCTTATACTTTACTCGTTTATACCTTAGGGTTTATCATGTCATGTTCTAGGTCTTTCTGTCCTACTAGAGTGTAAATGCTTTTTGGGTGTTTATGGATGTGCCTTTGCCATAGCATGTACATGGAGGTCTGAGGTGACCTTGTAGAGTCCGTTCTTTCCCTCTACCTTATGTGGGATCCAGGGATGAAGCTCAGGTTGTCCAGGCTTGTGCAGGAAGCACTTTTACCCATAGATCCATCTTGCCAGCTCCTAAGCTTCTGAAGACCAAGACTATTTATCCCTGCATTTTCAAGTACACATTGCACTGTGCCCACCATATTGTAGGCATCCAGAGATGTACTGAATGACCCAGACAAATTATGTAGTTCTGAGGCTGGATGTAGCTTAGTTGGTAGGGTGCTTGCCAAACCTCTGGGTTTGATTCTTAGCACTTCCTTAAATCAGGTGTGGGGGCTGGATTGCGCAGTGGTTAAGAGCACTGTTTGCTCTTCTAGAGAACCTGGGTTCAATTTCCAGTACCCACATAGTTGCTCACAGTTGTCTGTAATGCTAGTTTCATAGGATCAAACACAACCTTCTGGCCTCTGTGTAAATGTATACAACCCACACAGACATACACAGAAATTTAAAAAATTAAATGTAGTAAAAAGCCATATGTAGTGGTTTATACTTATAATCCCAGGTCTCAGAGGTGGAGGCAGAAAGATTAGAAGTTCAAGATCATCCTCAGTTATGTAGTAAGTTTAAGATTAGCCTAGGAAGTATGGAGACTCTGTTTCAAAAACAAACCAATAACCAAATTACTTAGCTTTATAGTGCCCTCATTGTTTTTGTTTTGTTTTTTTTTTTTTTGGCATCAGTTAGAGAATTTTGTGCCTGTGAGAAACATGCAGTTGTAGTGAGAATACTCTTTTAAAACTGCAAATCTATTTTGTATGTGTTTTACCTCAGTGGAAAACATTGAGTTAGCAAAACAAATATAGTCAGGAGTAGGAGTGCATTCTTGTGACAAAACTTTTCCTGGGGAGATGTAACACATCTATTCACCCCAGATAAAGATCCCACTACAGACCAAAGTACGTAAGGATACCACCCAAATCCAACTGATGAACCAGCAAGTTTTATTGAGTTTATAGGAGCAGAAATGATTCCATGACAGCTGCATCACTAAGGCTCACCCCAGCATGGTGACAGCAGTTCACAAAAGCTGGAAAACCTGGAGCACTCTGTACAAGCTTCAGGCACTTCTACAGGTTGGAGAGTGTCCTTTCTAAGTGACTGCTCCAAACCTCTTCCAGGCAGCTCAGCTGGTTTCTGCTGCTTCCAGGCGACTGGAGGGACTTCCCACATTACACCGATAGATCCATCCTTCCTTCCTTCCTTCCTTCCTTCCTTCCTTCCTTCCTTTCTTCCTTCCTTCCGACATTTTAATTACATTTATCTACCTCTTTGTGTTGATGCATGTGGAAGTCAGAGGACAGCCTGCAGGGATTTGTTTCTCTTCTCCCACCATGTGGGTACTAGAGATGGAGCTTAGGTCGTGAGGTTTGGTGGCAGGCCTTCACCTGCTGAGCCATCCTGACTCCTCTTTGTTTGGGCAGGGTCTTACTATGTAGCCCAGGCTGGCTTCCAACTGGTAACTTCCCTGCTTTAGCCTTCCAAATGCTAGGGTTATGGGTCTGTGCCACCATTCCTGGGTTCCCTGTTCCTTTATTATTATTGCTTTCATTGTTTTGTTTTTCAAGACAGTTTCTCTGTGTAGCCCGGCTGCCATGGAACTCACTCTGTAGACCAGGCTGCCCTCCAACTCACAGAGATCCTCCTGCCTCTGCCTCCCGAGTGCTGGGATTAAGGGCATGCACCTCCATGCCTGGCTATTATTATTACTTTTAAAATAAAATTTTAGAGATTTACTTATGTATATGAATGTTTTGCCTGCATGTATGTTTGTGCATTACATATGTTCCTGATGCTCATGGAGGTTATCAGAAGGCATCAGACTTCCTGGAACTGAAGTTATGGATGTTTATGAGCTGTTGTGTGGTTGCTGGGAATTGAACTCATGACCTCTGGAAGAGCAGCCAGTGCTCTTAACCGCTGAGCCATCTCTCCAGCCCATAAATAAATCTTTTAAGAAAAAAAAAGATTTATTTTTAGTTATGTATGCATATGTATGTGCATGTGAATGTGGGTGCCCATGGAGGCTGGAAGTGTTAGATCCCTTGGAGCTAGAGTTCAAGGCAGTTGTGAGCCATCTGATGTGGATGCTGGGATCTGGAACTCAGGTCCTTCCCAGGAGCAGCAAGTGCTCTTAACTGCTGATCCATCTCTCTAGTCCCCCTTCCCCATATTAGAACATTTAAAGACATTCTGAATCCCTCCTCAGGGAAGATAATCATCACAAGCCAGATGGTGCTCCCGGTCTCTTCTGGTTAATCAGCGTATCTGAGTAGAGGACCTGTAAACGATGCGGATGCTGTCAGGTGGAATTAGAAAATGGTAACTCATAGCCAATCATCTGTTGGAGCTGAGCAGCAGCAGTGACCTCTAGGTCACCTGTGTGAGTGCTGATGCCATAGGGAAGGGCCAGACACTGAGCACTGAAAGGGTGAAAGGTTGAACGGGAAGGACTGCCCAGAAGGGCCTCTGGGCACATGGCCTGGGGCTGATGATTCCTACAGCTTGAAGGCCTTTGCATATCTCCTCAGTCTCCCAAGCTGTAGTAGTCTGTGATTTGATTCTCAAGCAGAGTTGAAGAAAGGGAGATAACAGTAGAAAGGTAGTCCATTTTCCTTACATTACTCCTCTTTAATTTCAACAGTTCTTTTCTTTCTGGTCCTCTTCTGTGTTAGTCAGCTTTAAATTACTGTAACAGATTTGAAATCAACTTAAAAAAATAAAAAGGACCTGGGTGTGGTGGCGCACGCCTTTAATCCCAGCACTCAGGAGGCAGAGGCAGGCGGATCTCTGTGAGTTCGAGGCCAGCCTGGTCTACAAAGTGAGTCCAGGACAGCCAGAGATACACAGAGAAACCCTGTCTTGAAAAACCAAAAAAAAAAAAAAGGAAAGGTTTGGACTGGAGGGCACTTACCATGTGTGAAGTCCTGGGTTAGATATGTAACATTGAAGAAAAAAATGAAATGTTTTTTATCTCACAGTCACATAGTTCAGGTGGTTTTAGTCTGTGATCAGTTGGTTTGATACTTTAGGCCTGAGGCAAAACTGCACATTATGAAGGGAGCATATGGTATGAAACCGAACTTATTAATTAATTAATTAACTTAAATTATTCAACAGTTATTTATTGGTAACTAAATTCACTTATAACAAATCTAAATACTTAACTACTAACCCTACGAATGACTACAACCCCTAAGACCTAACCACTAAACCTATTGATAACTATTACAACTATTTTCATAACCTTTTAGAAGGATACAGTCTCTGGGGCAGGTCCTCAGTCGTCAGGAACACAGTCTCTGGGGTAGACCCTTTAATGCACTTCACAGTCTTTCTTCTGGAATATCTCAGATGTAGATCTGTCAGGGTAAATTGGCTATGGTGACTTCACCCTAAATAAGGATTGAGGCTTTTTTCTCTCTGGGAGACCTCAGCCTTCCGTAGGCCAACTTATTTCCTTTGTATCAGCAACTCTGCCACTCTGCCTCAGTCTTTAAAGCGGCCACAGTTTCGTTCAGGCCACTGTTTGGACAGGTCAAACCCCTCTAGGCAAATGCTGAGCCACAGGGTTTAGTACTTGGCCTTTTGCTAGCTTCTTTCTGCCTCAGGGAGATCTGGCCATCAGTCCACCAGCACTTTCTCCATCAGAGGATACAAACTACTTGTCCTTTCTAGCGTGATGACTCGCTACCATCGGAGCTCTCTAGCATGGGCCTCCTCCCAGGGCTCCATCCACTTGTCCTTAAATAGGATCTCTCCTTGTTCCACCTGGCCTCAGCCTCTGGGCTCTGCCCACTTAGCAGCTGAAAATAATGCCAGGCCATAAACCTAGTTTTTAGTCCTTAGAGTTTCTCCTTGTTTCACCTGGCTTCCTCCTTGTTTAGTCCATAGAGACTCCCTCTTTTTTTTAACCTGACTTCATCCTTGCTTTTAGTCCATAAGCTGATAAGCTAATTGCCCACAGCCAAGTTGATCTTCATGCCCCAGATTAGGAGACTGTATCAGAAACCCCTAAATATTTACTAAATCTAATTTGTATTAATCTAACGCCTTACAATGGTAGAAGAAGCCTTCATCAAGTTAGGGCTGAGAAGCAAAAAGTAGAAGAGGGGCCAGGACCACAGTTTACCCTTCCAGGGAACATTCCCCATGACCTAATTTACCTCCATATCTATTAATAGTGTTGTGAGCTGGGTGTGGTTCTGCACACCTTTAATCCCACCATTTGGGAGGCAGAAGCAGGTGGGTCTCTGAGTTTGAGGCTAGTCTGGTCTACTAAGTGAGTTCCAGGATAGCCAGCGCTACACAGAGTAACCCTGTCTGGAAAAAACAAATAGTGTTATGTGTTAGAGACAGGCCTCAACAAGTTCCAATCTATAGTACTTTCAGACTACCTTCCTCTCCATTCCCTCCTTAACCACACCATATTTTGTAGAGAGCTGCGACGTGTCGCGCCCTAAAGATGGCGCCGGTTTTCGCCTTCCACCAGCCCGATGGTGAGCGCTCTCTCGGTGGTAAACAAGTCCATATTTGGTTAAGACCGCTGATCTGGCTTGCTTCCGCATACGTGGGCCTCTAAGATAGCACCACATGGCTTTACTTGATTGGCTGTTCATATAGTATTTAGCCTGTGGGTTGGGTCTGCCCGGGCATTCGAAAGATTGTTTTCAAGGGGCCTGAATAAACTGCTTGAGAAGAGCTTTTGCGAGTTGCGTCGTTCTTACTGGTCGAGGTCGACGCGACAATGTTTTGCTTCTTTTATTCTATAATCACTGATTTTTTTTTTAAAGGAACAACCATGGTGTGGGATGTGGTGCTCACGTATAATCTCAACATTTGTGAGTTAACAATTATTTTCAGAACATCAGGTGGTGCTGATTTATACTCACAAGATGCTAGTTGATTAATATTAAGGTAATATCTATGTGGTCTGTGTACTTACTTATTGACCCAGATTTAAAAGGACTGAAGAAATATTAGGTAGGGAGAATATTAACAATGAATGTAGTTTATACTGTAACACTGTTCCAGAGTATCTTTATTTTTTTTTTAATGTATGTAATCTGGGAAGTCAGAATTAGAAGTGAGGCTAAGGAGCTGTCTCAATAGGTAAAGTGCTTGCTGTGCAATCATGCGGGCCTGAGTTCAGATGACCATACCCAAGTAAGAGCCAGGCACAGCAGCACGATCCTTTAACCCAGAACTGGGAGGAGGAAGCAGGAGGATCCAAGGGGCTCATTGCCAGGCAGTCTAACCTAAAGAGTGAACAAAAAAGTGAAAGACCTTGTCTCAAGATAAGGTGAAGTGTGACTGAGGAAGATAGCCACCCGAGGTTGACTTTTGGCCTCCACATGCACAGCTGAGAGTTTAGCACTCACATGTGCACACACATGCATGCACCACTCACATGCAAAGTAGAAAGTGACCTTCGCTATCTAATATTCACAATAGAGCAGGGGAAATGTCTGAAGTAGCTGCTAGTACAGGGTTCTTCTGTTCTGGAGGAAGAAATCCACGTAAGAAAGGAGACTGCTGCTCTGAAAGACCTGCCTCTCTCCTCCTGCTCGAGCTGCTGATGGTGCATCAGGTTCAGCGATAGCCTTTCCATGGATGTTTTACCCAGAGGCTATCTCTGTCGAACTTCTAAGTAGTAGCCTCTGTTAGATGAACCATGAATTACACACTTTAAAATATCGTTCACCATCTGCACTTTTGTCTTTTATTCCAAAAGTTTTGAATTTGTATAACAATATGTTAAACATTTATGATGATTTACTTACATTTTGGCTCAGCCCCCTTAAAAAAAAAACCCAGAGCCGGGCGGTGGTGGCGCACGCCTTTAATCCCAGCACTTGGGAGGCAGAGGCAGGCGGATATCTGTGAGTTCGAGGCCAGCCTGGTCTACAAAGTGAGTCCAGAACAGCCAGAGATACACAGAGAAACCCTGCCTCGAAAAACCAAAAAAAAAAAAAAAAAAAACCCAGTACATTCATTATTGTACTTAAACAGTGTGGGGAGCCACAGTCGCTACAGAGAGGAGGTCTGTGTGTACTCCATGCTGTTAATACACGACCGGCTGACTTGCCAAGGGGGAAATGTTACTTGTAAAATACACACACACTACTCTCCCCCCTCCCTCCCACTCCACCCCCTCCTTCCCCCCTCTACACACCGTCAAAACATAGTGAAAGGCTTTTTGTAGGACTAGCAAAAACAAAACAAGAATGAAAATGTGAAAGACATCACATTACAAACCAGTGAGGACTGATTTGAAATGTTTAAAGAGGGGACCCTGTACTCCCTGAATAGCTTGTGACTCTGCCTCAGCACTTTGTGCCAGGCCTGCACCGGTGCTGTTTGCTTTGGAAGCTGATGAGCTCAGCTTATTTACACCCCTGTAGACTTTGTATGGTACTTTCTTGTATGCCTTTAACCTTTTTCCCATCCTTGAGTCTGAGGTTGCTTCTCAGAAAGGTTACTCCAGAGGCTGGAGCACATCCTCTGCCTTACTTTCTTGAAAATTGATGACTTTCTTGGGTACCGTCAATGGTTACTTATCTTCTCAATACTTAGATCCTGAAATCTGGAGATAACTGACCTTCAGGTTTTTTTTCTCTGTGGTTTTGGGCTGTTTCTGTGTTTGTTTTGCCTTTTTTTTTGGAGACTGGATTTCACTGTGTTGCCCAGGTTGGCTTTGAACTTGAGATCTTCCTGCCTCAGCCTCAAAGGTGGCTTGGATTCCACCTGTGCACCGTAGCAGCTTTGGTGTGGACCTCAGGTTTCTGTTTCTGAGCCACCACCCTGATTTGAAGTCATCCTCAGGCTATGTCTAGATTATTAAAGTAGCTGTCTGCATATTGTCCCATTTCTCTTTGCTCCGAAAACATTTTCTATCTGATGTTTTCTTTTCCTTCATTGAAAACCATGTGATTTCTCATTCTAGGAAATCAGTGCCTGTCTGAGCCATGTGCATTACCTTTCCAAATCTAATAACTCTTATTGCCTAGTTTTCCATCTCTGACTTCTCTGGTACAATCTTTACTCCATTTTCCATATGATTTTTTCCCCTTGGTTTTCTCTCTTTTGAATGCTTGATTTATGTAAAATATTCTTTCTGCATCTGGCTACCACTCTGTTTTTTTCCTGGCCTGGAGAGGTGGATAAAGAACTTACTCTGCTAGCATGAGGACCCTTTGAGTTCAGATGTTTAGTGCATGTCTGATACTCCAGGACTCAGGCTAGCAGTCACAGCGAGCTCCAGGTTCAGTGAGAGAGCTTGCCTCAAAAAAGACAGTGGAGAGCAACAGAGGAAGAAAGCCAGTATTAGTATCTGGCCTCTACATGTACACATATGGGCTAGTGCACATATATACAAAGTTTCTGTAAGCGTTTTCTTCCTTGAAACATTTCTTAACCAAAGGCCCTTCTCATTGTGCATCCAAAGGTGCTTTTTTAGGCAAAATAATAGGTGCAGTTCATTATTACATATATGTGCAAAGAAAAATATGATTGTATAAAAGAATATAAAAGTGACAGATATTATATGTTGAGGTCACTACATTAGACCAATATGAAGAGTCTGTTTGATGTCAAGACGAGAAGACAGTTTAGGCACTCCAAAGAATAGTGAAAGAAGAAATGAGCATGTGGCAAAACATTGTTTTGCCCAAAAATGAGTATTTGAATTCTAATTTTTTATGTGGTACAGAGGATTGAACCCAAGGTCCACAACGTACTGGTTAATGACTCTTCACTGAGCTGTACCTAGAAGCTTCTTTTTTAGTTAGTTTGCTTGTTTATTTATTAAAGACGGGGTTTCTCTGTGTAGCCCTGGCTGTCCTGAAACTTGATCTGTAGACCAGGCTGGCCTTGAACTCATAGAGATCCACCTGCCTCTGCCTCCCAAGTGCTGGGATTAAAGACATGAGCCACCACATCCGACTTCAGAGACTTTTATTTATTTATTTTGGGGTTTTTGTTTGTTTGTTTTTGCATGTTTATTGAAAAAAATTATTTTGTGAATTTCACATCATGCACCCTATTCCCTCCCATTTCCCACCTCCCCCCAGACCCACCCTCCACCCTTGCAATCTGTTCCAGCATAAAAATAACAGCTCATTGTGGAAGCTGCAGTGTATCTCAGTATGTCCCACAATATTCCCCTTTGTCCACACGTTCTGCTTGCAAATGTTCATTGTAATGACTCCTTGGTCTGGTATGAAGCCCCTAGTTTCCGCTACTCCATCAGTACTGGAACTTCTCTCAGATATGCTGTGCTGTAACTGTCCTGTGTCTTGGAGATCCTGAAGTCTTGGATTGTGGCACTGACCTCTGCTTGCACTCCAGCAGTTCATCCATGGGGTAGATGTTGGGGTGGGCCAACTCAAAGCCCTGGTTCTGCACCTGCATCCACCACTTGCTTAGCTAGTTCTACAATGGAAAGGTTCTGGGCCTGCTCTCCTGAGTGCTGCATCATGTGAGGAGCAAGCACAGATCTCCTGCTCTTGTGACCCCATCTGGGCCAGATCTCCTGTTGGCCAATGGTGGTGAGGGCAAAAGGGAGGGGAGGGCATCTCTCCCTAGCCTACACTACCACATAGCAGACCAAAGGCAGGACTGACTCTCCCACACTCACTCCCTCAGGGCTGGCTCACCCACAACCCCCATATCCAGGACCAGCTGTGGTGTGCTATCCTGGCAGGGTGCAGGGCCTGCTCTTCTGAGTGCTGCAGCATGTGAGGAACAGGGACAGCTCTCCTGCTTTTGTGACTGCATCTGAGCCAGATCTCCTGTCGGCCGATGGTGGTTATTTTGGTTTTTTGAGACAGGGTTTCTCTGTATATCAGCCCTGGCTGTCCTGGACTCACTTTGTAGGCCAGACTGGCCTCAAACTCACAGAGATCCACCTGCCTCTGCCTCCTGAGTGCTGAGATTAAAAGCGTGCACCACCATGCCCAGCTCCAGAGGTACCACCATGCCTGGCTGATATTTTTAATATATATGTATATACATATATATTTAAAAGATACATTTCATGTGTATTTTTGAGTACCTGTATGTATGTCTGTGTTCATGGAGGCCAGAAGAGAGAATCAGATCTTCCTGGGACTAGAGTTATAGATGATTGTGAGTTGCACCATGTGGATCCTGGGAATCAAACACAGGTTATCTAGAAGAGCAACTCATGGTTTTAATCACAAAGCCCCTACAGATTTTATATTTTTAAATATAAATATTGGACCAGCAAGATGATAGGTGCCTTTACCTACCTGATGATCTCAGGAGATTTCTGGGTTCCACATAGTGGATGGAGAGAATCGACTCCCACAAGTTGTTCTCCACACAGGTACCTAATATAATAAATATAATTTAAAATGTTTTAATATAGACTGGGTGATGGTGGTACACACCTTTAATCCTAGCACTTAGGAGGCAGAGGCAGGCGGATCTCTGAATTTGAGGCTCCAGAGATACACAGAGAAATCCTGTCTTTGAAAAAAAAATGTGAGGCTGGAGAGATGGCTCAGAGCTTAAGAGCACTTGACTGCTCTTCCAGAGGTCCTGAGTTCAATTCCCAGTAACCACATGGTGGCTCACAACCATCTATAATGAAATTTGGTGCTCTCTTCTGGCCTGCAGGCATACCTGCAGACAGAACACTGTATAGAAAATAAAATAAATCTTAAAAAAAAAGATTTATCAAAAAAAAGAAAAAAATGCGTGCGTGTGTGTCTGTGCATGCGTGCATGTGTGTCTGTGTGCGCGTGCACCTGTGCACGTGTGTCTGTGTCTCTGTGTGTGTATGTGCGTGTGTTCATTTATAATTTACAAAGGAAGATGGTTTTATTTCTCATAGTTCAAGTCTGACTCCTTATTTAACTGGCTTAGACTTGAGCAGAAGTGATGAAATGATCATTCTTCCCCTTCTCAGTCTTAGGTGAAGAGAGTTTAGCTTTGTATTACTAAATCCTTTACCAGGTCACAACATACTTATTCATTCATTCATTCTTTTTTGAGAAACCCACTGTGTGACCAAGGGTGGACTTGAACTCTTGTACACCCTGCCACCACAACCTGACTGCTAGGAGTGTAGGCACAGACTACTATGCCCCACAAAATTAATTAATCCCTCCCTCTCCTGGTCATTCCTCCCCAGCCTCTCTCTCTCTAACTCTCTTTTACTCTTTCACTATTTTTCTTTCTTAGGTTTTTGAGTGATTTTAAGGCCATCTTGACCTGGCAGTTTCTTTATAGGAATGTTTTGTACCAAATTCAGATTATCTAGCAGTTCTATTACTGTTCAATTTCTCCATATTCAGTGAGCCTTGGTAGTTCTCTGTTTTACTTAAGTTGTTAAGTTTATTGGTATGACATTGTTTATAATATTCTCTTACCAGACTTCTTTTTTTCATTTAAATTGTGTGTGGTTTTGTGTATTTGAATGCAGATACTCACAGAGGACAGAAGGGAACATCAAATCCTTTGCAACTAGAGTTTCAAGCAGTTGTGAGTCACATTCTCTGCAGTTGCAGTGTACACACTTAACTGCAGAGCCATCTCCAGACCCCTTACCAGTCTTTTAGTGTATCAGTACAATTTGTAGTGGTGTGGCACCCTTTATTCTTTTATTGGTAATTTATGTTTCTGGAGTTTTGCCTTTGTTTACCTGGATGTGCATTAACTTTATTGCTCTTCACAAAGAATCAGATTTTGCTTTCACTGATCTGATATTAAATGTTTAAGTTTGGTTTTGTGAAACAGGTTCTTATTATAGTCCAAATGAGCCTTGAACTCAGCACTCTCCTGCCTCTACTTCTGGGAGTGCACCACCACACTTGGTTAATTTTTTTACTCAATCAAAGGTTTAATATGATAATGTACATGACCTGAGGTTTATATCATAGCAAAACAGATGCACTGAAGAGAGAACATGTGGAAGCAATTGATCTTTGTGCTGAATACAGCCATTTATATTTTCATTCCAAGATTTCCAGTGTGCTGCTATTTCCTCATTCCACCTGAGTAGGGTTCTGTTGCTCATAACTGCCATCTCCATGCAGTCATATGCCAGAAGTCAGCACTCGGGAGGCAGAGGCAGGCCGATTTCTGTGAGTTCAAGGCCAGCCTGGTCTACAGAGTGAGTCCAGGACAGCCAGGGCTATTTACACAGAAAAACTCTGTCTCTAAAAACAAAAAAAAAAAGAAAAAAATCTTTAAAAAGATCTCAGCAATACTCATTGGACATGTCTGCCATCGTTTAATTTCAATGCTGAATTATTGTTTTGTCATCACTTGTTTTGCTTTTGTTTGTCCCTGGGGATTGAACCTAGAGCTGCGCTAGGCTAGTACTCCAAGTTACATTCCTAATTTTTATTGAGATTTTTTTAAATTAATGTGCCTGTGTAAGTGAAAACTAGGTATGTGCAGGTACCCAAGAAGGCCAGAATACTGTCCTGTCTCCTGGAGCTGTAATTAAGGCAGTTGTGAGCCATCTCTCCAGCCCTTTCTTTTTAATTTTTATTTTAAGAAGGGTCTTTTTAATTTTAATTTTAATTTGTCTTCTACTAATACAGGGTTTGAATTTGTAATCCTCCTGCATAGGCCTTCCAAATAGCTGGATTGTACACTTGTGAAACCAGGCCAGCTTCAATGTGAACTTCTTATCCACACATGTTTTACCAGCAGACTTATTACACAGGGCTTCAGATTAGTGGGCGAAGAACTTGGTCAAGATTTTCCTATTATTTTTCTGTGTTTTACTTTATTAATTTCCACTCTGATATTTAACGTCTTTTTTAAAATTGGGTTGGGTTCTGTTTATCTCTCATTTTTCAGAGTAGATACTGAAATTAATTGAGAACCCACATTGGGCGTACTATAAATCACCTATAAATTTCGCTTTAGGCTGGGCATGGTTGCCTACACCTTTAATCCCAGTACTTGGGAGTCAGAGGCAAGTAGATCTCTGTGAGTTCAAGGCCAGCCTGGTCTACAAAGTCAATCCAGGACAGCCAAGGATACACAGAGAAACCCTGTCTCGAAAAAAACAAACAAACAAAAATTTTTTTTCGCTTTAGCTGCATCTCCAAAATTATAGTGAATTTTTGTTTTCATAGTTTAAAATACTTCCTAATCTTTTTCTCCCCAAGAGTTGTTTGATTTTGAGAATATTTGAAAGTCTCTACATATCTTTTTAGTGTTGATTTGTAATTGAATTCTGTTATGATTAGAAAACATTGAGGATCACATCTGTGCCTACCTGCTAGCCTTATCTCTTGCCACTTCCAGTAACTCATCCCTCCATATCTATAACAGCTGAATGAGAAGGAAAGGATATCTCTAAGAGTTAGCAGTGGCCAATTCCAAACCTTGTGCACAAATGTACACACACACACTTTGTGCCTTTGAGAGCCTACACATAATTTCCCCATTGTGTCTTTATCTTTTGTCTTGTTGTCTCTAAAGCTCCTGCCAGAGTGTATTATCATCACTTAGTTTTGGGGACTTGGGGTTGAGGCAGGGTCCTATGATATAGCCCAGATTGGCCTGGAACTCACACCAATCTTACCTCAGGCTTTCCAGTGCTGGGATTACAGGAGTATGCAACCATGCTCACTTTTTTAAAACTTAGGCTGAAGGACAGGAGAGATGGCTCAGTGGTTCTTCTCTTCCAGACAACCCAGGTTCCATTCCCAGCATCCACATAGTAACTCTAGTTTCAGGGTTTCAGATGCCCTCTTCAGGCCTCTGCAGGTATTGGGCACAGATAAGTTGCACAGATATACATTCAGGCAAAACACCCGCATACATAAAATAATAAACGAAGATAAATGAGGCCGGGATATTTCTTTTTTTTTTTTTTGTTTTTTCGAGACAGGGTTTCTCTGTGTGGCCCTGGCTGTCCTGGACTCACTTTGTAGACCAGGCTGGCCTCGAACTCACAAAGATCCACCTGCCTCTGCCTCCCAAGTGCTGGGATTAAAGGCATGCGCCACCACTGCCTGGCTATGAGGCCGGGATATTTCTAAGTGCTTGGGTACCTGATCCTCCTAAGTGCCTGCATGCTGTTTTGCATGTACTGTCTCCCTGCATAAACTTCTGAGACTCAGCTCAAGAGTGCCCCGTGGAAGAGCCTTCCTGCCTCCTATCCTCATCAGATGTCCCTGGTTCTTTCCCCTGTGTGTGTGCCCATGTTAGTAAATTTTCCATAGTGGGCTGAGGTACAGTGTACCTGGAGGTTCAGATACCTTATGACTTGGCATTCAAGTTGTATTACCTAGGTGCTCAATGTGGCTTTATTTCATTACATTTTATCACTGCAAACATTATTTAACATTTCTTAGCCTCAGTTTTCATAGGTACAAAATGGGGATAATAATTGTGGTTCCCTCTTTATAAGTTTATTGTGAGAACTAAAATGAGACAGGACCTCTGAAATGCTTTTCCCTCTTTCAACACACAGGGGCCATTAATAAGCATTGCCTGTTATATCTGTCACCACTAGACTTTGTATAAGACTTGCTTTTATTTATCTATGAAACTTAATCCTTCACCCAGAGTCTGGCAGGTAGTAGACTGATGAATAAATTACTGGGTGTCCTCAAAACTCTCCCCTTCCTGTTTCACTTTCTCAGTGGTACCATCCTTCTCTTCAACGTTATTCTTACATTTTCTTCATACCAAAACAAAATTTTGCTGTTTGTCATGAACCAGGCACTGTACAAGGCCCTGGCTCTGTAAAGAGAAACATATATTCTCTACCCACTGGAGCTTGCAATAGAATGGGGAAAGTCATTTAAAAAGAAAATAGAACACTCCTGGCTCTACTTCTGTGCATATTTACAAATGTTCAGAATATGTCTTAAGTAAATAGTTAGAAAATATTGTATGTTGTGAAGAAAGTAAACACAGCTCGTGTTTGGAGCTATCAGGGAACTACATCAAAGAGTGGTCAGAAAAACCCTGGGAGTTTACCTTTAAGCTGAGACTGGAAATTGAGAAGAAGCAACCAGAGGAGAGGGCATTTCTGACAGAGGGTGTAACAAGTACCAAGCCATGAAGAGAGCCTTGGCTGAGTCAAGGAACTGCAGTATTGTGTGGCTCTAGGGAGTGAAGCGGTATGGAGGAGTGGGTGGTGCTGAAAAACAGGTAAGTGCCTCTCCCCAGGACCTGGAATACCAAGAGAAAGAGCCAGCAGGTAGATTCAATTTCAAGAGGCTGCAAGAATTCTTTCTTTTGGTCTCGGGAATGGAACCCAGATGCTTGGGCATGTTAAGAGCTTGGTGTACAACAGAACTATACCCCAATTCTGTTGAAGAATTTTAAGTAGAGAGTAAGCCAGTCTAACCCAGACTTACTGATAGATTGGAAGTAATTGAAGAGGGGATAGGAATCAAGTATCTTGCATGAGTGTCCTGTGTGGTGTATGTGCCCATAATCCTAGGACTTAGTGCTGAAGGCAGGATGATCAGGATTTCAAGGCCATCCTTGATTACATAGACTATGTAGATAGAAGACCCTGCTTTAGCCTCACAAAAAATCAAGATTGCTGGCTTGAAACGCTGTATATTGTATTATTTACTGAGATTAGTAAAAGTAGGTAGTCTGTTTAGGGGGAAAAAAAGAGTTAAAATTTGATCATGTTAATTCTGAGACCTCTGAGGCACCTGGTGGAAATGTCCAATAAGTAATTGAACACAAGAGAACTGCAGTTCCAAAACTCCTCACTGCTGATACAAACGTGAAAGTTTTTACTGTGGGAAAAGCACAGTAATTAAACCACAGAAGTGGATGGTATCATTAAATGGGAAGTAAGTCAAAGGGAGTTTGGTACTGAGTTCTGAATTATTGTTAAAGTTTAGGCATGAGGTCACAGGAAAGTGAAAGAGAGAAAATTTAAAAATATGAGGAAAAATCAGGAGAATGAAGGATTATAGAAGTCACTGCATTTTCAGCAGATGCCTGCCCCAGCGCCTGGCAAGAGGTGCTGTTAGTATTTTTTGATTGAATGAAATAAAGAGTGATCATTTAAAGAAAAGAACAATTCATAGAATGTAATGCTGCTAGATGAGGGCTTGGACTGTTCATTGGATTGACTGCATGGGTATTGCTAGAGATGGAGGCAGAATTCTTGCTGGAGTGTACTGAACAAAGTGTGCACCGGAGCTGAGAGTACAGATCACAGCCGACTTCTGACACTTGACACTTTGGCTGGGAAGGGAGCAGAGGAATAGAGTGTTAGCTGAAGGTGGGATAGGATGATATAAGGCAAAGAATTTTTCCTCAAGTAGACATTCTCACTAATTCATATGCACCCCTCTCTTTTATAGATATCTCTCTTCTTTATTTCTTTCTTTTTTCCATTATATCCACCCCCTTCCTCCTTTTTTCTTGACAGGATGTAACTTTGTGGCCCAATCTGACCTTGAGTTTCAATCCTGTGTCTGCCTCCGGACTGCTTGGATTACAGGCTTGTGATACCATACCTGTCTAGAGGAGACATTCTTGAGCTTCAGAGTTGTGGGGAAGAATGTTCTAAGACTGATTGCAAAGTTGGAGTTTATGAGGAGAGGGCCAGGAGTAGCAGTGTCCTTTAGAAGGAGGAGGGTCCCTTTTGCTGTGGTATGGTTAAGAAGGGATGGTGGATATGTGTTTGGGCAGGGTTATAGAACTGGTCAGGAGAATAGACAGGCCACTTTAGTTGTGTTGTGGCTTTTTGGTTCTCAGTAAAGGGTCAAGAATATTAGCTGAAAGACCAAGGAGGGGTGGTGTGGTAATGGGAGGGGAAGGGATAAGAAATAGGCTTTTGGAAGAATGAGGAATTGGAAAGCCATCTTGCTAGAGAAATATGATCAGAGTCCAAATTAAGATTGAGTGTCCTTTTAATAACCTTGAGTATATAGCAAACACTGAATTATGTAGTAAATTATATAGGAGACATGCTGAATTGAGTGCTCATCCCGGCCCTTGGCATGGAGAGAACACTTTTCTGTGTCTGGGATTATGGGATTAAGGATGTAGCATAGTAGAGTACTTGCTAACATGTTTTAGGCCCTGGATTTGAGCTCAGCACTGAGAAAGAAAAGAAAAAGTAACCTACTTTACTAAGTCCAGAATTGTGGTATTTGAGAGGAGGAGCTTTGAGAGTTCCTTCATGGGAATGGTTATTTGATTAACTGTGAAATATGAGTTTAAGAAAAAGTTAAGTCGGGCTGGAGTGATGGCTCAGAGGTTAAGAGCACTGGCTGTTCTTCCAAAGGTCCTGAGTGGCTCACAACCATCTACATTGAGATCTTGTGCCCGGGCATTTATGTGGAGCAAGTACTGTATACATAATAAATTAATAAATAAATGTTTTTTTTTTAAAAAGAAAAAGTTAAGTGAAGGGAGAGGAAAATGGGGCCAAGGGATATCTAGAATCATGGCAATTTAAAAGTTGTTTTCGCCAGGCATTGGTGGTGCATGCCTTTATTTAATTCTAGCACTCAGGAGGCAGAGGCAGGTGGATCTCTGGTCTGCAGGGTGAGTTCCAGGATATCCAGGGTACACATAGAAACTCTGTCTCAAAAAAACCTAAAAACAAAACGAAAAACAAACAAAAAACTTGTTTTCAAGGGGTACTTGAATGAGTAAATTAGAAGAGCCAAACAGCAGACTATGTGTAGGGGTGCTTTACTTTCATTCTTTTGTAGTGAATGTAAATTACAACTTCTCTTTGTGGAGTTAAATTTTCCCAGTCACCGTCACCTAAAAGGTCTTCTGTACAACATCACGTAAGTAGGAGCTGGTGGTAAAGTACTTGATGCACAAACTTAAGGACTCGAGTTCAGATCCCTAGTACCCAAATAAAAGCCAGGTGTTGCCATGTGCATCTGTACCTTCACTGCTTGTGTGCATGGGAGAGAAGGTGGGTTCTGGGGAAGCTCTGTATCCGGTCAGTCTGGTTAAGTCTATGAAACTCCAGGGTCAGTGAGAGATGTCTCAAAAATATGGTGGAGAATGATACAGGAAAGACAGCAGATGTTGACCATGTAGCTCAGCTTCTACCACACATGCAACATTAGAAAGAATGAAAAAGAAACAAAAAGGCAAAACACCACATTGGAAAGTAGCTCATACAAAGCCAGATGGTGAACATGGAACGTAGTTGACAAGACGGAAGTTTAGTATTCAGTCAGAGTAGCTGTCTTCTGCAGTGCCTTCTGAAACGTTTTCCATCTCATTTTCACTCAGTTTTGATTACCACCTCCATGTAGTTAAGACATTTTTGATAACTTTATGTGAGCATGGATGTTGATCTGTTTTAGTTAGGGTTATTGCTGATGATACTGAAATATGCGTTGGAGTGTATAAGCATAAACACTCTTTCCAAACATTTTAATTTGGTTAGAACATCTTAAGTCATTTCTGAGCTGCTAGCTAGAGTGCTGTCAGTTAATGATGTCATATACTCCAGAGGTCATTACCACTTACACTGTCACAAAAGCAGGTGACCACTTATCGCTAGTGAAAAGGAAATGTTTCTTTGGTTTATCATAGTAGCCTCCAACTCTTTTTTTTTTTTTTAGGACATTTATTTATTATGTATAGTGTTCTGTCTGCAGGTATATCTGCAGCCAGAAGAGGGCGCCAGATCTCATTGTGGATGGTTGTGAGCCACCATGTGGTTGCTGGGAGTTGAACTCATGACCTCTGCAAGAGCAGCCAGTGCTCTTAACCGCTGAGCCATCTCTCCAGCCCTAGCCTCCAACTCTTTTCCCGACTTTTGTGTCTTTTATCAAGAAGGAATAAATTAGACAATTTATAATGAAAATACAACTTTGCTTTAGCCAGATTGAGATTTATTTTCTTTTCCACACCAGAAAACTGAGAAGCAGTGAAGTCAGATGCAGAAACTCCACAGCTTGTTGCTGCCTCTGTTCCTTTAATTTTAATTCATCCGTAGGCGTGCATCTCTTGATGGTGGCAAGGCCACTTTTCTTTTTCACTTTCTCAGTGTGCCTTGTCAAATGTGCATCTCACTAGTGGAAGCTGTGACTTGTGGCCATAGTGTTCATAAGAAAGGTTGTGTAGTGTGAAAGGTTCTGACTGAGCACAAAGTTACCCTTAACCAAGATGGAATTCTAGTAGGAGGTATCAGCAAGTACCATTTGTCATGTGCACACACACTTCCTTTATTTAGCAGATATTTCTGTAATACCTTCTATGATCACCAGACATTCCCACTTGATGGGGAAATGAAAATTAAAAAAAAGATTAAAGCTGGGTCTGGTGATACATTTTTTTACTCCCAGCACTTGGGAGGTGAACATAGCTGGGCTATGTAGCAGATTCAAGGCCCACCTAGGCTATACAGTCATTCCCCGTGAGTCCCAAACAAATAAACAACAAAAACCACATACACACAGTAACAAAGGTAGCAGAAACTAGCCTGTAATCCTCATGTACCAGGCAGATGCCATTGCTAATTATAGGTCATCACTAGGTAACTGAACTGGTAACTCTAGCCTAGGCCTTCCATTATGATAGCCCCCTTGTACCCCTCTCATGTCAAAACATAGTATTTGTACTTTGGTGAGTTGACTTATTTTAGAAACGTATAAACATGACCAGACTATTTTAATTTTCTTTTCTTTTTTGAGACAGGGTTTCTCTGTATATTCCTGGATGTCCTGGAACTCACTCTGTAGGCCAGGCTGGCCTTGAGCTCACAGAGATCCGCCTGCCTCTGCCTCCTGAGTGCTGGGATTAAAGGTGTGTGCCACCATGCCTGGCTCTATTTAAAAAAACAATTTTTTTAAAAGAATTATTTATTTATACATTGTGTGCTGCTCTATTTGAATGTATGCCTGCATGTCAGAAGAGGGCATCAGATCCTATAATAGATGGTTATGAGCCACCATGTGGTTGCTGGGAATTGAACTCAGGACCTCTAGAAGAGCAGCCAGTGCTCTTAAGCACTGAGCCACCTCTCCAACCCTTTATGTTAAATTTTTTAATTTAATTTTTATGTGTATGGGTGTTTCAACTCCATGTACCACTATATTTATTATAACTGGTACCTGAGGAGGCCAGAAAAAGGCATCAAAACCAAAACAGAACAAACAAAACCCCCACCTCCTTTCCAGTCTTAGTCTGCAAGCATTCTGTCTCACCATCAGTATATGCTAGTATCTCTGTCTCCTTAACTTTGCCAGTCCACCTGTTTTTCGAGACAGAGTTTCTCTGTGTAGTGCTGGTTGTCCTGGACTCACTCTGTAAACCAGGCTGGCCTTGAACTCACAGAGATCCACCTGTCTCTGTTTCCTGAGTGCTGGGATTAGAGGTGTGCACCAGCACCCCTGACTGCTAGTCTACCTTTTTAAAAAGTGTGTGTGTACTTGAGTTTGTATCTGGAGACAGAGAACAATCTCAGGTGTCATGAAACATTGTTCACCTCCTTTGAGATGAGGTCTCTCTATCTATCCCTCTGATTAGGCTAGACTGGGTGGCCACTGAGCCCTAGGGATCCTGTTGTCTCTGCTTTCCTAGCAGTGAGGTAACAGGTGCCAGTGTCCCAGGCGCTTTACATGGGTTCTGGATAGCCTACTCAGGTCCTTAGGCTTGTTTTTTTTTTTTTTTTTGGTTTTTCGAGACAGGGTTTCTCTGTGTAGCCCTGGCTGTCCTGGACTCGCTTTGTAGACCAGGCTGGCCTCGAACTCACAAAGATCCGCCTGCCTCTGCCTCCCAAGTGCTGGGATTAAAGGCGTGCGCCACCACCGCCCGGCAGGTCCTTAGGCTTGTGAGGCAGGCTTTCTTTTATGCCTTTGGAAAGAAATTATATGCTGTTGGGAAGAACTTCCCCAGTTCAGTTTGTAAAATTACTTTTATCCATAATTTCATAGTCCTTGTGTGTTAGTTTTATTTTGTTTATTTTTTTTTTTTTTGAGATAGTATCTTGTGTAGCCTGGGCAGACCTCTTACTCATGATCCTTCTGCCTCAGCTCCCAAGTACTAGGATTATGAGCACACTCCACTCTGTCAAACTTTTTCATTTTTTTCTTTTCTTGGGTTTTTATGTTGTTGTTTTGTTTTGTTCTTGTTTTGCTTTTCAAGACAAGGTCTCACTTTGTAGCCCAAGCTGACCTTGAACTCTGGCAGTTCTTCTGCCTTGACCTGGAAGGTTCTGGGGTTACAGGCATGAACCACCATGTTTTGCTTTTCCTGGAATTTTATTTTCTTATTTGGAATAAAATACATGAAAGAAGGAATACATCTTCCCCCCTCTCCATTTACAGAATGACCAACCAGTTATTCCATACCATTTGTTGAAAATCCATCTTCTCTCTACTAGTTTAAAACACCTTTAATGTGTTTTCCAGATTTTCTAGGGTGCTATAATATTGGAAGTTGAACCCACACAGGCTAGGTAAGACACATGCCATATCACTGAACTATACCCAGCTCAGAAACTCCTAAACACAATTTCCTATGTGTGCATTTCCTTTCTTCTTGACTGACTAGAGCTCCAACAGTGAAATAACAAGATTTGTACTGTATTGGGTGGAGATTGGGAGAAAGATTCAGCCTAAGCCAAGTATAGGGTTTGATACTTGAAGATAATTATATGTGGAGCTTAGGATTTTGGAGGAGAGTTTTTCATTAATCAAGTGGACTAGAGACGGGGGAATTGCAGTAGAAATTCTCAGTCTGTCTCCAAGTTCTTGTGTCTTGTTCATTCCTTATTCTGCCAGATAAACCACCAATTCTCAAACTTTACCTTACTATAGAATCTCCTGAGGAGCCTGTTAATCCGAACAGAGCTTCTGGGTCAGTACATCAGAGGTAAACGCTGAGGGTTTCATCTGTGTACCAGTGTCCCAGCTGATGCCTGTGCCACTCATCTAGGACCACTTGAAGAACCACTTCTCTAAAACGAGTCTTTGTCCTTCCCCTCCTGTTGCTCCAGTAGCTCTAGTTTGCCTTCTTTCCCCCATTTCCCTGTCCTTTCATACCAGTCTACAAATTAGGACTGTAATGATGAGAGTGGAGGGAGAAAGAAAGGAATCAAGCCAAAGAACTTACTTGAGACACACAGGAGACAGCCAGATGAAACAGAGAATGAATACCAGTGGGCTTTTGACAGCTCAGCAGTGGATGAGCAGTCTAAAGGTAGGACTCAGGCCAGGTGTTGTCTAAACAGAAAAGAAGTGAGATTACATTTTTTTTTTTTTGAGACAGGGATTCTCTGTGTAGTCCTGGCTGAGATTACACTCTTTTAATGCTGTTTCTGCTTTAAGGAGTCTGAAGTAAATCTAAAATGAGATTTGTTTGAATAAAATACAACTGACAGTTGACACCAACAACCAGTATAGTGTCTCTTGTTTTGTCCAAGTCAAATCTCATAACGGCATGACTTTCAAGTTGATCTCTGCATTACCAAATACTTTGATGACTTGGCTGGTGATCTGCTTCAAACAGTATCTAGTTTAGAATTCCAGTTGAGCAGACCAATTTGATGGTATTGTAAAACTTGTAGAATCTAACTGAAGTACTATAGTACATTTGTGTAAAAGATAACTTTCTAAGGGTTATCTTGAGCCATATTTAAAAATCCTGTTTATTATAAGTGTTTGTTCTTTTATCTTGTTATACATTATGCTTTCTTATTTACCTTTTTCTCTTTTATTAAACATTTTAGGCTGGGTGTGGTGGCACACACCTTAAATCCCAGCACTGGGGAGGCAGAGGCAGGTGGATCTCTGTGTTCAAGGCCAACCTGGTCTACAAAGTGAGTCCAGGACAGCCAGTACTGTTGCACAGAGAAATCCTGTCTTGAAAAACCAAAACCAAACCAAACCAAAACAAAAATATATTTATTTTATTCGTGTAAGTGTTTTGATTGCATGTATGTCTGTATACCATGTGTGTGTAAAATGGTGCCCACAGAGGCCAGAATACACCATATGCCTGGGTCTGGAGTTACAGATGGTTGTGAGCCTCCATGTGGGTGCTGGGAATCAAACCCAGGACCTATGGAAAAAATAACCAAGGTTTTTAACTGCTGAGCCATCTCTTCAGCCCTGCATTCATCCTTTTCTTATGCTTGCTGTCCTGGACTTGCTTTGTAGACCAGGCTGGCCTCGAACTCACAGAGATCCGCCTGCCTCTGTCTCCCGAGTGCTGGGTGGGATTAAAGGCATGCTCCACCACGCCCGGCTTGAAATCATCTTTAAAAATGTTTTCCATTCTTGCATTTGTAGTTATAAAGAGGAAGCCAGAATGTGTGTTATACAGGTGGGATGGGGTAAATAAGAGTGAAAGCCCATTAATCCACTTGCTTGCTTATTGCTCCCAGTTTGGAAAATGAGTAGGGGAGGAGGTTCCTGTTTAGGGGGTTATTTATTTATTCTTATTTTCTTTCTGGTGCTGGGGATTGAACCCTCAGGGCATATAGTTTATTATTGAGTTACATTCTCAGCTGAAGTTTGGAATTGTTAAGGTATTTGATATATACCATTTTAACTTATTTTAAAAGCTGAGTTCTTGTTATACTTTATCCTTATGTGTAGGTGAGATCTTAAGGATATCAAACTTACAGGTGGCTTTGAAAGAGTATCATATTTGCAATTTTAAAAAGCCACTTCTTAGCCGGGCGGTGGTGGCGCACGCCTTTAATCCCAGCACTTGGGAGGTAGAGGCAGGTGGATCTTTGCGAGTTCCAGGCCAGCCTGGTCTACAAAGTGAGTCCAGGACTGCCAGGGCTACACAGAGAAACCCTGTCTTGAAACAAACAAACAAACAAACAAAAAGCCACTTCTTTGAGATGTAATTTACATACCATAAAATTCACCCATTTAGGTGTAAAATTAAGAAGTTTAGAAAGCTCAGTTGATAAGTATTTCCCACTAAAGCATAAGTGAGTGCTATCCTGGAAACCAAAGTAAAATAGCCAGGTGTGATCTACCGACTTGTAATCCCAGAGCTGGGAAGGCTCAGATGGATCCAAGAGGTTCTTAGGCCAGCCAGCCTAACTTAATGAGTCCCATATCTCAGTGAGAGATCCTGTCTCAAAAATACAAGGTGTAGCCGGGCGGTGGTGGCGCACGCCTTTAATCCCAGCACTCGGGAGGCAGAGGCAAGCAGATCTCTGCAAGTTCAAGGCCAGCCTAGTCTATAGAGCAAAGACAGCCAGGACTACACAATGAAATCCTGTCTCAAAAAATATTTTTGAGATTTTGTTTATTTTTATGTATTATGGGTATCTCGCCTGCATGTATGTCTCTGCACCTTGTTTGTGCAGTGCCCTAGAGGCCAGAAGAGGGTGTTTGATTCTTTGAAACTAGACACACAGTGAGCCACATAGTGAGACTCGATCTCAAAAAAACTAAATAAAGATTCTACCTAAGTCCAGCTTAGTTAACAAAGTAGTTTATGGGCTTGCTTATGATAGCATGGATGGCTTTCCAGAACAGCTCCATCACCAAAAGGTCTTACCCCAGAATGCATGACAACTTCCCCAAAGTCGCATAGATGGAACCCTTTTTCAGTTAACCTTCAACCCAGTGTATGCTAGCTCCTCCAAGACCAGGTACACTGAGGCAGAATTACATACAGGTAAGACCAGGGCACAGGGACTGGAATCTCTGCTGAGGGTCTCTTGCAGGTGATCACAGCTGCTCTGATTTTGGTGGTGGCTGTTGTGCTGGGAGGACAGTGTTCCTCAATCCCCACATGCTCCAGCTCAAGGACTTTACTTAATTTACTTGTTTAACCTTCAGTACTACTCCTTGAGACAGGTAATACTTTTATCTCATTTTCTTTTTGTTTTTCTTTTTTTCAAGACAGGGTTTCTCTGCATAGCCCCCTACCTGTTCTGAAACTTGATCTGTGGACCAGGTTGGCCTTGAACTGAGAGATCCTCCTGCCTCTTTCTCAGAGTGTTGGGATTAAAGGTGTATGCCACTCGCCCTTTACCACAGTCAGCTGGAATTTGGACAAGGCAGACTGACTCAGTCCCTAGTGCAGAGATTTCCAATAGGAAAGGTACCAGCAGGAGCATGACCGCTCGGCCTGCATGGTTTCTTAGCATGACTGAAAGTGAAGAAAGCATGTGTTGGGAGTGAGTGTGCAGACTAGTTGTGAAGAAGGTGAGTGGCAAAGGTTTGGGCACCTGAAGGAAGAGCTCAGCCAGCTAGAGAACTTGGGTTCTGTGGTGTACTTTGCAGAGTTTATCACACATACCATTTACCCTCCATTTGTTTGTTTATTTGTTTCTCTTGTGAGGCAGTCTCACCAAAGTTGCCCAGGCAGTCCTTAAACTTGTCATCCATGTGCCTCAGACTTCAAGAAGTGAGCTTTGTTTTGCTTTTTTTTTTATTGTAAAGTATATCACACAATCAGAAATGTGCAAAAGGGGCTGTGGTGGCTCCTTGCCTGAGGTTTCCCCTGGTGTGCAGAGGTGAGGGTTAATCCCCAGCACCCTTCCACCAAAGTGTGGAAGGTGCAAACGTAAAATTGAGTGAATTATTTTTAAATAATCACCTTTTTTGACATTATGGTGACTCAGCAGCCCCTTTGTAACCTGAAGGGGCTGATAGGTTAATATAAGTTAGATTTAGTGAATACCTAAGTTTCTGATACAGTCTCTTAATTCGGGGCATGAAGATCAACTGCTGTGAGCAATTAGCTTATCAGCTAATGGATGAAGTCAGGTGAAATGAGGGGAGTCTCTTTGGACTGAAAAATAAGGTTGAAGCCAGGTGAAAGAAGGAAAGACTTTATGACCTGGCATTGCTTTCAACTGCTAAGTGGGCAGAGCCCAAATTAAGCTGAAGCAGGTGGAACAAGGAGTGATCCTATTTAAGGACAAGTGGATGAAGCCAGAGGGGCGCGCGCGTGCTAAGGGTCCCCGATATGAGAGAGCTCCGAGAGTCCTGCTGGAGAAAGTTCTGGTAGACCAATGGCCAGATCTCCCTGAGGCAGAAAGAAGCTGGTGAGCAGAGAAAGCCTCAGCAAGACAGCAAAAGGCCAAGGACTAAACCCTGTGGCTCAGCTTTTGCCTAGAGGGGTTTGACCTGTCCGAACAGTGGCCTGAACGGAACTGTGGCCAGCTTTAAAGACTGAGGCAGAACGGCAGAGTTGCTGATACGAAGGAAGTAAGGTGGCCTACAGACGCTGAGGTCTCCCAGAGAGAAGAAAGCCTCAAGCCTTATTTAAAGTGAGACTTCGATAGCCAGTTTACCCTGACGAACCTGCGTCTGAGCTATTCCAGAAAAAGGACTGCTAAGTGCGTTAAAGAGTCTACCCCCGAGACTGGTTTCCTGACGACTGAGGACCTGCCCCAGAGACTGTATCATTCTAAAAGGGTATGAAAGTAGTTGTTATGATTATCAATAGGTTTAGTGGATAGGTTAAAGGGGTTGTAGGAATTTATAGGATTAATAGTTAAGAAATTAATGGTGTTTGTTATAAGTGAATTTAGTAATAAATAAGTGTTAAATAACAATTTAAAAGTTCGGTTTCAGTAACCTTTGTCAGTCATAGTGTCTGCCCACCTTCCTACAAGTTGACTATTTTTTTCTGTCATATTCTACTTAAATTACTTATGTACCTCCAAAACATTACCTATGTACTTCCTAAACAAATACTTTTGATTGGATTTGAGCACACAGAACTATTTGCATTCCTTTTATCTAGATACTCTGCTTTCAAGATTCACTTATGTTGTATGGCATGCACTGTCCTTGCTGTGTGGTTGTTCATGGTGTGAACACTCCACAGTGTATTTGCTATTCTGTTGTTGGGAATATTTGGGATAGTCAAAGAGTGGCAAAGGACAAAAATCACATCAGTTTAATACAAAGATGATAATAAGCTTTATTTTATTTTACCTTTTTAATTTCCCTTTGATGCTGGGAGTGTAGTACAGAGCCTCATGCGTGCTAGATAAGCTACACTCCCATTACAGCAGATCCTTAGCTCCAGCCCATATCTGTTTTTGTTTGTTTGTTTTAAAATTTTTGAGACAGGGCTTCTCAATGTAACAGCCCTGGCTGTCCTGGAACTCACTCTGTAGTCCAGGCTGGCCTTGAACTCACAGAGCTCTGCCTGCCTCTGCCTCCTGAGTGCTGGGATTAAAGGCGTGCGCCCCCATACCCAGTTCAGTGTGTGCTCTTAATGACTGATCCAGCTCCAGCTCCTGGAACTGGCTTCTGTATTTGGTAATTCTTTACTGATTTATTAGTGCTTCTCTTACTTCAGGGCTTTTTATTTTATGTCTCATCCAGATTTTCTGGCTGTCCTTAGCAGGGCAGTTGGTCTGAATCATTCAGTTTACATTCCCAGTATCAGAAATACCTTTTGAAGTTTTGGTTTCATTTTGACTTAAAAAATAATCTGTTCTTGTGCAGAGCCTTGGGCTCACTCTGCAGCATATACCAAAAGGAAAAAAAAATCTATTCATCTTGTTTAGGAACCTTACTGAATATGCTTACTAAAAATTTTTAAAAGCCTGAAAAACTGTATTTTATTGATTGATGCCAGTTTCTATTTTTATATATTACTTTTTCGTTTAAGAGACTAAAAGAGATTTGTTTCTTCAGAACTTCTCTTGTGTTTAAATTCTGCTAGTGGAGAACTTGCTACATTAACCGAACATGACTGTATTTATGGCAGAATAATTCCAGAACTCTAATCGTGATGGAAATTGAAATATACACTCCCAAACATGGACTTGACAGTTACAGCAGTTTAACTATTTCCATGGTCACAGTGGTGACCCCTTTCTCTGTTTATCTGGAATCTAAACCTTTCTTTTGGCCAAAGATGGACTGTACGCAAACCACATCCAGAGTGACTTTAGTTTCTACCACAAATATGAAGAAAATGTTTTCAGTTGATGGCAACTAGATCAGCGACACATGATGCTCCGGGAACTGTTTTTTACAGAACTCAAGACGCCCTTGGACAGAATAGCAAACTCCCATGATCATTGGCAAGGAAAAACTGGCTACGTGGCTGATGTTAAATTTGCTTTTGAAGGCAGTCAGACCAAGAAATGTCTGAAAACTCGGAGGCTGCAGCAGGGAGAGAATTTTGCAGTTCGTAAACAGCAGCAGGAAGCAGTGGCAAAGCAGCTGCTGGAAAGCCCTTTGCAGCTTCTAGCAGCAGAGCAGGGAGACTCTAGAGGAACTTTTACTGTGGCCTTCAGAGAATGTTGCTCAAGGCAGTGACAGCAGACAGGCTGCCATGCCAGAGGATTTCTTGCTGGCCAATCTTGCTGTCATTGTAACCCTGCCTTTCCCTGGCGTTCTTAGGCTGTGAGATTTACCAGGGAATGAGTTAGCACTGTTGATGCTGAGCTGCCCTCAGATGTTAGGTTGTACCACTGGCCACACACTTCCTTCTTTTTTAGCCCTCACTTAGATTATACTCATTACCTTTTACATGATTCTCAGAGTGTAGCCCAGGGATATTCTCATGCTCACTGTCTCAGTTAGGGTTCCTGTTACTAACTACCATGACCAAAAGCAGCCTTGAGAAGAAAGGGCTTATCTCATCTCATAACTTGTAATCCATCATCCAGGGGAGTGATAGACTCAGGGCAGGAACCTGGAGGCAGAAACTGAAGCAGAGGCCATGAAGGAGAGCTGCTTACTGGCTTGCTCCTCATGGTTTTCTCAGCCTGCTTTCTTGTATATCCTACCTGCACCACTTGCCCAGTGGTGGCACATCCTACCATGGGCTGGGCCCTCCCACATCAATCACTAAATAAATGACCATTGGCTTGACCATGGGCTTATCTAGTGGGAGCATTTCTCATTTGACATTTCCCTCTTCCCAAATGACTCTAGCCTGTTTCAAGTTGACGTAAGAGTAACCATCACACTAAACATTAGAGTCTCTCAAGGGGTCCTGTAGGTCTCAACTAATTTATTTCCTACTGGAATGCATGTTTGTTTGTTTGTTTTTAAAGATTTATTTATTTTATGTATATGAGTGCTCTATCTGCATGAACACCTGCAGCCAGAAGAGGGCATCAGATCACATTGTGGATGGCTGTGATCCACCATGTGGTTGCTGGAATTGAACTCAGAACCTCTGCTGAGCCATCTCTCCAGCTCCCAGAATGCATGTCTTTTAAAGTCACTCTCTCTTTAGGGCACAGAAGAAATTTCCAGAGAATCCAGCAGGACAGTTACTACTGCCCAAGATCAAGAACAAAAATGCACATTAGTGTGTGTATAGCTGATGTCTCTTAAGCCAGGCTTTAAATAACCTTGCCAGAATGAAAGGCACTTTCTCATATTATTAATCCTTTGAAATATGATAATTTGAATTTTGAAAATGTAATGGATTATTATTGATAGTTTTCTTTTTCTTTTCTTTCTTTCTCTTTTTCTTTATTTCTCTCTCTTCTTTTTTTTTTTTTTTTTTTTTTTTTTGAGAAGAGAATCTCACTATGTAGCCCTGACTGGACAAGAACTTACTGTGTGAATCAGGCTGGCCTGGAATTGAGAGATCTGCCTGCCTCTGCCTCCTGAGTGCTGGAATCAAAGGTGTGGACCACACACCTGGCCTTGTTGGTAGCCTTTAATAAACTAACAAATATATAAATGTTTCATACTTTTTTTTTTTTTTGGTTTTTTCGAGACAGGGTTTCTCTGAATATCTCTGGCTGTCCTGGACTCACTTTGTAGACCAGTCTGGCCTCGAACTCACAAAGATCCGCCTGCCTCTGCCTCCCAAGTGCTGGGATTAAAGGCGTGCGCCACCACCGCCCGGCTTGTTTCATACTTTTAACTGTTTAGTATGATATATATTGGTAATCTTAATAACACAAAATCACTTTGGAGTCTTCTGTACTTTTGGGATGAAGTGAGATTCTCAGATGAATAGGTTTGCGAAGTACTGTTTTAAACTCTATCATTTCAGTTGGAATCACAGTTTCTCTTTCTGAAGGAGGCACAGAGTGCTGCTCAATTTCCTGTTCATTCTGTAAACTTGTGTTGCACAGCTCAGTGCTCAGTTTTATGAATGTGTGATGTGAGTGACAGGTTTTGTATTAGGTGAAATTTGCTCATGATTATTAGCATCATTGTTATCATCCATATTAATGTTTACTAAGAAGCAGTATACATTTAAAAGCTTGTCAGCAGTTGGGCATGGTGGCATACACCTATAATCTAAGTATTCCAGAGGCTGAGACAGGAGGATCACCATGAGTTAGAGACCAGCCTGGGCTGTGTGAGACCTGGTTGTCAAAAACAAAACAAAACAGAGAGCAGGACATAGGCGCTTAATCTATACTCTATACTGAACAAGTCCTAGGTTCCATCCCCAGAACGTAGACATTCTCTCTCTCTCTCTCTCTCACACACACACACACACACACACACACACACACACACACACACAAACACTCTCACAAAACAGGCATGGCAAGTAAATGAAATAAAACATTGTTATGTGATCAACAGTTACAGTGAAGCCCTGCTTCATGCTCTCGCTATGAAAGCTTGAAGAAGCTCAGTGTGCTGCACCTCACAGACACTCTGAAAAGCAGCTGAGTAGAATGTCTACTGTTCCAGAATGTAGTCCTTATCTCCTTCCTACCAGTGCTGCCCTACTTCCAAAAGAATTAGAGTTACTTGTGTTTAGCTTTTCAGAAGGTACTCGTTTTCTCAAGCTTTTTTTTGTTTGTTTAAGAATTGACCACCTGACCCAGCACTTGGGAGGCAGAGGCAGGCGGATCTTTGTGAGTTCGAGGCCAGCCTGGTCTACAAAATGAGTCCAGGACAGTCAAGGAGTCAAGGATACACAGAGAAACCCTGTCTCGAAAAACCAAAAAAAAAAAGAATTGACCACCTGAGCCAGACATGGTGATGCACACCTTTAATCCCAGTGCTTGGGAGGCAGAGGCAGGTGGATCTCTGTAAATTCAAGGCTAGCTTGGTCTACAGAGTGAGTCCAGGACAGCCAGGGCTTGTTACACAGAGAAACCCAGTCTGGAAAAAAAAACCTATACCTTTGCTTCTCATTATTCCTGCTTTAGAATGCCCCCTACACTAGGCAGCCTTTCCTGATTTCTAAGCTAGAAGAGTAAAATTGACACTTTAAAGTCAGAGTTTTATAGCCAGGTGTGGGAGGCAGAGGCAGGTGGATCTCTGTTAGTCCAGGACAGCTTGATCTACATAGCAAGTTCTAGAATTCTGCCAAACCAGTCCCAAGGCTTCTTTTACTACTGTATGTTCCATGAGGATAGCATGCTACCCTGATGTACTATAGTTTTTTTTTTTAGAGAGATGTGTGAATAGAATCATTATTGAGTAAGCTCAGAATATTGTATTGAGTTGACTTTATTTTTTTCCCTAAAAATGTATGCTTATCCCACAAGGGTTTATTGAGAATGTCACTTGAGCTGACATTGTATTTAATGATACTGATGAAGTCTTAAATGACCCCTCTGAGCCGGGCCATGGTGGCACATGCCTTTAATCCCAGTGCTCAGGAGGCAGATGCAGACGGATCTTTGTGAGTTTGAGGCTAGCTTGGTCTACAAAGGGAGTCTAGGACAGCCAGGACTACTACAGAGAAGTACTGTCTCCAGAAACAAAAAACAAAACAAAACAAAATGATCCCTCTGATGCAGACTGTCTCAGTCACTCGGTTTCTGTGAAGAGACATCATGACCAAAGCAACTCTTATAAAAGAAGGCATTTAGGTGGGGCTGGTGGGGCTGGCTTATGGTTTCAGAGTTTTTTTGGTTTTTTTTTAACCCGTTATCATATCGAGGAGCATGGCGGCACACAAGCAGACATGGTGTTGAAGTAGCTGAGAGTGCTACATCCAGATCTGCAGGCAGCAGGAGAGAGCTACTCTGGGCCTGGCTTGGGCCTTTGAAACCTCAAAGCCCATCCCCAGTGACACACCTACAAAGCCACACTTCCTAATTTTTATCTAGTAGTGCTACTCCCTGATGACTAACCATTCAAATACATGAGCCTGTGGGGGACATTCTTATTCAAAGCACCTCACAGACCATACCTTCAGGAAACTTATAACCTAGTAGTTCACACAAAAGGAGTAGTGCCTGTCCAGTTACTAACTTAGAGGAAGGACACATCCAGATTGCCTATGAGATGAGATGGTGTCAGAGATTTCACTGAAAATATTGCCTAACCTGCATCTGTCTGCAAGTTGAGTTTGGCCTGTGGGTGCTTCTAAGAGGAAATAGCTTCCACAAAGGCGCATGAAACCATGGGTGCTATAAGGAAACAGAACACAAGGTAGCTTTGTAAGATGAAGCAGGAGAGATGAGCAGGTACTGGATCTGGTGTAGTAAGGATTGGAAATTATATTTTCTTAGTCAAGATTTTGTACTTTCTAAATATCATTCTAATGTTGGTGGTAAGTAGGTATTGAAGATAAGAAAACCAAATTTTAAAAAGGAGTAAAACTAGTAAAAACATGACGTCAAAGTTGGTAGCAGTAGACACAGATAAGAAAAAAACACTGGCCAGTTAGTGGTATCACATGCCTTTAATCCCAGCACTCGGGAGGCAGAGGCAGGTAGATCTCTGTGAGTTCAAGGCCAGCCTGGTCTACAAAGCGAGTCCAGGACAGCCAGAGCTGTTACATAGAGAAACCCTGTCTCAAAAAAAAAAAAAAACCACTGGAATGTTAGAGGTTAGACTTGGTAGCCGTTGGTGCTAGGAGGAGCTGATGATGTCAGCAGATTTCTGATTTGAGTGGGGTGATGGCATTTCAGATATGGGAGAAGAAGAAGAAGACACATTGGGTTAGGGTGTTTGAGTTGTGGCTGCATTGAGCTTTAAGGACCTGTGGCACAGGAGGTGGAGAAGTCTGTTGGCATAGGCAGTAACTGCTTCTAGAGGTTGGTAAGAAAGGTCAGCACTGGAGTTGGGGATCATCAGCACAGAATTGGTGGTTACATTTGTGAAAAAAGATAGGGACATTGGAACTGCAAATACAAGCTGCTTTTTCAGAGCTGGTCTTGGTGCACATTTGCATCAGGAAATCAAGACAGGAGGAGTTCAAGGCCTGCTTAGGTTATATAGTGAGACCCTCACTCAAATTAAAAGAAAAAAATTCTTTCAGCAAATATGATTAGCAGAGAAAAGAGGGACACCAACACAGATTTTAGAATTAAAGGGATATGTGTTTAGGAATGGGCAGACCTGAACACTTTTACAGAATTTCTAAAGCATTCAACTAAATTGAACCTGTCTGAAGCTGTGAAAGTAGCATTTCCAAACCTTGGGGCAAAGCAAACCCTATGTTTAAGTGGCTAAGGCTAAGTAGCATGACTGCCTGCTCGCACCTGTGTTCCTAAGGTTCTGCTATTCTTCGTGGAACTTTATTCAGCGGTAACCTTTCCTACTTGGGCAGCTGCCCCCTCAGAACTGGCCTGGAAAGTACTTTCCAGCCTCCTGGCTGCTGTTCTGCACGTCCCTTACATGTACAACTTCACTTAAGAGCCTGCCTGTGGACCTCTTGATTGCCTGTTGCCATCAGTGTAGGCAGTCATGGTTTCTGGGTTCATTTGTGTCAAAGTTAAAGTGTTTGGTTCCACAGGCCTGCAATCCCAGTGATTGGGAGGATGAAGCAAGGTATTTGAGGCTAGCCTGGGTTACCTAGAAAGATCTTAATTTCACACAACCTTACACCCCCCCAAAAAAAATCCCACAAAAATAAGGGGTTTCAGGTATTGCTTGCTTGGTAGAGTACTTGCCTAGTATGTACAAAGTCCTGGGTTCATCTGGGTGATGATGGCACATTTCTTTAATCCCAGCATTCGAGAGAGGCAGAGGCAGGTAGATCGAGGCTAGCCTGGTCTGCAGAGCAAGTTCCAGGACAGCCAGGGCTACACAGAGAAACTCTGTTTCTGAAAGCAAAAACAAAGAGAAAATCCTGGATTCAATGCAAAGCACCTAGCAGGCAGAAGCAGGAGGATCAGAAATTCAAGGTCCATTCCCTATAGAGGGAGGTGAGGCCAGCCTGGGTTCTGTGAAACCCTGTCTCAAAAAATAAACTAATAAAATATGTAGTTACAAAAATGTGTAGTATTTTCTTTTGTTGTTGTTTTGGTGGTTTTATTTGGGTGCTTTTAGTTTGCTTTGTTTTTACAGTGCTGGAGTAGAGTATAACAGTCTGCATCCAAAACTACTAGATACACGCTGGTGACAGCAGTAAGGAGCAAGGAGGATGGTGAGGGAAGAGGCTGAGTGATCAAGGGCTTTGTCTGTGCTGCTTGAATTTTTTTAAATGAGAATTAAATTGAATCACACTGAATAGTTAAGTTTGAAAATTAAGCCCTGTCACATCAGAGGTGATACTAGAAAAGTAAGTGTCATTTGTTGAATATATATGCCTCTCAGCTTGGCATATTCTCTAGGAAACACTTAGCTGTAATTATATCTTGGGAGTTTAGTTAAACACTTGACTGTAGTCTATTTCAGTTTAGCAAGACCTAGGGATGGATGAGTCCAAGGTGTTCGTAAGTCCCAAGATTACTCTGGTCACTCCTTAAGAGGGTAGAGGAACCTGCAGTGGTTGGTAGCTTACCACCACCACAATGCATGACCAGTGTGGTAGGATTAGTTTCAGAACAGTCATTTGAAAGCATTTTCTTGATATTCATCTCTTAGAAGGAAAATGCTGCTATAGAAAACTTAAGCTGTTGGTTTTAGAATCAGTGTTTATGCTTATCTACAGAGCTTATCTAAAGAAGCTTTTTTGAGAAACCCAGTTTGAGAATACCTGGAAGCCAGGCATGGTAGAGCACATGGGTAATCTCAGCTACTTGGGAGGTGGAGGTGGCGCAGTCCTATGAGCCCAGGAGTGCAAAGACACTCTCCCTGTCCTTATAAGGGAAAGAATGCACCTGGACAATTACTTGTTCATCTATCCTCTGCCATAATGTCTTTGTCCTCCCTAAATGTCAGTGAGTATCCAAGATGACAGTGAAAACAGGTAAAGGACCTCGTTGATTACCATCTCCACCTAAAGTTATCTGTCAGGAGCATGTGTAATAATGAGCACATTATGACACTGGTGTAGAGTTCGGGCTGATGATAGATCTGCAGAGAAGTCATGGTTCAGTCTGGGCAGAAACTAATCAGAGAACCAATATTAGACAGTGTTGTTCTCTTGGTAATCAGAGGCTGAGAGCAAAGTGAAGAATCTGACCATTCTCTGAAGTGCCAAGGGTCACACATAGCTATGTAGCCCTGAGTCTCCCAGGAGGACCAGATCAGGTGCAACCAGATGCTTTAAGTTTGCCCAGTGCCATTCAATGAGGAACTGTCAGCATTATGTATTAAATTCCTGGGATGCAGTTGGGGATTCACTTCAGCATGTTTATTGTACATCTCACCAAATTAATCGTTGCTGTCAGGGAGCTCATGTGTATGGAAGACAGATCCATGTATATGACTAATGGAACATGACATATCTCAGAGGAGGGTGTGGAGAAGTTCCTGGAGAGGACACCAGTGGCAGGAGTGGAAGGGAATCAGCAGAGGGCCTTCAGCAGAAATCAGAGCAGGTGTGGTGAGCAAAGACTGGATGCAAGTCTGAATGGACAGTGGAGGGGAAATGGGTTCTTTTTTTTTTTTTAATGTACACTGAAAGCAGTGGGTACTTACTGACTCAGTTTAAGCCACAACATACACAAAGGTCAAATTTGTTTTTGAGGTTGTTGTAACAATAGTGTTAGCAGTCGGATGAGAGAGTAATTGACGTAGTCCTAATTCTGTTTGCAACACGATTGGTGTTTTGATTAAAACAGTATTAAGTGCAATAAACAGAGGTGATGGCAGATATGGCCATTCGGTAAAGTACCACTTCAACTATTGTGACATACTGGGGACCTAAAGCTATCCCTTAGTGCATAACCTTGGGGAATGGCATGCCCTCTCATAGACAGAGCACAAGGTTAATTGTAAAACAAACTGGGTACTTCCAGATGGAGACAGTTTTCTGACAGCCTGAATTGGCACTTGTTTTGCTGTCTCATGTGTTTACTCTGAGGGTCAGTCATAGTGGTCACTGTGGTGGTCTGAATGAAAATGGCCCCCATGGACTCATAGGGAGTGATATTATTAAAGGTACGGCCTTGTTGGAGGAAGTGTGTTACTGAGGAGTGGACTTAGAGGTCTCAGAAGCTCAAGCCAGGCCTAGTAGTTCACACCCACTAGGTGCGTCCTGAGCAAGAGGGAGACTTGTCATCAGAAAATAAAGTCACCTTTGCATTTACTAGCTGCTGACAATGGACTGAGGAGCAAGAGTAGAACAGAGCCTTCGAAGGAGAACTGATGACAGTGAAAATGAAGAATTGTGGCTGGATCTGACATGGAAAATTTGAAAGCATAAATGCTAGCACTAATTGATAGGCTTGTGTGAGGGACTTGGGGAAGGCGGGATCACTTGAAGTGAGCTTAGGTTCTGATCCAGGAAGACAGTGAGGAAAGAGAGAAGCAGTGCAGGCAGGGCGAAGGTGGAGTCTGGGTCAGTTCATTCTAAGTGACAATGAGACATCCAGGTAGAGACATTGAGAGGGCAGTTTGGTATTCTTGAGGTAGCTAGAACGAATAAAATAAAAACTAGTAAAGATTTGTTTGTGCATTGTGTCATGCCTTTAATCCTAGCACTTGGGAGACTGAAGCAAGAGGATTGTAAATTCTTGGCCACCTTGGACTACGTAGAAAACATTATCCTTTAAAATAATTTTTTATTTTTTGAAATCACAATATAATTGCATCATTTCCCACCTTTTCTTTTTTCCCTCAATTTCTCCTATATAATGCCTCCCTGTTCTTTCTCAAATTCATGGTTTCTTTATCTTTGTTCATGTGTGTGTCTGTCTAAATACATAAATACAACCTGCTCAGTCCATTTGATATTAACTATATATCATATGATCTCAGAGCTGTCCACAGGTATTGTATGGGGGTTTTCCTAAGGGAAGATCATTTCTCCTACTCAGCATTCCCCAGTTGCCCATAGCTCTTTGTCTAGGGTTGAGGCCCCACAAGCTTTCCACATTCCCTGTTAGTATGACCATTTGTGTCATTATTGGGCAGATCTTGTTTAGGCATCCTTGTTGATGAGACTTAAGGGGTGCACTCTTCCTACATTTCTAGAAGCAATTAATCTTTCTGGACTCTCTTCCAAAATGAGCCCTGAGCCGCAGGCACAAGAATTGTGTTGAGCCAGGCGTGGTGGCACACACAATCCCAGCACTCTGGAGGCAGGGACAGGTGGATCTCTGTGAGTTTGAGGCCAACCTGGTCTTCAAAGTGACTTCTAGGACAGCCAGTACACAGAGAAACCCTGTGTCAAAAAAGCAAAGAAAAAAATTTTGTGTTGTAGCTCTATCAGTTGGAAATGGGCATTACATGTTCTCTTGTTGTCTGCATTTTGACTAGTTGTGTTTTTTTAAAATAATGGTTTCTATCAGTTGCAAAGAGAAGTTTCTTTGATGAGGGGTGAGAGGTACATTTACCTGTGGGTATAAGGACAGATACTTAGAATGTAGTTAGGGATTATGCTGTGTGTAGTAAAGTGGCTATTGTAGGTTCTCTTCTAAGATCTGTGACTTCACTAGCTCCAGGTAGTTGGCTAAGTTTCCAGTACTAGGCATGACTTTTCTTCTTGTTGAGCAGGCCTTAAGATGAATTAGAGAGGGCTGTTGGTTACTGCCAAGGTATGCATGTCACTATTGAACTCTTAGGATTATCGGGCCATATTGGTCATTGTTGTGGTTCATATGAGGAGATACTATGCCATATTGGTCATTGTTGTGGTTCATATGGGGAGATACTAATCCATACTGGACATTTTTGTGGTTCATATGGGGAGATACTATGCCATACTGGTCATTGTTGTGGTTCATATGGGGAGTGTTACCGAACTTTCTAATTATTATTATTTATTTACTAACAATATTCACCTATAACAAATACCAACAGTTTCTTAATTTTTAACCCTATAAATTCTTATAACCCTTTTAACCTAACCACTAATCCTATTGATAATTATTTTCCTAACCTTTTAGAAGGATACAGTCTCTGGGGCAGGCCTTCAGGCGTCAGGAACACAGTCTTTGTTGTAGATTCTTTAACGCACATAGCAGTCCTTTTTCTGGATCTCTCAGATGTAGATTCGTCAGGGTAAGTTGGTTATTGCAGTCTCACCTTAAATAAGGCTTGATGCTTTCTTCTCTCTGGGAGACCCCAGCCCATTCGCATCAGCAACTCTGCCACTCTGCCTCAGAGTCCTTAAAGCCAGCCACAGTTTTCTTTAGGCCACTGTTCGGACAGATCAAACCCCCCTAGGCAAAAGCTGAGCCACAGGGTTTAGTCCTTGGCCTTTTGGTGTCTTGCTGAGGCTTTCTTTGCTCACCAGCTTCTTTCTGCCTCAGGGAGAGCTGGCCATCTGATGGCCAGCACTTTTTTCAGCAGGACTCTTGGAGCTCTCTAGCATCTGGGGGCCTCTCTTTTTTTATGGGGCTCCATGCACTGTCCTTAAATAGGAGGAACTCTGTTTCAGCTTAATTTGGGCCCCGCCCACTTAGCAGCTGAAAACAGTGTCAAGTCAGATACTTTGTTTCTTAAATCCATTAAGTCTTTCCTGTTTTCCTGACTTCAACCTTGTTTTTCAGTCCATTAAGTCTTTCCTGTTTTTCCTGACTTCAACCTTGTTTTTCCACAAGCTGATAAGCTAATCACTCACAGCCAAGTTGATCTTCATGCCCGGAATTAAGAGACTGTATCAGAAACCCCTATATATTTTCTAAATCCAATTTAATTTAACTCCCTACAGGGGAGATAGTATGCCATACTGGTCATTGTTGTGGTTCATA
>CAJQZJ010000418.1:4989435-5099492 GCA_907164525.1 Lophiomys imhausi | reverse complement strand
CATATGGGGAGATACTAATCCATACTGGACATTTTTGTGGTTCATATAGGGAGATACTATGGCTAGTGAGATGCTCAGCACATAAGGGTGCTTGCCTGACAACCTGAGCTTAATGTGGAGCCCACAGCAAGGTGGAAGGAGAGAGCTGACTTCAGAAAGTTGTCCTCTTAACCTCTATACAAGCACTGTTGCATGTTTTTACTCATTCACACAAATACATCAATAATCATCATCATCATCATCATCAAAAGAACTCAGTTTGGGTGGGCGTGGTGGTGCATGCCTTTAATCTTAGCATTCGGGAGGCAGAGGCAGGTGGATCTCTTTGAGTTCAAGGCCAGCCTGTCTACAAAGTGAGTCCAGGACAGCCAGGGATACACAAAGAAAGCATGTCTCAAAAACAAATAAACAAACAAACAAAACAGTTTGTTGAAAAGAAAGTAGTAAAGATTGAATACAGATTTTAATATCACTTCAGAAACTATTCCATTTTCATGTGTTGCTAGGATGGAATCCCGGGTCTTTCACATTAGGGAAGTGCTACTCCAGGGAGCTTCATTCCCTAACACTTGACTTGGCCTTTATTAAATGGGTGTTTGGCACCTTGCATTTTATGTGGATTTTACTCATATTTCATTTAACTTTAAAAGAACCCTTGAGGAAGATATTTGCAGAATTAGGCCACTGGGCCACAAACTCTAAGTAAGAGAAAGAGTGGATCAAATAAAACTGCCTACTCTGCTGCTTCTTCAGGTTCATACATCATCTGTACGGCTGGCTCATTGTTTTTTTTTTTTCTTTTCAGAGTTTTGGCTTTTTGCACTGAATGTAACCTAGAGTGATCGTCTCAGGCTTGTGTTGCCCCAGAATACCATCAGAGGTAAGTTTTTATCATTGGCAGTAAATCAGGAGTCTTTATTTTAAAAAGAAGGAAAGTAGCTGGGCGTGGTGGCTCATGCCTTTAATCCCAGCACTCGGGAGGCAGAGGCAGGTGGATCTCTGAGTTCAAGGCCAACCTGGTCTTCAAAATGAGTCCAGGACAGCCAGGTATACTGGCTTGTTATACAAAGAAACCTTGTCTCGAAAAACAAAAACAAAACAAAAAGAAAGAAAAGAAAAAAAGAAAAAGAAAGTATGTGGGAGGGCTTCTTTCTTGCAAAAAAGATTGATTTAGGGGCTGGAGAGATGGTTCACCGATTAAGAGCACTGACTGCTCTTCCAGAGGATCTGGATTCAATTCCTTGAATCCACTTGATGTCTCACAGCTGTCTGCATTGTTTTTAAAGTAGGGAATCCTTCTCTGTAAGTCTTGGTTTGTCTTTTCTTACTTGGTAGTGCTGGCATCAAACCCAAGGCTTTGCACATACTAGGCAAGCTCTGTACCACCAACATTGTCCCTATTCCATAAGACCTTTGTGCTCCCTAGATAAACAGTGGTTTGCTGTAGTTTTGTGTTTTGGTTGCTGTTTTTCCTTCTTGAGAAGACACTCTGCTTTACGTCCCTGCTGTCCTTTTGGCTGGTACCTCTGCAGGGTTTTTTCCTCCAAATTGAAATAGTCCTGCTGTCACTGCAGTGGTCATCTGTTGTTTTACACTGATGTTATTCAGCATCTACAGATTTGTCTATGAACTTTTTGAGACTTCTTAAAAACTGAAGGTTTTTTAAACAGATATATGAAAATAGGAAAGTCATACATACTCAAGGAGGCACATGTGCTGTTGACACATATATGCATTGTGTAATGTTTAAGTCAGGTTAGCAAACCTGTCTGCTAAACAGTTGTCATTGTTATAGTGAAAACATGGGAATCTGTCTCTCTAGCTTTTTCTTCTTAGATTCATTTTTGTCTTTATGTGTAGGAGGGCATGTCCGGTGAGTGCAGGCACTCTTAGAGGTCCAAGGGAAGTGCTGGAGTTACAAGTGCTTGTGAACTGGCCATGGGTGTTGGGAACAGAACTTCTGTCTTCTGCAAGAGCAGTGTGCACTCTTGACTTCTGAGCCATCTTTGCCGCCCTCATCTAGCTTTTAAAAACACACAGTGTTTTGTCATCATCTGCAGTTACCCTGCTGCACAATAGCATGTCAAAGTTAGGAAATAGCATTTTAAAACTTTATTTTTATTCTATGTGTATGGGTGTCTTCCTTTCAAATATGTCATGTATGTGTCTTGTGTCCCCAGGGCCCAGAAGAGGGCATTGGTTCTCCTGGAAGTAGTTACAGCTGGTTGTGAGTCAGCACATGGGTGCTCTTAACTGCTGGGCTCTATCTCTAGCATTTTAAATAAAAAGTGTTTCAGTTGGTTAATTCAATTCTTTCTACATAGAAACTCATTGACTACCTGTCAAATGGCAGGTACACAGTTTTTGTTGGTGGTGGTGTTTTGTTGTTTAGTTTAGTTTGTTCGTTTTTCAAGATGGCCTTTCTCTGTATACCTCTGCTTGTCCTGGAACTCTCTCTGTAGACCTAACTGGCCCCAAATTCAGAGATCTACCAGCCTCTGCCTTCCGAGTGTTAGGATTAAAGGTGTGTGTTACCATTCCCGGGTGCAGGTGCATAGTTTTAAGTAGACTGAATACAGAGATTAACAAGATCTAATACCGGATATCTAGAGTTCAGGAGCATCCTTGTTACATAGAGAGTCTCCGTGAGCAAGTAAATCCAGAAAGGTGTTAAAGGTTCATAATAGAATTCAGACAGGCCCCACTGAGGAAATGATCTCCTCCACCTGAAGATGGTTCGGGAAATACTTTATACGAGCTGACCTTTGGATGATAAGTAGTATGTTCCTTAGTGGGACAACACAAGGGAGAGACAGAAGGAAGACTATGAACAGAAATATGGAAGCCTGAATGAGTCTGGCATATTAGTGAAGCAGGAAATAATTCAGTATGCCTGGAACAAAGAAAGCAAGTAGGTAAGGCTGGAGAGAGTGAGGGCTGGAGCCTAGACAGCTTAGAAAACTCCAGCGTATTTGCCTATTTTTGTAGAAGACATTCACAGAATGTGTATGCTAATACTCACATTGTAATTAACAGTTACTAAATTGTTGTCCTCGGAGTGCTGAGCACATTGCCAAGTCAAGACTGTCCATGCTTTAAATGTGTGATATTATGGTGGAATGTTCTCTGAAACAAGTGGAGCAAATACCACACATCTCAGGACAACTTGCTACCCCTCCTTACCCCTTCCAGTGAATCTTTATATTGAATTTTCATTACTTTTCTGTCAGTGACACCTCACACACCCCTCAGTAGTCCCCAAGTGACACCCCTAGTTCACTGTCTATTTAAATATTGCCTATTTTATTCTTTTTTGTCAAGACAGTAGAACTGACCTGGATCCTTAAGAATGATTGTAAGCCACATTTCGAAGCAAGAATATCATCAAGGTTTGCAGATAGATTTTTTCTAAAGATTTATTTTTATTTTAAATTATGAATGTGTGTGTGCACCATTGTGTGGGTGTGGGTATATGCATGTGAATGTAGGTGCTCTTGGAAGCCAGAGGCATAGGATTGCCTGCAACTATATCATAGGTAGTGGTGAGCCACCCAGTTCCCGTGCTGGGAGTCAAACTCAGCCAGGTTCTGGGCATGAGAAGTATGTACTCTTAACCACTGAACTATCTCTCCAGCCAGTCGCGTCGACGTCGACCAGCAAGAACGACGCAACTCGCAAAAGCTCTTCTCAAGCAGTTTATTCAAGTCCCTTGAAAACAGTCTTCCGAATAATCTGGGCAGACCCAACCCACAGGCTAAATACTATATGAACAGCCAATCAAGTAAAGCCACGTGGTGCTATCATACAGGCCCACGTATGTGGAAGCAAGCCAGATCAGCGGTCTTACCCAAATATGGACTTGTTTACCACCGAGAGCGCTCACCATCGGGCTGGTGGAAGGCGGAAACCGGCGCCATCTTTAGGGCACGGCATGTCGCAGCTCTCTACAGTTCCTCCTTTTTTGTTTTAGAAAAAGTTGGTAGAAGTCCCTGGAAAGGCTTCGTAATCCTCATATCTGGGGATCTCACGGCGAGCCTGAGCCTGTAGGAGGTCGGTGCTCAAACTCTTACCCGTCTCTGGGTCAGCCTCCCCACTCGGGGCTGCCCTGTCTTAGGTGGCCGAGACTTATCCGTCTACTCCATCATTGACTTGCCAGACCCTAATATCCGTGGAACGAATACCTCAGTGGGCAGGGACTATGTTCAGTGAAGATTTAAGGCTTCATGGCAGCAAGCCATGCCTGAGGGGACTGGCGCGCCTCAATGGTGACAAGGGCCTGTATAATCATGGCTGCATTACGCTTCTGTGTGGCTCTCATATTGTAGATGCACCATAGGCAAACCAGAGAGGCTAGTATCATCAGTATCGCCAAAGAGCCTACGCCCGCCCACTCCTTAAGATGATCCATAGCCGCCTGTATCCAGGAAGTCAAACCATTAGCCAGACTTAGATCCACCCAAGTGGAGTTGATGTGGACGATTGTCGCTCTCAGCTCTCTCATCTTATTTTCAAAATCAGCCGACCAATCCTGTAAGAGGAGCTCTGACAATTGTTTAGACAGATTAGCAGCCTTTGTTAAATTTTGATACTGCACCGAAGTAACACACAAACCCTGCATTTTCCACTCACACCTTAACTGTGCTAGTTGCCAAAGAGTATCAGTCTGTTCTTGTATTAAATCAGGGGCCACCACTTGTCGCGTCGACCTCGACCAGCAAGAACGACACAACTCGCAAAAGCTCTTCTCAAGCAGTTTATTCAGATCCCTTGAAAACAGTCTTCCGAATAATCCGGGCAGACCCAACCCACAGGCTAAATACTATATGAACAGCCAATCAAGTAAAGCCACGTGGTGCTATCCTACAGGCCCACGTATGCGGAAGCAAGCCAGATCAGTGGTCTTAGCCAAATATGGACTTGTTTACCACCGAGAGCGCTCACCATTGGGCTGGTGGAAGGTGAAAACCGGCGCCATCTTTAGGGCGCGGCACGTCGCAGCTCTCTACACCAGCCCAGTGTGCAGATTTTTTAGGGTCAGAGTTTGTTTGGGTTCTTGAGGTTGAACCCAGATCTAGGGACTATTAAGCACACACACACTTTACTTTTGAGCTATACCCCCAGACTGTCAAGACTTAAAAGGAAACACCTTTTTTGTTTGTCTGATTTTGGTTTTTGAGGCAGGGTCTCATCCTGTGTAGCCTTACGTGCCCTGTACCTAGCTATGTAGACCAGGCTGGCCTGGAACTTAGCAGAAGTTCATCTGCCTCTACCTCCTTAGCACTGGGATTAAAGGTGTGCACCATCACACCTGACTAAAGGATTTACATTTAAAATTACTAAGATTAATTCCAAAGGAATAACAAAAGTTTAATGAAAATAAAGGGTAAAGAGGAAAGCAGGTTATAGATGACTTAAAGTAAGTAGGCACACTAAAGTCGGGAAAGAGTTTCAGAAAAGTAAATGAATATTAGAAGGAAAGGATACGGATAAGTGAAAGGGATTTCTAGTGGGGTATTGTTAGCTTTCTGTCAACATATAAATACACAAGGTAATTAACATATAAGGAAAAAAGATTTGTTTTGATGCAGGGTTTTTAAAGTGTAAGCCCATGGCTTCTGAGTAAGGCAGTATATGTGGAGATAGTGTATGTCAGAACAAAACTGTTTACCTTGTTTAGTAAAACAATGAATAGAGCCGGGCGGTGGTGGCGCACGCCTTTAATCCCAGCACTTGGGAGGCTGAGGCAGGCGGATCACTGTGAGTTCGAGGCCAGCCTGGTCTACAAAGTGAGTCCAGGACAGCCAGGGCTACACAGAGAAACCCTGTCTCGAAAAACCAAAAAAAAAAAAAAACAATGAATAGACCAGCATTCCTCATTCCACTCCAAGAGCATATTCTCAAAGATACAAAGATTTCTAGGCCTGAATACCTGCCAGGCCAGTCTCTGGGGATTAGGTTCTTACTACATGGACCCCAGGGGCATGTAAGATTCAAACTACTATGGCAGGTGTGACCTAGGGATGTGCAGAGAGATACTAGTATGTTTTGTGGAGAGAATGGGGAAGTTTGCCTGAGTGACTTGCAGAAAAGGACGAGACATAAGACAAAGGAGTGGAACAAGTAGATCAAAACTTCCCTTCCAAGCCGGGCATGGTGGTGCACACCTTTTAATCCCAACACTCGGGAGGCAGAGGCAGGTGGATCTCTGTGAGTTCCAGGCCAGCCTGGTCTACAAAGCGAGAGCTGTTACACAGAGAAACCCTGTCTCGAAAAAACAAACAGACAGATAGACAAACAGACAAAAAAAACCCCCACAACTTCCCTTCCATTATGAGTACAGTTGGCTTTAGAGAGCTGGCAGGTAGGTCTCTTATTCTGAACTCTAGACCTAACGGGTATATTGGGATGACAACCCTAGTCTGAGGTAATTCTGCCTCGTTGAAGAGTGGGCAACGGGACAGAATGGGTATCTGTGAGGTAAAGGAGCAGCAGAGGGGCTGAATTGTATGAGTCCAGGTTGAGTTTCTTAGACACACTAATTGAATAAGCACTTCACCCTGACAGCATGAGTCAGAGGTTTAATACTAAACCTAATACTAAAACATTGCTACTGTATTGTGAAGAAGAAGCAGCAACAGTGTTGGGGGAAGGGCTTTCTTTCTTTAGCGTGCCCTTTTGTCTTTCAGTGCACTAGTCTTAACCAGTAAGTCTGAGTCTGCCAGGGTATGCCCAGACCCTTCCTTCCTCTCTCACACTAGGCACAGTCAGAAACCTCTTAATTTCCATTTTCTCTTTGAAACACCTACATATGTCTAGCACAGCTAATTTAAACATAGAACTGTGCTGGCTTTATAATGCATGTGCTGTTTGAAGTTCAGCTACCTTGTAGCTTATAGACAGCTAATAATTGTTCTACTTTCTGATGTGTAAAGGCCTGTGTGAAGGAAGTCTCTTCTCCACCATTTAATCTTTGCCTCAGCCAAAGCCCGGCTTAGGAAAAGCTGGGCAGGCATAATTGAAGATCAAGTAGCAATCTCTGTATGCTGGAGCCACCCAAGCCTGCTGATGCCCTTTTCTCTTTGCTGAGACTAGCAGAGCTGGCATTTGCTTGCTAGGCCAGAGTGGTCAGTGTGTGCTGAGGCTACCTGCACAGCTGACATCTAGTGTACATGAGCTTTCAGTACACCAGCCACTGTGACAAGCTGTGATTTATTCTTGGTGAGACCTGCAAACCCCTAAGCTTTTGCTAAGACTTCTGAGCCTAATGCATGCAGCCTTGTCTCTATAGAAACAGCCCACTTACCTAACAACAAAGTTGCCATAACTACAGTCACTGCTCAGGTCAAGATGCTGGATGGCCTATAGTTTTTAAAGCTCAGTAGCTAAAAGCTAGTTAGTGTATGGCTGTAAACACTCACTTGGCCTAATGTACAAGAAAACACTTTGTTCCTCACTAAAGCCCAGCTTACAACAGAATCCTCAAAGTCCCAAATGTAAAATGTCCTAAAATTTTACTTTATGTTGTTTTATCAAGATTTTAGTCTCAGGGCTGGAAGGTTGGACAGTGGTTAAGACATTTGTTGTTTTTGCAGAGGATCCAGGTTTGATTCTCAGCACTCATGTGGCAATTTATAACAATATGTAGCTCCAGTCCCAATGGATCTGATGCCCTCTCCTGACCTCAGGACTCAAAAATAAAAATATGAAAAATAAAAATAATTTTAAAAAATTTCAGCTGGGCGTGGTGGCACATGCCTTTAATGCCCGCACTGGGAAAGCAGAGGCAGGTGGATCTCTGTGAGTTCGAGGCCAGCTTTGTCTTCAAAGGGAGTCCAGGATGGCCAGAGCTGTTATACAGAGATACCCTGTCTCAAAAAAAATTTTTTTTTCAGTTCAGTACACCAGAATTTAGTGTTGTTGAGGCACAGACATAACACTGTCCTTCTCCTGATGGAAAATGAGATAAAAGAGGATATGGTATCATCAAGGGGCTGTAGTGATGCTTCTGTTACTAAGCCTATATACAGAGCAGTGAGTTTCTCAGCACTAGACCTCAAAACTCCATAGACTTGGTAAGTGTGCTGGTGTATGCCTATAGTTCCAGGACTTGGAAGATGAAGGCAAGAGGATCAGGAGTTCAAGACCAGCCTCAGCTACATAGTTTTAAAGAAAAAAGAACTCGGTTGACTTTACCTTCTGTGGGGAATTGTGAAGTTGTCCCACATTTATAAGGAACCAAGGAGAGTACCTGCTTCCTGGGCAGCTTGAAGAGAAAAGTGCTGAGCACCACATTGCTTGTCTTTCTGAACTCTTAGGCGAGCTGCTGTACCTGCTCAGGGCAGAGAGTGGCTAGAAGTAAAGGCGCACAAAGATGAAGAAACCTTATTCTCCAGGTGCACGGGCATAGGGAAAGGCTAAGAGGTAACTGAGAGTGTGAGCCTGTGGGAAAGTAGGAATCCAGACTAGAGGGGCTTCCTGCGTGGGACATCAATATTATGTACCCAGTGCAAATGTACTGACACTAGTCCTGAGAAAAAGGATGCTTCCCAAGTTTCCTTAGGGTCACTGAGGTTGTGAAGAGCAGTGATTTTCTCAAAGTCACATATAAGTAAGCATTAGAGTTTGACTCTGTGGTCATGGCCACAGCTACCTCTGCAGGGTTGTCACTGCTCTGTGCTCCTTTGTGCTTAGGTAAGGGCGCCTGCTGTCGCCGGCTGCTGGGTCATTCAGTGCTCTGTGCTGGTCCGCTTTAACCTTGTCTACTCTAACAAGAAGGGGTTCCTTGGGCCATGGTGAATGGGTAAGAGCTTGTGAAGAGATAATAGATTAAGAAGTGAGTACAGAGACAAAAGTTTGGGTTAAAGCCTTGAAGGTAGCTGTTAGAGGAAGGGCAGAACACAGATGAATGTTATTTCTGGGGATAGGGAAGAGGAGTCATTGACAGGGGAAAGCAGTGGCCGACAGAGAAGGGGTAACTGAGTCAAACAAGTCAGGCTAGAACAAGATGTTCAAGAGCAAAAGAGAGGACCAAGTAGAGGAATCCAGAAAGGGAAAGCTAGTAAAACTCTAGCTGAAGTTCACCTGATAAGAACAAGTGTCTTACAACAGTCACTGCCGGTCTCTCTGTCTGGTGTCAGTGAGCATCACTGTGGCCCAGTCAGTGGCCAGCAGGTTGAAGAGGCCAGGAACGGGCTAGAAAGATGGCTCAGTGGTTAAAAGCACTGGTTCTTGCAGAGGACCCAGGTGTGATTCCCAGGATCCACATGGTGACTCACAACCATCTGTAACACCATATCCAGGAGATATAACAGGCATACATGAGGAGCATATACATACATTCTGGCAAAACATTTATACACATAAAATAAATCTTTTTTTTTTTTTTTAAGAGGTGATGATAATACCTCCTAGATGGGACTGGAGAGATCTCAGCAGTTAAGAGCACTTGTTTCTTTTTCCAGAGGATCAGGATTCAATTCTCAGCACCCACATAGCAGCTGACAGTCATCTGTAATTCTAAGTCAAGGGATTCTGATAGACTCTTCTGGCTTTCTTGGGCACCAAGCGTACACATGGTACATGGATATATGGAAGCGAAATACCCATACATGTAAAATGTTTTTTTTTCTTTTTTGGGGGGTGGCAGGTTTCGAGACAGAGTTTCTCTGTGTATCCTTGGCTGTCCTGGACTCACTTTGTAGACCAGAGTAGCCTTGAACTCACAGAAATCTGCCTGCCTCTGCCTCCCAAGTGCTGGTATTAAAGGTGTGTACCACCACATCCAGCTATGTAAAATGTTTTTAAAAAGATAGGCCAGGGATAGAGCCCCTTGTGGAAGAAGTAAGGATTTAGGTCATTGGGGAGTAACAGCATCACCTGTGAGCAGAAGGAGGATCTGAGGTGTGCTGGTGATGGGTGATGATGGGTGCTCCATGAATATGATCTTTCCTTTAACCAAGAGGGTGACATTTTGTATGTGAAACACTTTGCATGGCACATATTTCTATAAATAGCCAGCTTATGTAAAATTAAATGAGCTGATATTTAGTTTTTTAGGCATATTTTCTTTAAAAAGTATACTTAGTGATTAGAATACATCAGTTACAAAAGTCAATGATGTCGAACATAACTATAAACTCAAGAAATGGAGCCAATTCCAGTTCCATAGCCTAATACCCAGGAAGCGAGACTCACTGTGGTATCACATCTGTGCTCATTGGCATCCCTTCTGGCAGATGTCTACTGTAAGAGTCACTGAAATTTTCCATTATCACCTTTGCCAAAAGCCAAACAAATAGGTCAAGAAATGTAAAAGTGTTAATACCCCCAATGTCTTGAACCCTTCCAACTGACTTCCATGATGGGGAAGATTCCCACACCTGCACTCCCTCTTTGCTCCCTTCTCAGGTGCCTTACCATATGTGTATGCACACTGAGAGAGGTCCACCTAGTTGAAGTCATAGCTTCACAGCACCCAGGATATCTGTGACAGATTTTCATCTACGTATTTGAAAACAAGCGTTTGCCTTGAAGTCCTTACACGTGTTTTCCTTTTTTACTTTCCAGGCAGTGTTTGTGTGTCTGCAGAGTTTTGCACAGAGTCTGTTCCCATGCAAACCAACGAGGGAGAAATAGAGGGAGAAAGCAGCTCCCAGGTCAGTATATGACTCAACAGAGGAGCGCCAGCAGTTGTTCTCTTGTAGGTGACTTTAGAAATTAGATTGAGCCGGGCGGTGGTGGCGCAAGCCTTTAATCCCAGCACTTGGGAGGCAGAGGCAGGCGAATCTTTGTGAGTTCAAGGCCAGCCTGGTCTACAAAGTGAGTCCAGGACAGCCAAGGATACACAGAGAAACCCTGTCTCGAAAAACCAAAAAAAAAAAAAAAAAGAAATTAGATTGATGCGATTTGTTTTTTGGGTGGTTGTTTTGTTTTTTTCAAGCAGGGTTTCTCTGTGTATACCTGGCTGTCCTGGACTCATTCTGTAGACCAGACTGGCCTCGAACTCACAGAGCTCTGCCTGCCTTAGCCTCCCGAGTGCTGTGATTAAAGGCATGTGCTACTAAGCCTGATAGATTGATGAGATCTTTCTTCTCAGTATACTTTATTATGCTACATGATAATTTAAAAGTAAATTTTGCTGAGTAGTGTGTGGGTGTGTGTGTGGGTGTCAGGCTAAGTCACCTAGGCTGTCCGTGGACTTACTTAGCAGCCTAGCAAGCCTTGAATTTGTGATCTTAAAGCCTCAGCCTGTTAAGGCTGGGTAATGGTTGTGATTCAGTCTTAGAATACTAGTATTATATTGTAGATTATATTATGAAAGTTGTATATACTTGTGAAAATTTGAAGCAAACCAGAAGTATATAAGACAAATTTTGTTTTGTGAGATGGAAGGAAACATTGGCTTGCTTGGTTGTTAGTTAGTTAATGATGTATTAGTTCAAAATCAGACTAAAAATGAGAGAATGTAACTGGGCACAGCGACACAGGCTTTTAAATCTATTTGGGATGCTGAGACAAGAGACTTGCCTTGAATTTGAGGTCAGCCTGGGCTATCAAGTGAATAGCAACCCATCTAGACCTACATAGGAAGACCTTGTAACAAACACAAAGAGAAATTGGATTTTAACTTCATCATCAGTCCTTTTTTTTTGTTTTGTTTTATTTTTTTTGTTTTTTTAAGACAGGGTTTCTCTGTGTAGCCCTGGCTGTCCTGGTCTCACTCCCTTTGTAGACCAGGCTGGCCTTGAACTCACAGAGATCCACCTGCCTTTGCCTCCCAAGTGCTGGGATTAATGGCGTGCACCACCACACCTGGCAATTATAGGCAGCTGTGAACTGCTACATCATCAGTCTTTTTAATTCAAAACTTTTACCTCCCTGTCTTGTTTTTTTTTTATATAAAATCTTATATTTGTAATGTTTTTCTTGTTAATGTAGGACTTTATCACAACAGTGTTAATTTATGGATATCTGTAAATAGAAAGCAGATTTTGAGCATGACTGGAGCATTTCCTGTAAAATGTGGTTTTGAGCTAAGTCCATTCCTTTTTTCAATAACATTTTTTAATGATTTACCTGAGCCGGGCGTTGGTGGCGCACGCCTTTAATCCCAGCACTTGGGAGGCAGAGGTAGGTGGATCTCTGTGAGTTCGAGGCCAGCCTGGTCTACAAAGTGAGTCTAGGACAGCCAGAGCTGTTATACAGAGAAACCCTGTCTCGAAAAACCAAAAAAAAAAAAAAATGATTTACCTGCATGTATGCATGCACACCCCTAGTGTACCTGGTACCTCAGCAGGTCAGAAGTTGTAGGACCTCCTGGAATTGGAGTTATGGATGATTGTGAACCACCATGTGGTGCTAGGAATCAACCTGAGTTCTCTGCAAGAGCAGTGAGTGCCCTTAACCACTGAGCTGTTTCTCCTGCTCTCAAGAAATAATTCTTAATCATATGTTATAAGGTGATATAACAGAGAGTGGTTATTCTCAAGATGGCCACATGTTAAAGAGAGACAAATGATTAATTATAAAGCACTGTAAACACTGTGAAGAATGGAAAATAGAACATAGATTAAAAGGTGACTGGGACCAGGTGCGGTAGCACATGCCTTTAATCCCAGCACTTGGTAGGCAGAGAGAGGTGGACCACTGTGAGTTCGAGGCCAGCCTGGTCTATAGAGTGAGTCCAGGACAACCAGGGATATACAGAGAAAACCTGTCTTGAAAAAACCAAAACAAAAGGTGACTGGGAAGAAGAGCTTGGATTGTGAGGAAGGCCTCTGAGACAAATCTTAGCTAAAGGAGTAGGAGGATAGCTATATGAAAAGTGACAGCAGTGTTCTGGACAGAAGAAGGTACAGGGGCCCCCAGCCTGTTCCAGGAACTATCAGATGCCCAGGTGGCCCATTGTGATAGCAGATTAGAGAAGAGTGTACAGACTGGTCCTCAAAGGCCACATATGGACCTAGTGTCTGAACTGGGCAGCCATTTATAGCTGTTCCCTCTGGGAGGAACAAGATAGATGAGTGTTTGAGAGATCAGCCTAACCCCCTGGAGACTGCTGGAGAGCTGTAGGAGAGGAATCAGGAACCCTGAATTGCAGCTGTCAGGTGAGAGGGAAGCTCACATTCCTATGATAGTGCTAGAGGCAAAGGAAAGACCGATTTGAGCTGTGTTTTAAAGTTAAACTGACTTCACCTTAGGAGGGCCTGAGGTCCTTTTGCATCACAAATCAAGAGGGGGATTTCCAGAAAAAGGGAGATGGCTCAGTTGGCAAAGTCCTTGCCACACAAATACAAGGACCCAAGATTAGATTCCCTGCTCTGAAGAGCCAGGTGTGACATGCACCTGGAATCCTGGTACAAAGAGGTACTGGAGGAGCCTGGAGCTCAGCAGCCAATGAGTTCTGCTGCATTGGTGACCTGTGTTCAGTGAGAAGACCCTGTTTCATCTGGTCTGTATCTCTCTCTCTCTCTCTTTCTCTCTCCCTCCCTCCCTCTCCCCCCCCTCTTTCTCTCTCTCTCACACACACACACACACACACACACACACACACACACACACACACACGATTCTCTGAAATGCTGGGATTATGGGCACATTTGGTTTATGTTGTACTAGAGATCAAACCGAGAGTCTTTTTCTTGTTAGGCATGTACCCTACAAATTGAGCTACATCTCCAGTCCTAGATATATCTATTTTTTAAAGATGTAATAGCCAGGCGTGGAGGTGCACGCCTTTAATCCCAGCACTCAGGAAGCAGAGGCAGATGGATCTCTGTGAATTCAAGGCCAGCCTGGTCTACAGAGTGAGTCCAGGACAGCCAGAGCTACACAGAGAAACCCTGTCTCGAAAAACAAAAAAAAAAAAAAAAAAAAAAACCAACAAAAAAGAATAAAAGGAATAAAAGCTAGTATGGTGGTTTACACCGATAATCCCAACACTTGGAAGGTAGGATTGTGAGTTTGGGGCCAGGCTGGACTATATAGACTTTCCATGTCAATCTCAGCCACATGGCAAGACTTTGTCTCAGAACACAAACAAAAGTAGTGATAGGGCACATCACTGTGGAAGATGCCTGTAGTCTCTCCTGTAAACCTAGCACTGAAGACGGTGATTACTTGAGTCCTGAAGTTTGAGGACAAACTTCAAGACTAGCAAGAACTCATCTATTAAAACAACAGCAAAAGACTTGTTAAAGGGAAAAGATATGAGAAAACCTATGAGAAGTGATGGAGATGCTCTGTTTGATAGGGTGCTGTTATTTACAATGATAATAAAAATACAGAGCAATTTTATCCGATAAAATTGTAAAGTGATAGTTATTGAATATGGTGATGAATGAGTTGAATGAGTTGAGGTATAGATGAGACAAAAATAGCAGACTACGGACAGCTGGTGAACCTTGAAGATGGGCAGTGTAGAGATTCTTTTGCTGTATTTTCTGTATACATATATAAGAATTCTTGTAACGAAACTTTGTAAGGTTTTGTTTGTTTGTTTTTGTTTCTTGAGACAGGGTCTCTCTCTCTATGTAGTCCTCACTGTCCTGGAACTTGCTCTATAGACCAGGTTGGCCTCAAACCTCTAACTCAGAGATTGCCTGCCTCTGCCTTCAATTACTGGGATTAAAGGGGGGATGCTACTACAACCCAGCTCAAAACCCTTTTTTTAACAGCTGAAGAAGTCTGTGCTTGGTTGAGAAAAGAGGAAAAGAATGAGTAGAAGGAACAGTGGAAATATAAAAGGGGCATCAGATCTACAAGCTTGATAGAAGCTAAGAATCAGTGTGTCATGGCATCTGAGCTGAGGCCAGATCCTTCTCCTACTCGGCAGGGGTGAGGCAGAGTGAGTTTAGGTTTTTTTTGGATTTTTGTTGTTGATGTTGTTTTGTTGTCTCGGAAATGGAGTCACTGATCTAGAGAGTAGATTTTTTTTTTTTTTTGAGACAGGGTTTCTTTGTGTATCCTTGACTGTTCTAGACTCACTTTGTAGACCAGGTTGGCCTTGAACTCACAGTGATCCACCTGCCTCTGCCTCCTGAGTGCTGGGATTAAAGGTATATGCCACCACGCCCGGCAATTACAGACAGCTGTGAACTGCCATGTGGGTGCTGGGATTTGAACCTGGGTCCTTTGGAAGAACAGCCAGTGCTCTTAACCGCTGAGCCATCTTTCCAGCCTCTAGAATGCATAATTGAGGACTTGAATAACAAGATTTTTTTTCTTGAGGGGAAAGGTTTGGAGTTTAAATTGTGGAGCAGATGTTAAGAATATTAAATGTAAGCCGGGCGGTGGTGGCGCACGCCTTTAATCCCAGCACTTGGGAGGCAGAGGCAGGCGGATCTTTGTGAGTTCGAGGCCAGCCTGGTCTACAAAGCGAGTCCAGGACAGCCAGAGATATTCAGAGAAACCCTGTCTCAAAAAACCAAAAAAAAAAAAAAAAAAAAAAAAGAATATTAAATGTGAGTGTGCTGGCCAGTACATGTCCAGGATGCCGAGAGAATGTGCAGAGAGAAAATGAAGATGCTTCGGGGTGACCTGGGGAGGGACGGCTTCTTAGAGCATGATGCTCTCCATGAAGGGTCTCCAGAGCCACAGTGTGGTATTCTCCCGGCTTTTTCCTGGAGAGAGATGCTTACCTGTAGAGAGGCTTAGAGCTTATATATGTGGTCAGAGTTGGGAACTGTAGATTCTGATTGTTTGAGTTTAAGAAGATTTTTTTTTTCCTCTGCCAAAAAGAGATAATGCAGACAGCAGCTAAAAGTGTGTGGTAGGCAAATCATAGATAATTCTAAAATTATGTAAATGTGTTCTTTCCATCATTGCTTGCTGTCCAATTTTTTTAATTCCTAAAATATTAGCATTATTATTATTGTATGATGTATGTGTGGACACATATGGCACAGTACATCTGTAGAGGTCAGAGCACAACTTGATATAGTCCACCTATGAGTTCCTGGGGCTTGAGCTCAGGTCACTAGGTTTACACAGAGAGCACATTTACCTGCTGATATGTCTCACCCACCTTATCACTACCTCTGTTTGTTTATTTGTTTATTAACATAGGGTCTCATTATGAATGTAGCCATGGATGTTCTGGAACTCGCTATGTAGACCACACTGGCCTCAAACTCAGAAATCCGTCTGCCTCTGCCTCCCAAGTACCCACCCCTCCTTTTTTCTTCTTTTTTGAGACACCATCTTGCTATAAACTCACTGTGCAGTTCAGGCTGGCCTTGAACTCAGTTCTACCTCAGCTTCCAAATGGCACATATCATAGTACATACCACACCTGTTTCTCTACTTATTTTTACTTTTACCTTTTTTCCTTCTTCCTCCTCACTTGTTCTCTATTAATTTGGCAAATATTTATTGATCACTGTTGTGTACCAGGAACCATCCTGGTGCTGACACACAGAGTTGTCCATTGAATTGTGACTTTTTTTTTTCCAGTGATTGGTGTGCTAGTGTTTTAAGTGGAAACAGGAATGTTAATTTCACATTAGTTTATGACTGTTGGCTGTCTTTACCCTGAATGGTGACTGGAATGCAATTTTATATGGCCGATAACAGTCTTGGAATTTTTGTGAATTTAGCTGGAAGTGTTTATTGTAAATGCTAAAGGCATGCGCATCGAGAGAGTTGTCATAGTAGAGCTCTAGAAGCCTCTAAACATTTCTTTCAGAGATACAGTGACTATTCCGTACAATTTTTCCAAGGACCATTTCTTAGTGAATTTCCTCACTATAAACAAAAGAGAACAGTGAATACATCTAGCACAGCTACCATGAGAGGTTAAGAATGAGAATTATGTCCTGTAACGTCTTTAAAGGCACATCAGAAAATGTGAAGGTAGGAGAGGTATGCACTTGATTTCCTCATTCCCTTAGAGGCTCATGTGACCTACTTCATTTGACATTTATGTGCCTGTTGACCTGAAATCATTTTGTCTGTCACAGTGGTTCTCACTCATTGAATGTAAGGATCTTTTTTTCTAGTTCCTTGCCTAGCTACAACAGAGTGGAACTGGGCATTAACAGAGAAGTTTAGCTCTGTTGTAGATTTAGTGACCTGTCTTGGACCTTAGCTATTTGGTATATTCCTTTCTTTCTTTGACTGGGATATTATAAAAAATGATAATACTTTTATAAGCTTCTAGGTAAGTTTAAAAAGCACTTATTGGGTACTTATATTTACTGTATCCTAGCTATAGGTGCGCCAAGTTATATAAGGCATAATGTTTGCATACTGGGAACTGTAGTCTACCTGAGAGTCATACAGAGGCTGTGGTACTGTTGTAAAATGTTTATCTACCTTAAAGCATTGAATTCTCCACAGTGAAGAGGGAACACTTGAACTGGGCTTTGGAGGAGGAATGAAAGATTCTGTTTTACTGGTTTGTGTAGAGGCAGAGGCAGAACAGTGTTAGAAGGAGATGGGCCTGTGTGGCCCATAAATAGTAAAGTATGACAGAAGGTGCTGAATAGGTTTGAGTGTGTTTCAGATATCCTACTATGTGTTGAACCCCCACTAAAACTTATTAAATCAATTCAGTCTCCAGAGCACAAGAATCCCAAATGATTTATGTAGATACTCCATTCTGAAGAACATGGATAGTAACTTCCCACTCCTTGAATGTGGCTTCACATAGTGGAGAAACCTGGCAAACACCCTTCACCCAGAGGATCAAGTTCAATATTATCAGTGTTTCCAGCATGTGCCCTTGAGGTAGTGTGAAATAGCACTTCTTCCTTAAACCTGTTGCCCTGTTCTACTCAGAAAACTACAAGAATGATTCCATTGTAAGGTTGTTCTACAAAATACCTGACTGCAGTTATCAGGGAAAATGAAAACGTCTGAGAAACGACCAAGAGGAGCCTAAGGAGACACAATGACTGCATGCAGTGTGTTATCCTAAGTGGGATCCAGGAACGTGTATAAATACTAATGAGATCTTAGTGGAATATGCACTTTAGTAAATGATAATGTGTCATTATGGTCCTTTAATTGTGACAAATGGACCAGGTTAGGACCAGGTTAATGATGAGCATAGACTGGGTTCAGGAAATATATAAAAATGCTCTATCTTTGCAATTTTCTTGTAACTCTGAATTTGTTCTAAAAAAAAAAACCCCAAAAAACAAAAGAAAATTCTTTACATATTTTAGAGCTCTAGTACAATAGCCTGTGCTGTCTTTAATGACTTGGTGGTTGGCTGAGCTCAGTAGAGCAGTTCTTCTGCTCCAATGTCATATCGGCTGGCTCTGCAATCAACTGGATGCCCAGTTGTCCAGAAATGTCCAGAGCAACTCAATCCATGGCTGGCAGCCAGTGTCAGCTGCCAGCTGGGAGCTCAGCTTGAGGCTGTTGACTAAGCATTGAGGTGCATCGCCATGTGACCTTTCTACTTGCCTTAGGGTGGCTGGGATCCACCAGGGTATGTTCCAAGAATGCAGAAGCCACAGATATCTTAAGGCCCAACCTCAGAAGTCTTCCAAATGTTCTGTCAAATTAAACCAAGTCACAGAACGATTCCAGATTTAAAGGACAAGGGCAGCATTACTACCTCTCAGTGAGAAGATTGGCAAAATACTCAAGGCTGTCTTTAATCTACACAGTGATTAGAGTGCTAGATGCCAGATTGTAGGAGAGGGGTGACAAGAGACTGGATTATTTTAGATTGCAGAGTTTCCAGAATAGGCAGTAGATTATGAAAAGGGAAATGAATCCTTATTTTACTTTACAGTTTGCTTAGACTAGTCTAAAGGGAGGAGATAGACAAGACTGTTTGTGTCTTGACCTTGAGATTTCCAAGGAAGGAGAATCTGAGTCCCACATGGCGGCACACAATCCATAACCCCGAGTTTAGACTGAGATGAGAGTTGTAAACTCAAGGTCAGCCTAGGCAACACAGCAGGACTCTGCTTCAGAAGAACAGGGAGAATAACTGACCCAACCCAGCCTGCCTGTTGGTTTCCTTTGGGTCCTGAGCTTTCAATGTAGGTCCTAATGTGAGTGCCCCAGGATGGAACTCAGGTCATCAGGCTAGGTGGCAAATGCCTTTAGTAGCTGAGCCATCTCACTAGCCCTGCATTTCTTTTTCTCTTTTCGTCTCTTCTTCTCCTCTTCCCTCATCTCCCTTCCCCTTCCCTCCCACTTCCTTTGTTTGTTTGGCTGGTTGGTTTTTTTCAAGACAAAGTTTCTTTGTTTAGCCCTGACTGTCCTGGAACTCAGTCTGTAGACCAGGTTGGCCTCAAACTCACAAAGATTCACCTGCCTCTGCCTCCCAAGTGCTGGGATTAAAGGTGTGCGCATCATCGCATGGCTATTTTGAGATATGTTATTTATTTTGGAGAAAATGTTTCACTGTATAGCCTTGGCTGATCTGAAATTCACTATATAGACAGGCTGGCCTTGAACAACTGCCTGTGCTTCCTGAGTGATGGGATTAAAGGTAAGTATTACCATGCCTAAATCCTCCTTCATGTTTCTTATAAAAAACAAATCATGTTCATCATTTTCAATGCCATGGCTGTTTCTTTTTTTCTAAATCATATTTTCCTCTATCTCTCATAATAGGGATTGGAAGCCTGGGCATCATGCATTCCAGACAAGCACTCTCCCACTGAGTTATGTCCCCATACCTCTTCTTTCTTTCTATTTTGAGACAATCTCACAGTTACCCAGGCAGCCTTGAATTTGCAATCCTTCTGCCTCTGATTCTCCTCCTTCAGCCTCCCAAGTGCATGGTCACAGGCCCAACCTCTGTTTCTTATTTAAGTTTAGTGTAATTTAGGTTGATATTCTAAATGAGTTGGTGTTAGTTTAGTGGTTGTAAAAAGTTTATTTGTAAAAAACAAAACAAAACAAAAAAAAAAAAGCTGGGTGATGGTGGCACATGCCTTTAATCCCAACACTCAGGGAGGCAGAGGCAGGTGGATCTCTGTGAGTTCGAGGCCAGCCTGGTCTACAGAGTGAATTCCAGAACAGCCAGGGCTACACAGAGAAACCCTTTCTCGAAAAACCTAAACAAAAAAAAAGTTTATTTGTAGTTTAGAATGTTGATTTCTTTGAGTGAAGTCTAAAGCAAGTATAGTAAAAATTACTCTAGCACTGAGGAGTTATGTCTGTGATAGTGTTCTTTGTATTTTTTGTTTAAACATTTGTAATAAAACCATGAAAATAAAACTAAAAGTTATAGCTGTAGATTTAAGTAGCCATGCATCTCACTATTTACTGCAAATTGCTAAAAATAATTAGTCTAATGTGTGGTGGCCCACACCTTTAATCCCAGCATTCAGGAGGCAAAGGCAGGTAGATGTCTGAATTCAAGGCCAGCCCAATCTACAAAGAGAGTTCCATATCAGCCAGGGTTACACAGTGAGACTGGGGACTGGAGAGATAGCTCAGCGGTTAAGAGCACTGCCTGTTCTATCAAAGGACTCGAGTTCAAATCCTGGCACCCACAAGGCAGTTCACAGCCTGTAATTGCCAGGCATTGTGGCACACGCCTTTAATCCCAGCACTCACGAAGCAGAGGCAGGTGGACCTCTGAGTTCAAGGGCATCCTGGTCTACAAAGTGAGTCCAGAACAGCCAAGGCTGTTACACAGAGAAACCCTGTCTCGAAAAACAACAACAACAATGACAAAAAACAAACAAAAAATTAGGGCTCTGGAATAAATACATTCTTTATAAGCACCCCATATGATTACCATGCAAGTTATAGGTAAATTGCAGCTGACCTAGGGAAGCAGTCAGTAGAAGAAGAACCAGTGAGTTTGTTGTTGTACTTCCTGGGGAAGTCTGTTTACCACAGATAGGGCACCAGCAACAAACCAAGTAAATGTTCCCAAGTCTTGCTTAGTGAACCATTGGATTTGTTAGGGTTGTTTACAAGAGCATGGATGACTCACTGGCCTCTACATTACCAAAAAACCAAGCATAGGTGACAGTTTATGAAACCTCCCTCAGCAGCTTGCTGATAGCTTGTATGTAAAAGTATCTTTTCTAATAGTTTTTACTTGTGTGATCTTGGGAAAGGGCCTCTTGGAAATTGTGTATTCCAGGAACTTTCTGAGGACCTCAGGGTTGATTCTTTTATTTCTTAAGTATTAGAAGCTTCTCTCCTCTCTAAGAAGAAATGTCAAAATGATCTTAAATGGCTCTTTCACTGAAATTGTCTTTCTTGTCTAAATTTGCTTCTTGGGCTGGGGCATAGCTTGGAGATACAACATGAGCTAAGCATATACAAGGCATCCTGGGTTTATTCCTGAATGAAAAAAAGGAAAGGGCATGCTCTTAGGTGTGTGCCTAGATATGATGGAGGAGAAAGCTTATTGTGGATAAAAGGAAGAGCAGAGGTGGAAGCAGGGGCATCTGGGAGAGGCCAGAGTGGACATGACCAGACTGAGCTGGGCCATGTGGGGAGAGGGGGAGGGGAAGGAAGAGGGAAGAAGGGACTGAGGTAGAGTAGCCAATAAACCAAAAGTAGAAAAAGGGTGGGTAACCCAAGTGGCAGCCTGGTTCACTTTGATATGTTAAATAGGTACCTCAGCCATTTGTCTTGGATTTTAAATTTAACAGTTCTCAGCACTGAGAAACACAAAAAATAATTGTCTTAGTCACTGTTCTATTGCTGTTAAGAGACACTATGAGAAAGTCAACTCTTAACAAAAGAAAGCATTTAATTGGGGGCTTACTTACAATTTCAGAGGTTATTCTGTTAACATTATACAGGGAAACATGGTGGCACACATGGCTTTCAGGAGTAGCTGAGAGCTTTTCACATTCTGATCTGCAGGCAGAGGGAGAAACAAAGACAGGCAGAGGGACAGAGACAGAGAAAGCAGAAACAGACAGGGAGACAGACAGACAGACACTGGGCCTAGCATGGGCTTTGAAACCTCAAAGCCCACCCCCAGTGGCTTCCTCCAACAGGGCTATATTTCCTAATCTCTCTAATCCTTTCAAAAGTTCCCCTCCCAGGTAACTAGGCATTTAAATATATAAACCTATGGTGTCTAATCGCATTCAAAACACCACGGTAATACTTCTTTGTCTAAGAAGTTAGTCACATTGTCAAACACACTGCTTTTATACTGGCCTTGTCTCTCTGTTATTTGTACTGTTGATTCATTGAACTGAAGTATAAGACTTCACAGTAGAAAAAATTACCAAAGACTAATGTGATTCAGTAAGAGAAAAGAAAGCAGAATGTAGTGATTTGTACCTATAATCCCAGGACCCAAGCTGAGGCAAGAGGGTAGTGAGTTTGAAGTCAGCATGAGCTACATAGTAAAGCCATTTTTCAACAACAAAAACAGGAAAGGGAAGAGTGCTAGAGTAACTAGGTAACCTTATGTAAATGCATGGACCTCCAATTACATACCATACATAAAACCTAATTAGAGGTGGTCCATAGCTCTGAATATGAGGGCCAAAAGTATAAAGTCTTTGGAAGACACACAGAACTTGTCTTCACGGCCCTGTGAAGGTTTCTTACTAGGATGTAAAAAGCAACAGACAATTGTTAAATTGAATTTCATGAAATTTTCAGCTTTCATGGCTGACAGATTCTAAGTCTAACTCCAGCATTTGGGAGACAGAGGCAGAACTTTGAGACCTTCTATTTAAACAGATGTCTATCTATGTCAGGACCCGGCAGAAGAACTGGAATGGGTGAGTCAGGTCAGTAAACCTGTTGCCTGTCTCTCCATGTGGCTGCACTCTCTAAATCTCCTTTCTCTGGCTTTCACCATTGTTTACTTGTTTGACTGGGTTATGGAGGATTGGCAGTAGAGCCTTACTTGTTAGGTCTGTCAAGGCCCCAGCTCTGGTAGTTCTACTGTACCTAACCCCTCCAGTAACAGTAGGACCCATGAGAAAATCAGGTTTGGAAATGAAGAGAATGAATGTACTTTCCCACATGTGATTTGAGATCCTTACTGATGATTCTGCCCTCCAGGTAAAGATCCATGGCGGAAAGACAGGATAATGGTTTAGGATGTAGGGCGGAATTTGGAATCACCAAAATGCGAATATTTTTATTAAAAAATAGTTGAGGGCTGGAGAGATGGCTCAGCCGTTAAAGGCTAGGCTCACAACCAAAAAATAGTTGAAGTTGTGAGATTAAATTGCTGTGGCAGAATGTGGAGAGAGAAGTTCAGGGACAGATGCTGGAAGAAATGCATGCTCAAGCAACAGGGAAACAAACAGAATTCAGTCAGTCTAGCTTTATTATATATATTATTTGTGCCAGGCTTACAGTGTAAAAGACATTCAGAGTGTCTGGCTCAGGAATTGTATTGTTGATGCTGAGCCAGACAGCAAAACACATGAACAAATAAGAGGCCCTTCTGGGTAGTAGTGATCTGTGTTACTCTAGAGAGTGACTGAATATAGAAGATCCTTCAGCTTTGGGGAAGCTCTGCTCAAAGAGATGGCGCCTGAGCGGGTGTCTAAATGATGGAAAGAAAGCTTTCATATAAAAATATTGGGGGAAAAAGCCATTCTGAGTCTAAGTAATAAATCCAAAGGACCCAATATTGGGTGAGGGAGAGAAAAGGAAATAAAATGGAAATCTATATGAGAGTATAAGGCAGAAAAGAATTTCAGAAGGGTAGTGGTGGCTACTCTGTTAAATGGTAGTAGAGGTCAGAGAATAATAGGAGTAATGAAAATTCATTAGGGAGCCTGCAAGATGGATGGATAAAATGTGACATATATATGGAACATGATTTATCCTCAAAAAGGAAGAAAGTCCCAACAATGCTGCAACGTAGATGAGCTTGGTCAATATGCTAAGTGAAATAAGCAGTTCTAAAAAGACAAATACACCATCCCACTTATGTAGAGTTTTCATATGCATAGGGACACAAGGTAGAAAGGATGGCTGCTGCCCGAGGTTAAGAATGGGGAATAAGGACCTGTTCTTAAATAATACGAGACTTCAGATGAGAAACTTTTTTTTTTTTTAAGTTCTGGTGATAGAGAGTGGTGGTGGCTCACACCTTTAATCCCAGCACTTGGGAGCCAGAGGCAGGCGGATCTCTGTGAGTTCAAGGCCAGCCTGGTCTACAGAGTGAGTCCAGGACAGCCAGAGATATTCAGAGAAACCTTGTCTCAAAAAACCAGAGAGAGAGAGAGAGAGAGAGAGAGAGACAGACAGAGAGACACAGAGAGACAGAGAGAGAGGGGTGGTGACTACACAGTACTGTGAATATGCTTAATGCCAGTGAACGGTACAGTTAACGGTTATGAAGTCAAGGGTGTACTACTACTGTACCAGAGTGCCTATCTAGCATGTATCAGATTCTGGGTTCCTTCTCCAGTATCGCATTTAAAAAATATGCATTTATTCTAAGTGCTGGGAGATAAAGTTGAGAGAATTCTTCAGAAAGAAAGTTGAAAATATCAGTGAAATAGACATGGAGAGGTAAAAAGGAAGTTAGTGGATCAGCCCTAGACAGCATTCAATAACAGGACTTCTATCTAAGAGGAGAGAGCAGAAATGGTGTGTGTGGTGGGGGAGGAAATTGTCAAGTACAGGAAATGTCTGGCACCTAAAGGAGCTGAGTTTCTAGATTGCAGTACCTGCCCAGTAGGAGTTCAGTCAGTGAAGAGAGCTCTACTTAGTGGTTTACATTTTAAGAAAACTAAGCATAATAGAAAACTACAGAAGGTTTTAGAAAAACAACAGGGGACTCCCAAACAGAATTTAGAATGACATGTAACTTCAGTGTGGCAACTGTGGGAACATGCAAGCTCATTCTTCTGCTTCTAGAGGGGGAAAAATCTTTACAAGAAGGAAAATTAAATTATACCATTCCATGTGGTTGAGCTATGTGTGTTATTTACTTACTAATTGCACTGTTGGAAATGAATACTGATTTAAAGAAAAATCATGACTCAGATTGGGAGGATGGAAAGCAAAGGGAGATAAGGATTGGGGAGGAGATGTCACTTGATATTTAAAGGCATGTATATAAGAGCTGGGGTGTAGCTAAATGGTAGAGCACTTGCCTAGCATTGTAGAAATCACTTATCAGGCAATCAGTCAATCTTCATTCAAATTTAAATAATTTTAAAAATCAAAATCAGGTTACTAGTAAGAAATGGAAATACTGTTTGTAGTTTACTCTTACAATTTTGGGCAGTTAGAAGCAAGTATGGGGCCTGAAGAGACGTCTGAGCAGTCAGGGTCACTTGTTGCTCTTGCAGAGGACACAGGCATTTGGTTCCCAGTGCCATGGCATCTCACAGCTGACTACACCCAGGCCGGGTGTGGTGGCACACACACTAGAGCCCTAATTTTTTGTTTGTTTTTTGTCATTGTTGTTGTTGTTTTTCGAGACAGGGTTTCTCTGTGTAATAGCCTGGCTGTCCTGGACTCACTTTGTAGACCAGGCTAGCCTCGAACTCACAGAGATCCACCTGCTTCTGCCTCCGAGTGCTGGGAATAAAGGCATGCGCCACCACCGCCCGGCACTTTCAGTTTTTTGAGACAGGGTTTCTCTGTGTACAAAGCCCTGGCTGTCCTGGACTCACTTTGTAGACCAAACACTCATTCATTCTAGTGTCTACCATTTGGAAAAAGGTCTGTGGAAAGTGTATTGAATGGATGAATGAATGCCCTTGCTGGGGACTGTGTTCTGTCCATAGAGATTATATTATTTTCTGTCTCGAATTTACAGAGATCTGCCTGTCTCAGCCTCCCAAGTGCTGGGATTAAAGGCGTGTGTCACCATGCCGGGCACTTTGTCACTTTCTACAGCAATGCTCTGCAACCCAGGGCAGATGCTGCTGCAAATGAAACAAGGGGATTAGGAAGACAGGAATGTCCTAAGAACAAGTCAACTGAGGAGGAAATTTGGGATATTGAGAAGGAAATGTTCTGCCTTTTTGTGTGTTAAGATCCAAAGGGCCTTCGGGAAAGAGCACCCGGAAAACAGAAGTCATGAAGCCTCGTCGCAGGTTTCAGCAGAAGGGAGGAGTAGGGGAATTTTTGTGGGCAAAGCCAGATTAAGGATTTTTCATTTCAGAGTGAATGTTGGGGTGAAGCAGTGTGAATTGGTAGTGAGGCCCAGAGCCCAGTGTGTTTCCTAGCTGAGATAAAAGAGATAGACCACCTGTTTGAGATAGGTTGAGAATGGGGAGAGGGGTTCTGAAAATTTGAAAACAATAAAAGATTTCTAAACATGTATCAACCAAAACTTAATGCAAAATCAAATGTATCATGAACCCAAGGTGTTTGGGGCAGTGCTTGCCACTGGATTAGCCAACTTAAGAGCAGCCTTGATTCTGACACACAACATGCATGCTTTGCATTGTAGATGCTGTCACATCATACAACACCAACAGTTGCTGACTGAGTTGGGAACTGTTGTGTTATGAATTGCACTGTCTTGTTTTTGTGTATGCAGGTACATGTGTGTGGGTACATATGAAGACCGAAGGAATATCTTGTGCTGTCATTGTTAGATGACAACTACCTTTTGTTGTTATTTTTGTGCATGTGTGTGGTGTATGCATGTGCATGTGTTCATATGTGTTCAGCTCAGACTACCCACTGTTCTGCTCTGCCTTTTGTTCAGCTTCAAGCATCTGGCTACTCATGGCGTCTCAGCTCTGCATTCCAGCTGTTCTGCTGTTGCTTCCCCTCTACTGCCTTTGCCACTGCTTCACAGTCTGTTCTTTCTTTCATTTTCACTGAGACTGGAAAGACAAAGGAAAACTCCTTGAGAAAAGCTGCTTTTTGAGTATAATGTTACAACTAATTCTGCTTGCTTATATAGCCAGAGAAGAGGCATTTGTACCCATCGTAGCAAACTTCTTGTGCAAATGAGGGTTTATATGTGCACTAGTCAGGAGTGCACCAGTCACAGAATTCCCTCTAGTAGGCCAATAGGGAAAGCGCACCCTCTCTGGCTGCAGAGTCACCTCGAGTTCACTGAGGTTTCTGATAGCAAAACATCTGGTACAAACTGTTTGAAACAGTCCTCACTGGTCCTTGTACTTTCAGGAGCCAAAGCAAGCAGCTGGATTATCATGTGTTTTCCTGAATGTGTCAGTGGAGTGTTTAAAACATCTGGTGCTAGAATAAGAGCGGGCATCTGGATGTTTGACTGGCAGCCCTTTTGCTCAAGGAAGGTGGGGCAACAAGGAAGAGTACAATAGCTCAACGACAATGAGTCAACATGCTCCCCCCTCCATATTTGCTTGTTTACAAGAAAGTGAACTTCAGATGGGGTGCTTATGATAAGAACTTGAAGAGCTTATCAACAACACCAACAGTGATTTTAGCAGTTTTTAAAGTGCTTTAACAATGCTTTACACCTGCTCAGTGCTTCAGGTACAGGTAAGTCTCTCTCATCTTGGAGTCCCATTGAATGTGAGATTAAGGATCTCAAGTAATTATAGGTTTCTCATTAAGAGATCTTAGTAAATTGTGATACTATTCAACATGAGAATTAGGAGATATATTGCCAGGTGGTGGTGACAGTGTGCCTTTAATCCCAGCATTTGGGAGGCAAAGTCAGGAAGATCTTTGTTAGTTCAGGGCCAGCCTGGTCTACAGAGCTACTTCCAGGACATCCAGGGCTATACAAAGAAACCGTGTCTTAAAAAAAAAAAAGAGAGAAAGGAAGAAAAAGAATTCGGAGATGTAGGAGCTCGGGGGATGGCTCAGTGGTTAAAGAGCTTGCTACACAGAAGCAGGGGTCTGGATCCCTGCACACAATGCGGCGTGGTGGCTCATTAATAACGCCAGCCTTGCAAGGCAGAGACAGAGCTACTCAGGGAAAGCCGGCTACTGAGACGAATCATACCAGCAGATCTGGGTTTGAGAGAGAGAGACCCTGCCTCAATGATTAAAAGTGGAAGAGTGATCTAGGATGATTCCTGACATTGACCTTGGGCCTTCACATGAATGTGCACATATTGCATGTACACCCACACATGCAGATACCACACACATGTGTGCGCCATGCACATGGAAGCATGCAAAAATGGACAAAAGAAAAAAATTGAAGGCTATAAATGGGAGAATAAATTTAGGAACTAAGATATTGTTTAATTTTGAATCTGTTGGTCCAACCAGCAGGAACATGAAGGCTCTGGGAGCCGCTACCAAGGATCTCACTAGGTTTTCAGTTATCACTGTTTCTCATTACTGTAGTGTTGATTATCATTAGTAATATTGTAGTGTTGATTACCAGTGAAATACAACCATCAAAACTTTTCCCTGCTAGTAAACAGTGGTCACAGTTAAGAGGTTTTTAACTGGAGAACACTGTTCAGGAAGACAGATATATCTGAGTAGGAAACTAGATCTTTGAGAAAATAATTTAGGCCTAAAATTCCAAGAAACAATACATTTCACAGTTTTTTTACCTTTCCCCACGTGGTTAAAAGATAACATTTGTATGGTTAAGTGCATAAAATACATAGCTCAGTATTTTTTGTTTTGTTTGTTTGAGATAAGGTCTTGCTATATAGCCATGGTTGTCCTGAAACTCATTATGTAGACACGATGGCCACGAGCTTACAGTGATCCTCCTGCATTTGTACCGTAATTACATCCATGAGCCACCATACTTGGCTAGTGATTTTTAAAAGCATTTGTGGTTTTTTGGGGTTTTGGGATTTTTGTTTGTTTGTTTGTTTGTTTCGACACAGGGTCTCTCTGTGTATCCCTGGCTGTGTTGGACTCACTTTGTAGACCATGCTGACCTTGAACTCATAGAAATCCTCCACAGAGGCCTACCTCTGCCTGCCAAGTGCTGTGATTAAAAGTGTGCGCCACCATGCCCAGCTTTGTGTTTATTTTTATGTTGTCTGTCTGTCTGTCTATCTATCTATCTATCTATCTATCTATCTATCATATGTATGGATAGGTGCATGCCACCGTGTATGTGTGAAAAATCAGAGGACAACTTCCTAAAATCAGTTCTCTCGCCAGGCGGTGGTGGCGCACGCCTTTAATCCCAGCACTTGGGAGGCAGAGGCAGGCAGATCTTTGTGAGTTCGAGGTCCGCCTGGTCTACAGAGCGAGTCCAGGACAGCCGGAGATATTCAGAGAAACCCTGTCTTGAAAAAACCAAAAAAAAAAAAAAAAATCAGTTCTCTCTTTCCACCATAGGGTTCCAGGGACCAAACTCATATTGTCTGGCTTGGTGGCAAGTGCCTAACCCTGAGCACTCATTCCACATAACTTGTCTGTCTTTCACATAACTAGGTCTTATACGAAATGGATTTTTGGGAAGGCTAGAGAGATGGCTCAGCAGTTAAGAGCATTGGCTGCTTTTCCAGGGTCCTGAGTTAAATTCCTAGCAACCACATGGTAGTTCACACCCATCTGTAATGGGATCTGATACCTTCTGTTGGTGTGCATGAAGACAGAGTACTTATTTATATAAAATAAATAAATTTTTTTTTAAGTCTTTTTGCTCTCTCATGTTTCTCCTTTCCGGCTTCTCCCTCTGTCTTCCACACCTTTCTCTTTTTCTCTCTATGTTCTGCTCTATGACTCTGTCTTTGTTTCCTGCCCTAAACTCCCTTCCCCTTTACCTTAATAAATCTTTATACTAGGAAAAAAAATTAAAAACCAAAAGTTAAAAAAAAAAAAGAGCTGGGCCGAGCATGGTACCGCACGCCTTTAATCCCAGCACTTGGGAAGCAGAGGCAAGCTGATCTCTGTGAATTCAAGGCCAGCCTGGTCTACAGAGTGAGTTCTAGGACAGCCAAGGATACACAGAGAAACCCTGTCTCAAAAAAAAAAAAGATTTATTAAATTTTATTTTGTGTAAAATATTTTGCCTGAATGTCTGCATATGCGCCATGTGAGTTCCTTGTGCTCACCAAGGCAAGAATAGGGTGTCAGATCCCCTGGAATGGTTGTAGGCCACCATGTGGCTGCGGGAACAAACCCAGGTTCTCTGTAGAAACAGCAGTGCTCTTCACCACTGGACTGTCACCCCATTCCTTGGTTGTGTTTGTTTCTATTTTTAAATTATGCCTTTTGGGGTAGTTTTTATAGGACTGATAAGCCTATTAATAGAGATATCTCCAGGTCTGTCACTGCCTTTGTGACACCTGGCAATAAAAATACCTGTTTTCTTTAGAAATTTATATAAACTCTATATTTAATATACATAACAAGGCATGGTGGCACATGCCTTTAATCGAAGTACTTGGGAAGCAGAGGCAGACAGGTTTCTGTGAGTTCTCTACAAAGTGAGTCCAGGACAATCAGGGCTTGGTACACTGAGAAACCCTATCTTGAAAAACAAAACAACCCCTCCCCCAATATCTTGGTCTAGTGAGATGGCTCAGTGGGTAAAAACTCTTCTGACAAGCCTGAGTTCAATCCCCAGGATCCACATGGTAGGAGATAACCAACTCCCACAGGTTGTCCTCTGACCTCCCCACATGTGTATGTATGTACATGCACACATAGTTGTATAGACAAATAAGTAATATAATTTTAAAATTAAAAAATCTTTCTGGGCCCAGTGGTACATATTCTTTTTTTTTTTTTTTTTTTTATGTTTTTTGAGACAGGGTTGCTTTGTGTAGCAGTATGGTCTGTCATGGAACTCACTTTGTAGTCTAGGTTAGCCTCCAATTTACAGAGATCCGCCTGCCTCTGCCTCCCAAGTACTGGGATTAATGACGTGTACCACAACGCCTGGCTCATAGGATGTTATTTTGGTATAAGTTGTATGTAAATTTTGTACCATTTTGTACTGAGCCTCCTTGGATTTGGTATCCCTGAGAGTCCTGGAGCCAGTCCACTATAGATAAAACAAGATGAAGGTATTCTTTAATGATTTTCTTCTTTCAACAAAGGTTAGATTTTTGTAATTTAGCCGGATTGAGTATGTAGCTAAAAATGTCATAACCTATTTATTCTATTATTTATTTCTGCATTTCTTTTTCTGTTAAAAGTTACTGGTGGGGTGTGGTGGCGCACGCCTTTAATCCCAGCACTCGGGAGGCAGAAGCAGGTGGATCTCTGTGAGTTCAAGGCTAGTGTGGTCTACAAAGTGAGTCCAGGACAGCCAGAGCTACACAGAAAAACCCTGTCTCAAAAAAAAAAAAAAAAACCAAAAAAAAAAAAAAAAAAAGAATTTAAGCCGGTCGGTGGTGGCATACGCCTTTAATCCCAGCACTTGGGAGGCAGAGGCAGGTGGATCTCTGTGAGTTCGAGGCCAGCCTGGTCTACAAAGTAAGTCCAGGACAGCCAGGCTGTTACACAGAGAAACCTTGTCTCGAAAAAACCAAACCAAACCAAAACAAACCAAAAAAAAAAGTTACTGGTGGTAGTGGCACATACATTTAGTCTTAGTACTTGGAATGCAGAGGCATGCAGTCCTTTGTGAGTTCAAGGCCTGCCTAGTCTACACAGAGAAAACTGTCTCAGGAAGAGACAGAGAAGCAGGGAGAGAGAATATAATATCAAACAGATACTTTTGTATATTTGTAAAAGTTTCTTTAGAGCATATACTGAGAAAAGTATTTGAAGCTTGTATGGTAAGTCTATATTCAAATGTACCAAGTGGGGACAAACTTTCTCAAAGTGGTTGTACCAGTTTTCCCTCCCACTTGGAGTAGAGAGCTGCCTCCTTGCCTGTGCTAACACTCAATGTTGCTGGACTTTGTCATCTTACCCAATCTGGTGGTTGTGAAATGGTATCTCTTTGTGGTTTTAATTTTCATTTTTTTGACTGACATGAAATTTAAGCAGCTTTTCATATGTTGAGGGAGGGACTATTCATGTGTTCTCCTCAGTGAAGCTCCCATCCAGTCATTTTGTAGGTTTTTGGGGTTTCTTTGTTGTTGTTGTTGTTGTTTTGAGACAGGGCTGTCCTGGACTCACTCTGTAGACCAGGCTGACCTTGGACTCACAGAGATCTACCTGCCTCTGCCTCCCGAGTGCTGGGATTAAAGGTGTGCACCACGCCACCACACTGGACATTTTGCATGTTTTTCATGGCCTGTATTTTCTCATTGACTCTTAGGTAGTCTCTTATGTTCTGGACACTAATCTGTCACAGTTGTATGAGGTGCTGATCACAACTCTTTCTATTCATCCTGTAAACCTGTTCGCTCAAGGAGAAGTGCTGTGAGCAAGCCTGGAAAATTTGTCTCAGGCCTTCACTTATGTTCTAGAGACTGGAGTGACATGGCCTGTGGGTGTGCACAGAGCAGGGCCTGGCACTGAGCAAGTCGCATCATAGTGCTGACTGCTGCTGACCTGTGCTGCTTTCCTTTGCAGGTGGAACAGGAGGATTTTGTAATGGAAGGGCACGGCAAGACTCCACCTCCTGGAGAAGAAAGCAAACAGTGAGTCACAGTTTATTAAAAGGGTCCTATTACAGATCCCCAGAAGCAGTTGGTTCAGTGTGCCGAGAGCATGTTTGCTGCCTGTGTAGACATTGGAGACACTGCAGAGCATACCAGTTGCTTTGTTGATGTATTACTTCTATTTATAGACCAACTAGAGGGACAAGAAAATTGGCTTTGTTGTTTTTCACACTTGGCTAATCAAAATTTATATTATGCTTAAGCAAAGGCTTTAAGGCTCAGGATGTTCCACATTGAACTAATTAAGTTTCAGTGTTTTCCAAAAAAAGTATGAAATGGTGCTTCCTTTCCTTAGCAATGTCTTTATGAAGGAGGCAATTAATGGGCTGTCTGCACACTCCAAGTGTGGGTTTGTCTGCATAGTACTTCCTGAAATTCAATTCCAGTGATAAGTGAAACTTCTGATCACTATTAAAATAGCAAAGTTTTTATCTGATGGGACAGGGGCTGCAAATACTATAGTTTAGCCAACATTCTCAGCAATTTAGGATTTATCTCCTCCAACTTCTAAAATGGTAACTGGTTTTAAACTTCAATTTGGTAGCTTTGGTGTGGCTTTTTAGTGGTGATAAATAGATCTTATTTTTCCTTAATCTGTCATAAAATTTAGGAAATTGTGATTCAAAGTAGACTGGTTTTTCATATGCCCATTCAATTTAGTTTCCTAAATTGAATGGAATGGTGATTCATGAGATTTAACAAAAATCTGTAAACTCCTCTTCTTTGTCTTTCTCCCTCTTTTTTTCCCTAGAAAATAGTTTATTTTGGTATATCTTAGGAAAATGATGTTTCCTAAACCCTTAGTAATGAATTATGCAGAATAGACTGCTGCCAGGAGGGCAGGTTCTCTACAGGAAAGTGCCTGCCTTGTGTTTGTTGTGAATGGGAACCAGGAGAGCAGCACAGCCCTTTAATTTGCTAAGCCATCAGTTTTAAAAATAGCTTACAGAATAAATCCTAACTTTGCTCCATCTGTCTAATGTGCTTTCATTTTAGATGGGCCGATGGTATAAATTTCTCTTTAGGGATTTAGAATGCCAGACATCTATTTGGTTCAGTGAAAAGGGAGGAGAAATACTTCAGGTGATTTTGTTCATGGTCCTCACACACTCTCCTACCCACAATATTGTCCTACACAAATCACAGTTCCACCAGGCGTGGTGGCTCACATCTTTAATCCCAGAACTCGGGAGGCAGCGGCAGGCAGATCTCTGTGAGTTCAAGGCCAGCCTGGTCTACAAAGTGAGTTCAGGACAGCCAGAACTGTTACACAGAGAAACCCTGTCTTGAAAAACAAAAGAACAAAAACGAAAACAAAATCTCAGTTCCATTTGTCAAGGGCTTTCTGTACTCAAGGTAGGTACATGCCATCATTTCTGGCTCAGTTTTTTTGTTTTGTTTTTTTCTTTAAAGATTTACTTATTGTTATTTTATGTGTATGAGTGTTTTGCCTGCATGTACATCTGTGCACCACATGCATGCCTGATGGCCATGGAGGCCAGAAGAAAGCATCATATCACCTGGAACCAGAATTATAGATGGTTGTGAGCTGCTATGTGAATGCTAGGAGTCAACCTCATTCCTCTGGAAGAGCAGTCAGGGCCTTTTACCACTGAGCCATTTCTTCAGCACCAGTGTCATTTCCACTTGTAGCATATTGTTTCCATTTTACTCAGAGATCCACCTGTGTCAGTACAACTCGAAATAGAATTTAAGATTTAGTTCCAGATATTGCTGACTTTAAGGTGTTTCTAGTATTATTCTGTTAGTTCCTTAGCTGTCACTGAGCAGTGCTGAAACCAAAACTTTGTTAACAAATATATTATTAATAACTATAAACTGTTATATTAGCCTAGCGGAGGGGCTGGCAGGGCCAGGTGGGAGACCTGTAGGTCTGGCAAGCCTAGATCGCCTTAGCTGGAGGCCTGACCTGTCCTGGTGATAAGGCGTAAGACCAAGGGCGGCCTTTCGTCACCACCTAAAACTGAAACTTTGTTAACAAATACATTATTAATAACTATAAACTGCTTTATTAGGCTGGCGGGGCCAGGTGGGAGACCTGTAGGTCTGGCAGGCCTAGCTCACCTTAGCTGGAGGCCTGACACTCAGGGGCGGCCCTTTTTCAATAATTAAATACACCAAGACCTTTTAATGTTTCAATGCTTAGGCCTTAGTTGACTCTCATCTAGCTCATCTAAGTTAATCCTACCAACTATTTTCAGTTCGCCCTGTGACTTGCTATACCCTCCGAATTCTCACCCATCCTTCTGCTTCAGAGTCTCCTGTCTGGGGTGGGGCTGGGGGAGGGGCTTCCTCTGTATTTTCCCAGGATTTTTTTTAGTTAGTCCCAGGAAGTTCTGCCTTCCTATTCTTTCTCTGCTCAGCTAAATGGCCATCAGTGAATTTTATTATCCAATTAGAAAGTGCCTTAGAAAGGATGGCACAAGACCTTTCTCCAACACAGTGCTGTTGTAGGGACTGTGGTTAGCACAGTAACAACAGTCAAGCCCAAAGTCTCATGAGGAAGTTGGGAAAAACAGTGAAAGAGCAGGAAGCCTACCTACTTCCTAGACACTAAGGAAAGTTCTTTAGAGGTCTTTCATTTCCTAAGCAGACCTGTCTTTGTCTTCAAAGGCCTCTTTGGTAACTTATACCTGTCCTGAGTTGGCTTTACAGTGCTCAGGAATCATGGGGGGCAGTTATAGTTCTTCATGCATGCATGTTGTTCTGCTTTTAGAGTATTTCAAACAATACCATTAAACTAGAATATCTTGTGTGATAGCTTTACCATTCTCTAGAAGCCCCCTAAACCCTAAGACTTTGTTGTGTGGTTTAGTTTGGTACTAAGGATGAAATCGAGGGTCTTGCCCTTGTGAGGTGGGCACTAAAGGATAGTCCTAACCCTTTTTTGTTTTTGTTCATTTATTCTTCAGTTGATTCATTCATTCTCAGTCTACTCTGTTACCCTATATTGAAGTAATTAAGCAGAAATGTATCTTCTCTTCCTGAATATTTTTGCCCTCTGTGAGAGTCAGGAACAAAGTAGCTATGTTCTTTTGTTAGAGGAAAAATAAAGTTTTCTTTTGTTTGTTTGTTTTGTTGATGTTATTGTTTTGTTTCCTGTGGTGCTGGTGAGTGGACCCAGGGCTTTGCACTGCCACTGTGGTCTATAACCAGCTCCTAGACAGACTCTAACTTAATACTTTTTCAAGCTGATTTTCCAAAATTGCTCATTTACTGGTAAAACAGTCCATATAAATAGCCTATGTTACTTATGGAAGGAAGGTAGATGGAGCACAAGAATTATAAAACTTACTCAAGATCATAGAGAAAATACTTACAAGGATTAGAACTAAATTAATTTTGTTAGCTGGTCTAATCTTCTTTTTTTCCCATTTAATTCATTGACCACAACAACTGCTCAACACAGAATTATATTCTGTGATACTTGTTCCAGTATAACTAAGTTTTATTAACAGAAAGACTTAGGTTTCTGTACAGTCTGTTGTGAAAAATAAAAGGCTTTTGGTGCTGGGTCTGTAGCTTAGTGGTAGATCACTTGCCTCACATGTACACAACCCTGGACTTGGGTTCCCTCCCCATGGCTGCAAGAAAGAAAAAGAAGGGACTTTTAATTTGAGTGCAATGACTCAAACCTGTAATCCCAACACTTGAGAGATGGCAGCAGGAAAATCAGTTCAAGGTTTTCATTTTTATTTGCCTGATGCAGTTGTTGTCCTGGAGACTCACTGCAGAATAAGCTCACCTTTATAGCTCTTTCTGAATTGTGGCTGGCTGTTTCATCTCAGCTGGTCTGTCTCAAACTCCTCTCCAAGCAGACTGATTCAATCTGGCTTCTCTTGGCTTCTGACTGAATTGCTCTGCTTGGCCTCTAACTCTTGTAATTTGTTCTAATCTTCTGACTCCTCATTTTCTGTCTCATTCTGTCTTCACCTGTGTCTAGCTTGTTCTCTCTACAACCTGTCTCTATAAAACTGTTCTGGTAAAACTTTATCTTCCTCTTCCTCTCCTGCCTCTCCCTCCCCTTTTTCCCCCTCTTGTGAGAGTTGGATGTATCCTATCTCTGATGCCTTCTGTCAAATTGTTCTCTGATTTGTCACTTAGCCCCACAATTTAGATGTCACTTTCAAACATGGGTGCTTCCTTATATAAACTAACCTTATTTTCATTGTTTGGGATTAAAGGTATAGAAGGTCTTTGGATGTGATCCCTTGCCAGAGTAGCCTTGTTGCTGGATTGAAATTCTGCTACAGTTTTCCTTCAGCTACACAATGAGTTCTAGGTTAGCCAGGGCTACTTGAATTCTTATCTCAGAACGAACAAACAAACAAACAAACAAACAAAAACGCAGCCAAGCGTGGGTGCACATTTTTGATCCCAGAACTCAGGAGGCAGAGGCAGGCAGATCTCTGAGTTCACTGCCAGCCTGGTCTACAAAGCGAGTCTGGGACTGCTAGAGCTGTTACATAGAGAAACCCTGTCTCGAGAAACAAAACAACAAAACAAAACAAAAACAAAGAAATGCCCCAAACATCTGCAAAGAAAAAAAAGACTTCTGATATTGAGAAATTTCTGTGCCAAACTATTAATATTAGCTTATTATTAAATATTTATAAATTATTAGTTTGATATTAAATGTATAAGCATATAAATATTTAGATTAACAAACACTTTTTATACATTTTCCTGATACTGCTTTTTTGTTTTGTTTTGTTTTATTTTTAGTTTTTTTTTTTTTTTCCCCGAGACAGGGTTTCTCTTTGTAACAGCTCTGACTGTCTGGACTCTCTCTGTAGACCTGGCTGGCCTTGAACTCACAGAGATCTGCCTGCCTCTGCCTCTCGAGTGCTGGGATTAAAGGTGTGTGCCACCATGCCCGGCTCTGATAATGCTTTTTAAAAAGATTTGTTTTACTTTTATTTATGTGTCTGTCTTTATGCTTTTATACCACATGTCTGTGGATATGCAGAAGCCAGAAGAGAACATCAGATCCCCCAGAGCCAGATTTAGAGGTGATTGTGAACTACCTGATGTAGATGCTAAGAATCAAGCTCAAGTCCTTTAGAAAAGCAGTGCATATTGTTATCCACTGAGCCGTCTCTCCATACCTTTTTAGTGGAGTTTTGTTAGTTTGTCTAGTATAATCATTTTTAAGGATATCCACTTTAAGAGAGTTATTGTAACAAATCAGATAAGCCAAGTTTATTGCCTTAATTACATTTAAATCACACAACTCTGTTTAATGGGTGAGTAAAAGTAAAAACTGTGATGGTTTTTATTTGTTTTTTCTAGACAGGATTTCTCTGTGTAGCCCTGGCTGTCCTGGTACTTGCTTTGTAGACCAGGCAGGTTCTCACAGAGATCCGTCTGCCTCTGCCTCCCCAGTGCTGGAATTAAAGGTATGCACCACCATACCCAGCCATTACAGACAGTTCAAACTGTCATGTGGGTGCTGGGATTTGAACCCAGGTCCTTTGGAAGAACAGGCACTGAAGAACTCACTTAACCATGGAGCCATCTCTCCAGCCCCAGACTGTGACCTCTTTCATTCTGGCCTTTTGTTTTCCTTTTTCAGTATCGCTCTCTAACACATCTACACTTTGAACATCCATGCTGAAATTGACTCCCATTCTCAAAGGATACTTGATACTGGTCGTTAGTCTTCTGAAGTGATTCAGTGTTTCTAGCAAACTTACTGATTGACTCTGTTAATTCTTCATTTGATTTTTGTGAGACACAGGATATCTGAAAGCATAGTCTATTGAGGAGGTTTTTGCATAGTTGTGTTCACTGTAGATTGCTGTATTGCTCACAGTAATCAAGAGAGCAGGGAATGGCAAGGTACCTGCCTAGCTTGCACCAGAGCTTTGGGTTTGATCCCAGAACCACATCGCATAAACTGGGATTGGTCATGCATTGTGCCTGAATCCCAGCAGTCAAAGATGGAGGTCAAGGATCTGAAGTGCAGTGTATGTACGTACTCCTCAAGTATATAGTGTGTTCACAGCCATTCTAGGATAAAGAAAAACCTGTCTTCAGCAACAAAAAAGTATCGGCCTATGAATGGATTCATCTTTTTTTTTTTTTTTGGTTTTTTGGGACAGTGTTTCTCTGTATATCCTTGGCTGTCCTGGACTCTCTTTGTAGACCAGCTTGGCCTTGAACTCACAGAGATCCACCTGCCTCTGCCTCCCAAGTGCTAGGATTAAAGGTGTACGCCACCACGCCCCGGCAATTAGACAGCTGTGAACTGCCATATAGTTGCTGGGATTTGAACTCGGGGCCTTTGGAAGAACAGCCAGTGCTCTTAACCGCTGAGCCATCTATCTCTCCGAATGGATTCATCTTATAACACAGAACAACTCATTTAAAAATGTACTTATGGTCCTGCCAGGGAGCACAGTGGTTAAAAGCACTTACACACAATTCCCATAACTTGAGTGTGATCCTTGAAACACATGTAGAGGTGAAAGGAAGGGATGGTCTTGCAAATGTTGTCTTCCAACCTCACAAGAGCTGTGTAGTGTGCACATCCACACTCACTCACATATCATATATTATAAATAGACAAGAATGTTTACCCTATGTCAGACTAAAGATCCCTAGGCTAGCCTTGGAGCACAGTAGGAGAGCACTTGCCTAACACACACAAGGTCTTCAGCTCAGTTTCAAGCATGGAAAAAGGGGAAAAAAAGATTCTTTTGGCTATAATGTTCTTGCTTTATATTTGGCCAGTCTAATGCTATTCCTTTTTGTTTTCTTTCTTTTGTTTATTTATTTATTTTTAATCTATAGTATTGAAGATTGAATCTAGGACTTCATACATGCTAGCCATGCAATTCGTCACCGAATCTGTTTCTGTAGTAATGTTTTTACTTTTGAAATAATGAGGCAAGGGCTCAGTAAACTGCATGGGCCTGTCCTGAGAACTCACTGTGTAGCTCAGGATAGCCTTCAATTTGTGATATTCCCCCCTCAGCCTCTGGAGTAGCTTCAGTTGCAGGTCTGTGAAGACCTGGTAATACTGCTTTTAGAATTATTCTTTTGGTGGTTGTTAAAAGCCTTGAACAGCTAGCTCCTTGGCATCTCCTAACTGCAGAAACAATGAAAATATCCATAAATTAAAAAATTTATAATTAACTCATGCTCAGATGCGAAACTTGTTAGTTGGCCATAGAGAGTTCTTTTTTTTCATCTGTCTGTCTGTCTGTCTGTCTATCTATCTATCTATCTATCTATCTATCTATCTATCTATCTATTTTTGCTTGTTTGTTTTGGTGACTAGGTTACACTATACAACCCTGGCTGGCCTGGAACTCACAGAGATCCATCCACCTGCCTCTGCTGAGGTTAAGGGTGTATGCTGTTAACAGACAATTTAAAAATTTTTGTTTTATATGTATGCATGTTTGCTTACAGAATAATCACATATGTATATGCATCATGTGTGTGCCTGGTGCCTGTGGAAGCCAGAAGAGATTATCAGATACCCCAAAAACTGGAGTTACAGACTGAACCCATGTTTTCTAAAAGAGCACAAATGCTCTTTTAGAAAACAAGCTATCTCTACAGTCACCATAGAGAGCTGTTTTTGTTGTTTTGCTTTTTAAAGGTTGGTTTATTTATTTATTTATTCATTCATTCATTCATTCATTCATTTATTTATTTATTTATTTATTGTGTATGCAGTACTGACTGCATGTATGCCTGAAGTCCAGAAGAGGGCACCAGATCTCATTGTAGATGGTTGTGAGCCACCATGTGGTTGCTGGGAATTGAACTCAGGACCTTCGGAAGAACAGCTAGTGTTCTTAACCTCTGAGCCATCTCTCCAGCCCTGTTGTTTTGTTTTTTCTGTCTTTTGTTTGTTTCTTTTTCATTTTGTTTTTGTTTGCTTGCTCGCTTGTTTGAGGCAGGGTCTCACTATGCCTCTCTGGCTGACCTGGAACTATGTAGACTAACCTGGCCTCCAACTCAAAGAGATCTCCTTGCCTCTGCCTCCCAAGTGATGGGATTAGAGGCATACACCACCACGCCCGGCTTATTTTGTGTATCATAGAACCAGGTTTTCACAAATTGTTGCTTCTGCCTCTGCCTCCTTTCCCTCACACCATTTTCTCTCTTTGAGTCATTAAAATATGAGATTGTTGAAATAAATGTGTTAAGAAATACTAAGTTGAACTCTCTGTAAACTCAGTAAGTACCCAGAAACTGGATGTTACAAAAGAATAGTTTAATTTTCTATATAATCTTTTCAGATTCATGAAAAAAAGAAATTATGATTTTTGTTTTCACGTTAATTGATATTTTTAAGTGGCGTAGTGGCTTAATAGATATTTTATATTCATGAAAAGTTTTTCCTTTAGAAATTTGAGTGAAACAATATTCTGTATACCATCTGTGGGAAACTTTCTGATACTAAATCATTTTTTAGTTTGCATTGAAGTTTCTTAAAAGAATTGCTTCCCAGAAAAATGTCTTTTTGTCCCTCAAGTGTCTCTTAACAATAAATAAGCTCTGAATTCTATTTTGTAAGGTTCTCCTCAGATGCCTGTAAGACTTCTCTTGTAGACCGAAGTAGTGACGTTAACCAATGATAGATAGAATGGCTCACATAGCTCATAGGGAATTGTGGTTAATTTAATGAAATTCTTACTTTAATTTGCTTTTTTGAGACAGTGTTTCACTATTTAGTCAGGTCTGGCCTTGAATTCCTTATGTAGACCAAGCTGGCCTGGAAATACATAGAGATCCTCCTGTCTCTGCCACACCTGGCCTACTTTGCCTTTTATGTGTATGTTTGCTTCTCTCTCTCTCTCTCTCTCTCTCTCTCTTTTTCTGTGTGTGTGTGTGTGTGTGTGTGTGTGTACACGTAAAAATACTACAACTTTATGGAATTCTTTACTTGAAAGGCAAGGTGTGAGAGCTGGTTGTGGGATACATGTAATGTCAGCACTCTCATCATACTACAGGAGAGGCAGAGGAAAGAAGATTTATTTATTTATTTGTTCAGGAGTTCAAAGCAAGCTTGGCTGCAGAGCAAGTTCTAGGCCACTTGGCCTACGTGTTGACCTTGTCTCAAAAATAAAATTTTTTTTTGCTGATTATGGTGGCCCACGCATTCAATCTCAGTACTTGGGAGGCAGAGGCAGGTGGATCTCTGTGAGTTTGAGGCCAGTCTGGTCTACAAAGAGAGTTCAGAACAACAGCCAGGACTATTGCACAGAGAAACCCTGTCTCAGAAAAAACAAAAGAAAGAGAATGTACAACCAGAATGTCCTGGAGTACCTGAGGAGAAGCTAATGTATGCTTTTGATCACTACATGGGATGGATATCCAATTCTGTCCTCAGCACCTTTCTTGGATTCTTTTTTGTTTGTTTGTTTTTCGAGACATTATTTCTCTATGTAGCTCTAGCTGTCCTAGAACTCACTCTGTAGACCAGGCTGGCCTTGAACTCACAGAGATCTGCCTGCCTCTGCCTTCTGAGTGCTGGGATTAAAGGCGTGCGCCACCATGCCCAGCCTTTTTTGTTTTTGTTTTTTTTTTTTGAGACAGGGTTTTTATGTTTAACAGTCCTGGCTGTCCTGTACTGGTTTCATAGACCAGGCTGGCCTCAAACTAGTAGACCCGCCTGCCTCTGCTTCCAGAGTGCTGGGATTAAAGGCATGTGCCACCATGGCTGGCCTCACATCAATGAATATTTATCTAAGTTGAAGAAATAAATCAAACAGTGACAACTTAGTTAAAAATTGACAAACTGGGGTTCTTGGTATACTCCTGTAATTACAGTTCTAGATAGTTTAAGACCAGAGGATTGTGAGATTGGGGCTAGCCTGGACTTCATAGCAAGAATCTGTTTCAAAACAAAATAAAAAAGTTGACAAATACCAATGTGGGTGTGAAGATGCTGCTATGGAGGGTATTATGTAGTACCACAGAGATAGAGAAGTGTATTGGAATTTAACTTTTGAGATTTGGATCTGAAGAATTTTTAAGGTTTTGTTTTGTTTTTCGAGACAGGGTTTCTCTGTGGAACAGCCCTGGCTGTCCTGGACTCGATTTGTAGCCCAGGCTAGCCTCGAACTCATGGAGATATGTTTGCCTCCGCCTCCCAAGTGCTGGGATTAAAGGGTGTGGACCACCACTCCTGGCTCTGAGTTCTCTTAAAAACAAAACAAAAAAACAAAAAACAGGAGCTTAGGCACTGAAGAAATGGTTTAACAGTTAAAAGCATTTGCTTGAGGACCTGGATTTTTCTCAGTAACCACATGGCAGCCTATAACTGTTCATAACTCTCTGATTGCAGAGGGATATGACACTCTTTCCTGGCTTCTGAAGATACCAGGCACAGACATACATGTAAGAAAAACACCCATACACCTAAAATTAAAAACAAATACCAAAAACCCAGGTATAGTGGCACATGCCTTTAATTCTAGCATTCGGGAGGCAGAAGCAGGCAGATCTCTGTGAGTTCGAAGCCAGCTTGGTCTACAGAGCTAATTTCAGGATGGCCAGGGCTACACAGAGAAACCCTGTTTAAAACAAAACAAAAAAACCCAAAGCCAAAAAAAACCAAAACAAAACAAATACCAAAAACAAAACAACTGCACACAGAATTTTGGGGTTTTGCTTTTTGTTTTTTAAATTAAGGTTTGGACTGGGGAGATGGCTTATCTAGTAAAGTGCTTGGGATTCTAAGTTAAGTTCCCAGAACCGATCTATAAAAAAGCTCATCTTGGAGGCAGGAGAGATGGCTCAGAGGTTAGGAGCATGGACTGCTCGCTCTTCCAGATGTCCTGAGTTCAGTCCCTAGCAACCACATGGTGGCTCACAACCATCCATAATGAAATCTGGTGCCCTTTTCTGGCCTGCAGGCATACACGCACACAGAACACTGGATACATTAAAAGAAATAAAAAGCTCATCTTGGTGTTGTGTACTTGTAATCTTAGCACTGTGGAGGTGGAGACAGCTGGATACCTGGAGCTTACTGGCTGACCAGTCTAGCCTGTGTGGTAAATTCTAGGCCAAAAAGAGACCTGGTCTCAAAACATACAAGCAAAAAGGTAGATAGTACCTGCAGAATGACACTTGAGATTGTCCTCTGACCTCAGCGCACATGTGCACATATGTTCATGTTTCCCCACACAGGAACACACACAAGGACATGGAGGCTTGTTTTCCCTTTGATTTTGCTGTGCTAGAATGAACCCAGGGCCATGGCAGGAATGCACTCTATTGCTGTGCTGCATTTGCATCCCCAGAATTTTTTTTAAGGTTTGTTTATTGTGTGTGTGTGTGTGTTTTTATATATCTTCATGCACACCAGAAGAGGGTATTGCATTATATCTAGATTCCATTGTAGATGGTTGTGAGCCATCATGTGTTTGCTGGGAATTGAACTCAGGACCTCTGGAAGACCAATGTTGTTAACCTGAGTCATCTTCCCATCCTTTTGGGAAGTTTTAAAAAAGTTTTTCCTGCCAGATGAGGTGATGTGAGCTTTATTTATTAACATTTAATTTAGAATGGTTGGAATTGGAGAGAGGGCTCAGTAGTTAAAAGCACTTGTTGTTCTTCTAAAAGACCTAAGTTTGGTACCCATTTTGGACAATGTATAACTGCCTGTATCTCTGTTCTAGCAGATCCAATGCCCTCTTTTGGCCTCTTTGAGCACCCATACAAGTGTGTGTACAAACACACAAAATAATAATAATGCTGGTCATGGTAGTACATGCCTTTAATCCCAGCATTTGGGAGGTAGATACTGGAAGATCTCTCTGAGTTTGAGGCCAACCTGGTCTGTGTACCAATTTATAGGACAGCCAGGAGATTTTAGTTGAGAGATCATCTCTCAAACAAAGGGGAAAAAAGATGAGTAGGAGGATGAGAAAGAAAGAAAACTCACAGTTACATTTTTTTCTTCCATTCTCCTCCTTAGTTGCTTTGTTTGGTAGTATTGAAGTTAGTAAAATTTAGAAAAGCCTTTGCTTTTGTCTCTAGTTTCCTTTACCTGGAAAGTGGCAAACTTCCTCCCATAGGACTCAGTGTAAGGTACTGGAGGCATAGCTAAATTGGAAGAGCACCTATCTACCATATACAAAGCCAGTCCCAGGCTCAATCCTCAGCACCTAAAAAAGTGGCCTTCCTCTGTAACACCAGCACTCAGGAGACTGAGGGAGGGGGATCATACTGAGCCACAATGTCAGTTTGATCAGGCCTGGGATAAAAAGAGAAGAGAGAGTGAGGGAGAAAAAAAAAAAAGAGGAAGGAAAAGAGAGAAAATGAAAACTCAGTTCAGAATTTTAAATCTCACCTTTGCTGTGAAATTTTTTCTTTCATTTTTTATTATGACGCCATGATTGAATGAATGAATGAATGAGTGAATGAATGGTTTTGTAGTGCTAGGGATTGAAACCAGGGCCTCACACACATATACAAGTGTCTGATCACTGTCTTTCCAGATGATAATGAACAGTTTTACAACTTCCTAGACATGGTTCAGAGCAAAATACCTGCTACAGAGTAGGTGCTCAAATAGTGACTATTGAACCCAGAGCCTGCCTTTCTGTGTGATTTGTGTGTGTGTGTTGGGGGTAGATATGTTGAACTTTAATTTAAATATATACATGCAATAAAACATAGACTATACTGCAAATATGCATAATTTTTATGTTTTAGATAACAGAAGAAAATGAATGTAATATAAAATAAAATAGTGAAAACAATTTTTTCCCAAAAAAAAAACAATATCTGATATAATCAACCCAGTAATCAAGATAATGATTTGTCAGCACCAAAACAGAAACTACAAATCAATGGAACAAATAATGAGTCTAGGAATAAACCCTCATGTATATGGGAAATAAGCTTTGACAAAGATGCAAGAATAAAATTGTAAGGCATTTCCAAAAATAATACTGAGAAAATGGAATATCTGTATGCAAAGTATGAGCTTTGATCCATACTCCACACATACGCAACATTTCTCAAAATTGGTTTATGGAGTTAAACTGAGCTTCTACAGTTGTGAGATATTCCACCATAAAACACAAGACAATGAGTTTGAATCAAACAATTTTCTTTTGTTAATATAATATTTTTTGCTAATTCTTTGAGGATTTCTTTGTATACTCTATTTGTTTTACTTGTTTGTTTGAGACAGAATCTCACTATATGGCCCTGACTGGACCCTGCCTGCTCTACCTCTCCAGTGCTGGGACTAAAGGCATACATCACCGTACCCAATGATGCAGTGTGTTTTAATCATAGTTATTCTCTATCTTTCCCCTAACTCCTCCTAGACCCATCCTACCATCTGTTCCCTACTTCTGTCCAGTCTGTTTTTTACCCATCAATGCACAGATGTTTAACCATCTATTGGAGCATGATTGGCCATACTGCTAAAGAAAACGATGCTCTCTCTTCCCTAATCTTCATCAACTGTCGGTAGCTCCTTGGCTAGGGATGGGGCTTGTGAGCCCCTGCCCCCTCTATGCTAGAATGTTGAAAGCCTTGATCTTGTGTAGGATACCCTAGCTGATAGAAGTTCAAGAGTATATTGATATTGCTATGTCCAGAGACACTGTTTTCCTGATACTTTCTAATCTCTCTGCCTCTTAAAATCTTTTTACTCCTTTCCCCAAGATTTTCTCTGATCCTCCCGGGGAGGCTGTATTGTACAGACGTCCCATTTATGGCTGAAAATTCTACAGACACATATTCTTTGCACTTTGACCAGATGTAAGTTTCCACATTAGCCAGTGTCTCCTGCACACATAAGCCTCTTGGATGAGAGCTGAGAACTATACTAATCTAAGTAAAGATGCAGGTTTTTAGAGAGCAGTTTGATACTATGTCAGTTTAGCAAAATAAGAGTAGGTTAACCCCAGGGAGCCTATGATCTCCTCGCCTGGAGTTCTGGATCAATTTATAGTACCAAGTATGTATTTCCTCTCATACTTAAATCCAATCAGAAAACAGTTGGTTACTTCTATACCTTTGTGCCATTATTGCTCCAGTTGGCATATCGTGCCAATCTGGTCCCTATTGTAGCTTGCAGGATTCACAGCTGGGTAAGACTGTTGATAACTTTGCTTCACTAGCAGACTACATAGCACTTTCCATTACTGTGAAAGCTAGCCAGCAAGAGAGCAAACTTCCCTGTTAGTATCAAATGATTTCTTCATGTCCTGTGACCAAAGAATGTGGTGTCTTGAGTAATAGGGTTTTACCATCAAGACCTGGTGTGCAGTCAAGAGCAGTGCCAGTAGCTTTATTGTTTTGGAGATCCCTAAGACCTCTCTGACCGACACCTTGAGGGGTAGATATCTCACTTAGCGCTATGCTTTTTTTTTTGTTTGTTTGTTTGGGCTTTTGTTTTTTGAGGATTTCTCTGTGAAACAAGCCTTGGCTGTCCTGGACTCACTTTTTTTTTTTTTTTTTGGTTTTTCGAGACAGGGTTTCTCTGTATAACAGCTCTGGCTGTCCTGGTCTCACTTTTGTAGACCAGGCTGGCCTCGAACTCACAGAGATCCGCCTGCCTCTGCCTCCCAAGTGCTGGAATTAAAGGCGTGCGCCACCACCGCCCGGCTGGACTCACTTTTGTAGACCAGGCTGGCCTTGAACTAATACAGATCCATTGCCTCTGCCTCCGGAGTGCTGGAATTAAAGGCGTGTGCCACCATGCCTGGCACTTTTGGGGTTTTGTTTGTTTGTTTGTTGAGACAAGGTTTCTCTGTATAGTCTTGGCTTTCCTGGAATTCATTCTGTAGACCAGGCTGGCTTCAAACTTAGAGATTTGCCTGCCTCTACCTCCCAAGTGCTGGGATTAAAAGCATATGCCACCACCGCCCAACAGTACTAGGCTTTTTTATTTGACAATCTGTGGCTTCTGGAAGGAACATTATCTTGTGTAGGGTCATTCCAGTTGTAACACACACACACACACACACACACACACACACACACACACACACACACCACTTATGAAACAGTAAGTTTCCATATGGATTTTTCTTGTTTTAGATTTATTTTTATTTTATATGTATGAGCATTTGCCTGCATGTATGTATATGCGCCATGCATGTACCTAGTTCCTTTCCAGGCATCTGAAGAAACTGGAGTTACAGATGGTTGTGAGCTGTTGTGTGTTTGCTAGGAATCAAATCTAGGTCCTCTGGAAAAGCAGCAACTACTCTTTAATGGCTGAGCCATTTCTTTAGTTCTAAGCCCTAGCTTCTTGAAATTGTAGGTTGTGTTCTATATAGGATTGCATAATTGAACGTGAAGGTTGTAAAAAATATATTGAGCACCAGTAAAACATTTCTGAATGCACAGTGACTAAAAATTGATTAAAAAATCAAATGCAAGTTGGGCATGGTGGTGCACGCCTGTAATCCCAGCACTCGGGAGGCAGAGACAGGCGGATCTCTGTGAATTCAAGCCCAAACCTGGTCTACAAAGTGAGTCCAGGACAGTCAGGACTCTGTTTCACAGACAAACCCTGTCTCGGAAAAAAAAAAAATCAAATGCATAATTGACCTGAAGGGTTTCGGCAGTGCTCACCTGTGTTGCATTGTGGTCCTTCATGGTAGCATTGGTGCATGTAGCACAGCACATGCACTTTGCACTACACACGATGTAGTGCCAGCAGATGTTGCCTGAAACATGTTGGCTCAGACTCAAGACTATTTTATGTTCTGATTGCAGTGTTTTTCCTTTCATACAAACTGTTTTACTCTTATAGGAACATAATGGTTTAATTATGGAAAGCAAAGGCTTAGTATAGTTTCCTATTGTCACTCTTCAGCATTAAGTATAAATTGGTGTATCTCTGAATTGTGTTGTTGTGTTAGAATAAAAGATTTCTGTTTAAATTGCTGTTGATAATACATATCTTTGGGTGAATTTTGGCTTGGGATTAGGAGAGGGTTCTCAGAGTTTCTGAAATGGCCATAAATGTACTTCTGCCATTTTGTGCTTTTTCACATGGGTAATTAAATTCAGTTCCTTAGGCCTACGTGGAGGATGCTTTACTGACAGAGTTCTCTTAGTAGCCCTTTTTTTTATGCTTTTGAGACAAGAGTCTCATGTAACTCAGGTGGGCTCAAATTCACTATGTTGCCTGAGGCTGGTCTTGAAACTCTTGAATGTTGGAATTAAGGTGTTCACCAACACCACATGTTCTATATAACTATATATCTGTAGACCTAGGTTGTACAGAAAATGGTCAGGTGAAGAAAGGATTTAAGAGGGAAAAGTATAAGAAGCTCTGCGTAGTCTTCAGTAAAACAGGAACTAGATTTAAACATCTGTACAATAATATTGTGCCTCAGAGAATAGAGACAGCAGAATAAAAATTTGTGACCATCACAAATTGAAACAAAGTGACTGTGTAGTCAGTCTCCACAGGTTTTCACATATTGAGCAAACTCTATGTAAGGTCTCTGTAGCTCATCCAGAAGGTATTGGAAGGATAGAAATAGATGAATGATCAGAGTTTCCAGTCTGGGAGTTCCCTGACTTTGCCCAGATCTCAGTTATCAGTCAGGTCTGGGTCATCCTCCCCGTGCAGTGCAGGCAGTGGAAGCGCTTTACACCACAGAGCTGCCAGATTGACTGGACAGTGGCCTCTGCTTGCCCCGAAGCAGCTCCTTTCCTGTTCTTTTCTGAGTGGAAAAGTGAAGGGGGACAGTGTAAAGGCATAGAAAGCAAACATTTAGGTTTAGACTGAATTAACAGGTTCTTTTGCAAGGAAAACCCAGCCTTCAGAGTCCTTGGTTCTCTGATGACTGGCCAGTCAGCCTAGTTCATTTGGGAGAAGCACCTTGGCCAGCCTACTGTTTCTGTTTCTTTATGTCCCTAAAGAATCCTTAAAATAGACAGAGTGGGTGAGGGTCCCTAGAGATGTCTGGTATTCACTCCTCTAAATTACTCGTATTTGTTTGTTACCCTCTGATTGGCCCAGTGCTCCAGGTGATTCACTGATTTGTTGATTTAGCTGCTGTTTGGAGTTCAATGTGACACCTCTCTGAAGATGATGAAGATGGTGGTGTCTGTCCACAGACAGTTGACAGTTTATAGGGAAAGACCAACATTGAGCAGTTTCTGTCATAAACTAAATAACTGCGGTAGTAAAGCCTGTCCTAGGAGTACCCAGCAAGTCCCTGACTGGGACTTGGAGGATCTGGGTAGTGACTGACTTTTTGAGACAGTGTCACATGGTACCTCTGGCTGACCAGGAACTCACTATGTAGAGCAGAGGTCCACCTACCTCTGGACTGGGATTAGTGCCATGCACCACCACTCCTGGGCTGTTAGTAACTTGACCAGGATAAAGTGAACTGAGCCACTATGGTAAAGAAATTAGGGGCTGGAGAGACGGCTCAGTAGTTATGAGCACTGATTACTTTTGCAGAGAACCTGGGTTCAATTCCCAGCACCCACATGGCAGCTCACAGCTGTCTGTAACTCCAGTTCCAGGGGATCTGACACCCTCACAGAGAAATATATGGAGGCAAAATACCAATGTACATAAAATAATTTTTTTTCTAAGAAGAAAAAAACAAACTATGGCACCATGACTTCCCCATCTCCACACCACACTTATGAAAAACGGAGGCAGGGATGCAAGGGCTGGAATTCTACTTCTAGCCTAGGGTGGGTTTTCTAGGCGGGAGGTGTCCAGGCGTCTCTGAGGAGGAGGGACTTGGGCTGCAGGAAGCTAAGTAGCCTTTAATTGAGTGCCCAGTCTCTGAGCAACTTCCTCAGCAGGGAGGGGATTAAAGATGACTCAGAGGTGCCCAGCCTGGAGGGATCCATTGGTGAAACCTTGGCTTAGTCTTTGCTTGGGTTTAGGGGAGAGGCTACTGAGTGCTGTACTCACCCAAGAGGTGCCAAGTTCAGGGCGGAAAGCAGCCACTGTGCTGCCTCTGCTGAGCTGTGTTATTTTGGATGCTGCTTAACCTCTCTGAATTGCCGCTGAGTTTATGAGTGGATACAGTAACTTTGTGTCTTTTTGTGTATTTCAGAGGTAGCTAGAAATCGGCTAATCTTAATCTAAAAACGAAATTCTCTTTTTGTTTAGGTAAAGCTTTGTTTAAGCCCCCTTTTAAAGAGCAGTTTGCCAGTCTGTTCTTGCCCAAACATCTAGAGAATAACTATCAAGGGAGCCAAGATCAGATCCAGAATCTGCAAGCATCGTTAGCAACTGAGCATATTTCTATAAACCAATAAAGGTTTCTCTATTTTGTTCATCTGTTACCCTTATGGTGTTGCCACTTTCACATGCAGTGTCTGTAGGCGGGAGTATAAGATAACAGCATTGCACAAATGAAAGCCTGTGGAAAAGGGCTACTTTCTCTTTAAGGCAGCTTCAACTCCAGCTCCCTCCCCTTTCCTGATTGACAAACCTACCCGAAGTCACGTGATCCGCCTCTATTTGAAGGTCACAAAAAGCTGTTTCCTTTAGAGACAGAGGGGGAGAGAGGGAGCTGGAGGGAGAGTGAGCGAGAGAGTTAGTTCAAGCCAAAATGGCCGACAGAGTCTCTGCTGGTTTCTGAATATTTAAAATACAAAATACAGATAGACAAAAAGAATTCATTTTTTTGGACCTTTTCCATTTCCATTTCTACCTTGTATGCCTCAATTTGCTGGATTTAAGCACTGCTGCACTTTATGAGGTTGGTAAATATTTTTAATTTTTAAAAAACCAATTGATTTATATGGATCGTGTCTAATCTTTTTCACTAGTGGTGTTGCAAATCGACATTTCTCTAGCATGGAGACTGGCTTCAGACATTTCGCGAATCTGTAAATCATACCCGTGATGTACTTTTGGTTCAGCGTTTTAGAAATGGAAAAGACTTGGTAAAATATTTAAATTCTGAAGTGATTTAATTGCACTTTTAGTTTATGTGTGTAGCTTTTTATTATTTCTGTCGTGCAAATAAACGAGGCTGTGAATAATTGAAATTTGATATTTAGAAAGAGGTTTTTAAAAAACACAAACCTCTCCCTCCCCCTCTTAAATCTGCTGCAAAAATTTGCATAAATATAAATGGGTTTGCATTCTTACTGCTGCTAAGGCCGACAAAGGATCCGGGAGGACTAGCCCTAGAATGGGAACGCTTCTCTCTCTCTCTCTCTCTCTCTCTCTCTCTCTCTCTCTCTCTCACTCTCAGACCGGGGCTATCTTTCCTGGAGATGTGCTGAACCTAAAGTGAGGTACATTTTCAAATAGGTCCGGAGGGTTACCGAACACACCAGATTTGGGGTTATAGATTCCCCAGCTTGAAATGCAAGCGGTATGTGGCATACCCCTCTGTTCTGCGCGCTCCTTTGCACTGGATCTGTGTGTTCTCAAATGTGCAGCCAGATGCGCTTTTATTTATTTTGATCGTGGCTTCAACCAAATGGTAGGACTGTCTTGTAAACACGATTATTTTAAAGGTATAAATGGTTTTTCACTCTGTTTAAAAATTGTATTTTTGCCAGTTCTCCATATGCATTACTCTCCATTTTACATGAAATAAAATAGTTTGTTTAATGTTATATTTTCAACGCCAGTTTTGTTTGTGTGTGTGTGAGAGAGATGTGTGCCTTTTTGGATATATATTTATTGTAAAGTGGTCATTTAGGACCATAAAAAGCAAGTGTCTGTGATTGTTGGTAACCCCGAAAGTGCAGTGCCTCAAGTTAAATTCCATGACTCCTAATGCAGGATTCTAGAAGCCTGAGAGCAGGCTGGAAAGAAAGCCGAAAACTTGCTTTCTCAGGGCCACCTCCCCCTATCATTGTGAGAGTGTGATGTAATGCCTCTCCGCCGCCGTGCTGAAAGGATTGTTGTAGTTTGTGATGTGGCGGGTAAATTACCCCCTCCCTGACAAAATCATTCCCTCTCCCCCCTAGCACATCCTTGGCTCGGATGAGCCTTGTTTTGTTTCCTCTTTTCTCCTAATTTGTGTCCTCTTGATTTGTGCTGTGGCATATTGGCAAGAGAAAGATACCATTCTTCTAAATCTGCTACAAAGTATAGTTTAGAAAAGATATTTAAAATATGCAAAGGATCGAATTGTCATATCCCTTCATTAAATATGTAGACTTGGAATAAAGCTAATTAAGCATAAATGGAATAATTGTGATCAGAAGGGAGAAGTTGTTTTGTTTTTTGGTGTTGTTTCCTTTTTAATTAATCTAATTATGATATGCTAACCAGCTGGGCCTTAAAGTGTTAAAAAAATAAAACGGGGAAACTGCTGGACCATTTTGAAACTGTGACAGTGTGGAAGAGGGTGTGTAGTGTTTTCCAGAGCTTTATTCACTGTTAGAATGGCTTGGCCTCTCCTGCTGAAACCAGCCTGTTTCTGTGGGCCAATTGTGTGGAGATGAAGGGACTTTTCACGCTAATTTAACAAAAAGACTTTCCATTTGAGTACGTAAGGATAATTAGTCTTCTGTCTCAGAAGAGCCATCATTTTATTATTTTTAAAGTAATGTTGTTGTTATATTAGTAATGGCGCAAAGAAGTGCCTGGAGTATTAACAGCTTCCATGTGAATTTTATGATGACATAAATTCAGCTTTTGTGTGAGAGGAATTGGAAACATTACCTTAAAGAGAAAGACACATTTGACTCTGAATTATCTTTACAGTTTGGATTAAAAGAAATTACCTCGGTGACAGGAAGGGTTGCATTGTGCTGGGTCTGAGGAAAATTAGAGCTGGTTTTTGTTGTTTTTTTTTTTTCCTAAAAATGAAAGCAATTATTTGGAGCTTCACTTGGTGGGTGATTCATTTTACTCCCGTTTCCCAAGTTGTGGCTGAAGATGAGAGAAAAAACTCAGCTTGCCTTGTTTTGCCTTCAGCTTCTTTTTGTGGACTGTAAACATGTGAATGGCAGGTTTATTCCCTCTTGCGAGAGGAACCAGAGCAGTGCCCGCTCTCCTGGGCAGAAAGGAGAATGCTGTCAGGCTCCCTGACATGTTCTTATACTTACTCTTTCCCAGAGACAGTGGATATGTGAGATAAACAAGACCCGGTCTCATGAATGGTAAGCATGACGGCTCTGGTGAGTTTTCGAAACAGCTGCCATTTTGGATCTAAGGTCCTGCAGAGCCAATTCTTACTCTCCCCAAACCATGGTAATTGAGAACAAATAAACACAAGTACTACTTTAACTGTGTCTTCCTTCAGGTTTTCTGCTCGGAGTGTGAATTGTTGGGTTAAAAACTTTGAAGGTGTGTTCGGTGCTATGAGGAGCAAACCCCAGCCGTATTAGAACTCAAATGTTGTAGTTTATGTTTTTAATGACCCAGGGTATGCAGAGGAAGTGTCTTACTGGAGAAAGTAAACATTTTTAAGCCCCTGCCCCCGTTCACTTTTTCCTTATGCTGCTTGTAGCTTGAAGCTGTAAGTCATTGTTCTCAGCACTGCACGTTCTCTCTCTCTCTCTCTCTCTCTCTCTCTCTCTCTGTCTGTCTGTCTCAGAAAGAGATGTCTTGAGTTCACAACTGAGCCATCACAGCATTTGATAATATTTATCAAGTTTCTCTTGCCTTCCATCTGGTCTGCACAAGGCATTGGTGTCTTTGATAGATGGTACAAATATTACTCTGCTGTTCAGCTCTGAGGGGCCTTTTGCTATTTGCTGTCACTGCTAGGACAGTCCTTTAAAAAGAAACATCTGAAAATTGAAGCAGAGACTTCTCCAACTCCGTGACTTTACCAGACGTTGAAATGTGAGACAGTCAGGACTTAACAGAACAGGCTGAACAGTGATGGAGTGGTCCTCACTCCATTAGATTACCCAGGACTGAAAAGTTGAGAGAAATTTATTTTTTTATAAGGGTTAAGTTACAATGGTTAGTTGACATAGGTGAATATAGAATATACTTGGTCCCTCTTCACCAATAAGGTTATTAAACACACCGTCTCAACTTGGTTGTATATGTACAGCATTCAGAACAAGTACCTGGCAACAGAGGTATCTGAGTATTTTCATTGAAAGCCTTTATTTGGAGAACTCAAATAATTGTCCCTATGTTAGTATTTAGTCATCATTAAGATATCAGACTTTTGGGCTGGAGAGGTGGCTCAGAGGTTAAGAGCACTGGTTGTTCTTCCCAAGGTCCTGAGTTCAGTTCCCAGCAACCACATGGTGGCTCATAGCCATCTACATTGAGATCTGCCCGGGCATATATGTAGAGCAAATACTGTATACATAATAAATAAATGTTTAAAAAAAAGATATCAGACTTTAAGTGGAATTTACTATTTCAAGATGGGGTCTTTGAGCATTGGTTGGAGAGGTAACACCATAAGCTAATTGTTTCCCAGTATACTATTGTTCCTGGATTTATCCTAATCCCTCTTGTCTCACCTGCTTCTTATGCTTAAGACCACAGAGTGGCTGGAGTGAATTGAAGTCATTTGGCCCAAAGAGGGATTTAACCCATGAGGGTTAAATGTGTTTTTCCTTCCTTTATATATTTCTTCAGCAATCATTTGTTACATCCTGATGTGCATGCTAAGAGTATCTAAGAATTTTGACCCACCATTCACTCTGAACAGCCAGCCACTTGGTACCTGTGGAAATATCTGGTGACTGTGATGACTAATAGCCTTGAGCTGTGTGTAGGATAAAATTCTATAAGTTCCTTTACTCAGAATCTGGAATGATTGGTAGTTTTGTTTTTGATAGTTCTAGAGCAGTGGTTCTCAACCTTCCTAAAGATGCAACTCTTTAATACACTTCGTCATATTGTGGTGACCTCCAGTCATAAAATTATTTCATTGCTACTTCATAACTAATTTTGCTACCATTACGAATCATAATGTAAATATCTGTGTTTTCCACTGGTCTTAGGTGACCCCTGTGAAAGGGTCCTTGGACAGCCCCTTCCCAAAGGGGTTGAGACTCAGGTTGAGAACTGCTGTTCTAGAGATTTGCATTTAAGGTTTGTCATGGTAATCTTTTACCTTTGTTTCCTGTATGTAGCTATGCAAAATCTCTTCAAACTTACCTGTTGAATTATCTCTGAGAACCTTATGACCTGAGTTGCCTTTCTAGTAGCTCTGTAACATCCCTTATTTTTACTTTTTAAATTCCCCTTAATTGTTTCACCGAGTATAATTATATAGAGAGCATAGAGAGACCTGCTTACTGCTCTGTTTCCAGAGCCTGAACCAGGAGGAAGTGCTCGTGATTAAACATATTTGAGTGCAGGGCACAATGGCATGTGTTTGTGATGTCAGCACCCAGAGGTAAGGCAGGAGGAACAGAGGTTTAGAGGCAGCTGTGGCTTCTTGTGGAGACTCTGGTTTGTTGTTGTTTGTTTGTGTGTTGTAATTATTTGAGCTAGACCTAAGTGTAAGGTCACTAGGACCTGAGTGTGCTTCCTCCTGTTTAAAAATGGGCAGAATAGGTTGTCGTGAAGTACAAGAAAATGCTGTGTGACAGAGGAAACCCAGTCTTGTTTCTTTCACCTTCACAGAATCTGCCTTAGCTGAGAAACCAGAAAAGGTTTTTTATATGTTCACAACCTGTGGCCCAGGGTGACCTAGAGCTGTGACCATCTTCCTGCCATGGTCTCCAGAGTGCATAGATTACCGTGTGGGAGACAGACACCATGGTCCAGAATAAACCAGGAAGGCTCTTACAGCCTGCAGAAGGCTTCCTCTGTTCTTTCTTGTGACCACAGGGTCATGAAGCTTGTTCAGGGAGTGGACAAGGGCAGGAACAGGCTAGAGCCTTTTCTTTTTAACAAAGTCCCTACAGTCCCATGTCTTGATGTTATTTCCACCTCCTCTTTCTTTTTGTTTTTTCCAGTTAGGGTTTTTCTGTGTATCCCTGGCTGTCTTGGGACTCACTCTGTAGACCAGGCTGGCTGTGAACTCACAGAGATCCGCCTGCCTCTGCCTCCTGAGTGTTGGAATTAAAGGCGTGTGCCACCATGCCCCGCAAATACAGACAAATATGAACTGCCATGTGGGTGCTGGGATTTGAACCCAGGTCCTTTGGAAGAGCAGTCAGTGTTCTTAACCACTGACCCATCTCTGTTGCTTGCTAAATGGACATGGTATGCCTGTCAAACTGCCTTCCAATAACTGTGTATCTGCTCATAGCTGAGTGCTGCTGTCAGCTGTAGGCAGAGAACCTGCTTCTTTACAGTGCTCTGCAGTGATTGCAGTCTCATGGCTAGTCAAATACTGAGAATAAGTGACTGTTGAATGCAGAGGCATAAATGGAACATCTGCATCTCTCCCTCTACAGTTTAGGGAGCATGTTGGAAAAGGGGACAAAAAGAGAATAAGAACTGGAGGAGGCTGGGAAGGGTGTAGAATGCAGGTTTTTGGGCATGATATGGCTGGCTACTTGTTGAACTCATAGAGTGCATGAATGTATTACCCATATAAGATTTAATTTGTGGACATACTGATATAGAACCAGGAGATGCTTTTGGGGACCACCCCTCCCTGAAGACTTATGTGCACACACATACAGTTTCAATATGTTTACACCTGTGTGTGTGTGTGTGTGATGTAGCAATTGGTAAGCTGCCCATACTCCTGTTAACAAACCCTCCTCCACATGTGCTCCTGTAAGCAATGCAAATAAAATTCATTGAGTCTCAAAGCAAAGCAGCCCATGAAAGTAGATGAAGAGATAGTTGGGGTGAGGAAGGGAATTATATCTGGAGTGGGAGTGAGATGAGCTGGTATGGTGGTGAATATGATCAAAATACATTATGAAATTGTCATTATGAAGCCTATTAGTGTATATAATAGTATGTGTTAATAAAAAAACAACAAAAAAGTAATATGAGATTTTTCTCTAGGCCCTGTTGTTGAATTAGAAAGAATAAAAATGTGAGGAGGCTGGCAGGTTCAGGATGTCATTTGATTACCAAGGAAGCTGTCACAAAAGCCCTGCATGCATCGAGAACAAACACTGGTGTAGTTGGGGAGCTTCATATATCATATGTGGTCATTATTGTTGGGGTGTAATTGTGCTTAAGGAGAGAGAGGATCTGGGAAATGGAGAATGAACGTTAACCCTTGGCAGAGAGCAGTGGAGTCTGTCAACCACGTGGGAGTCTTTTTCTTAAGGCCAGTTGCAAAGGTTTTAGGCAGGAATGTCACTATTTAGATTGAGTTTGGGGAATGGCTGAGAGGGTAGCATATGTGACCACTCTGACCAGCTGATACAATAGTATTCTCAGGTGGTGGTGGCCAGACTTGACAGCAAAGTTGGAAAGAAGTAGATGATTCCCAGGGGCATTTGGGGACACCTTACAGACTGGGCTGGGCTCCTGTGGAACAGTGAGTACCATTCTAGAAGAAAGAGAGGCACATGTGAGTTTGAGGTCGTGGGTTTAGTTTTAGAGTTATTTTACTTGGTGACTTTTAAATAAAGATCTGCAGAAGTTAGAGATCTAGCCAGACATAAAGATTCAAGAATCCTTTGTAGTTTCACGTTTTCAAGATTCTCCTTAAATTGGTTTCCATGGTAAGCTGTCCGAAGATGGCACACTCATAATATGCAGTATAAGGGACAGTCGTGGTAGGAGAGACCTTGTTTTATGAAGAAGATAAAAGCGTCTGGGTGGTGGTGGCACACACCTTTAATCCCAGTGTTCTGGAGACAGAGGCAGGTGGATATCTCTGAGTTCGAGGCCAGCCTGGTCAGCAGAGTGAGTTCTAGGACAGCCAGGGTTACACACAGAAACCCCATCTCGAAAAAGCACTCCCACCCCCTCCCGAAAAAAAAAAAGATGAAAGCCACGTAGTCCCATTACTACTACAGTGTTAATGATCATACCAAAGTTTGTTTTGTTTTTCAAGACAGGGTTTTTCTGTGTATCCCTGGGCTGTCCTAGAACTCACTTTGTAGACTAGGCTGGCCTTGAACTCAGAGATCCGCCTGTCCCTGCCTTGAAGTGCTGGGATCAAAGTTGTGCACAACACCTGGCACCCGAGGGCATTTGAAGGAGGAGAAACAATGGTTTGAGCTTGATTGATCAGGAAATGCCCTATGAGGACTTTGCATATTAGCAGAGCCTTAACATTGGGCAGAATTGGGCTCAGGGAACTGTGAAGGCTGGCCTTTATAGCTTGAGGGAGCCAGGAGCAGGATTGTCCAAGAAGATTGATTGAAGGTTGATTGGTGATAGGAGGCACTGAGTGCCTGCTGAGTAGTTCACATAGGTGATAGGCCATGAATGGAGATCTGTAAGCTTGGTGACAGTGTAAACCTAATGGTATTTGGGGACTAGTGAAACAGCAGTTGGCATAAGAGGACAGTGCTGAGGATAAGAGAGGTGGTAGGGGAGGATTCAGAGTCCATCAGTTAGAAGAGTTTGTTGAGTCAGATGGGTGGTGGCACATGCCCTTTAATCCCAGCACTCTGGAAGCAGAGACAGGTGGATCTCTGAGTTCGAGACCAACCTGGTCCAGGACAGCCAAGGGCTACACAGAGAAACCCTGTCTCAAAAAACTTTAAAGAGAAAAAAAAAAAAAAACAAAACCCGATTTTTGGTGAAAGGCCTGTGGTAGAAAGACCTTGCTCAGAGTGAGATTGTCCTGGAACTACAGAAGGGCAGACTCCAGGTTCTCCAGTGAGTGAGCAGACTCCTCTGTCCAGTGAATTTCTCCTGACATACAGAGTTGAAGATGTTGTGGGACTTCAGGTAGAACTGTTAGAAAACTGGCCCTGTGGAGTGTCAGCCTGGGAATGAGGTCAGAGTGGAGAGAAGTCGATAGCTTCTGCGTTAAAGTGATAGTGAATGCCTAGCAGTGGGTAAGGTCACCCCAGGAGTCTAAACACTACAAAAGAAAATGAGAATGGGGACAGGAAGAGAAAGAGGACCTGGCAAGAAGTAAAAGAGAGGTGGACAGTCAGTCACAGACACCAAGGAAGAGGTAAAGACTTTTCAGTTCATTGCAGGAGTGGCCAGCAGTTTCAGATGCTGGACCGGAAAGGAGGTATCTGGTAATGGCATTGTCCCCAAGCTGATGTTGAGAGGTGCTCCAGCAGGAACAGTTGGGGAATCGTTAGATGATGCCAGATATAGAAAACAAACCATGTAAGAATGAAATTAAGTTGAATAGTGTTTTATTTTACACAGTATGTGTAAAATATCAGTTTAATGTGTAATTAATCTAAAGCTAGTGAAATGTTTTACTTTGTTTCATGCTGAGTCTGAAATCTGGTGTGTACTTTACAGTTAGAACACATTGCAGTTTGAACATAACATTTTCATTGGAAATACTTTGTTCTGTATTTAGATTCCATAAAATTTACTACTTTCTCATGAAAAAGTAAATTCACATGCCTAAGTCTTTTCCAAGCATATGAAGTTTTTCCAGTAATGCAGATAACTGTCAGTGTTTATACTAAATTAAGTTTGAGTGGCACTAGCCACATGTTGCTACCACAGTGGATACTGTAGTAGCTACTTCACGGTTATGCAAAGTGAAGCAGGCTGTTTGTGGTGCTGTGCACTTTTAAAATAACCAAAATGGCTTCAGCTGGCACTGAGCCTTTCACAGGGTAAGCACTACTCTCAACACTTGTTGGCTTAACCTGTTGGGAAACTTTTTAGAATGTAAGACTCCAGTCTTTTAACGTCATATGTGAAAAGGCAAACTTTTTCTGTGTAACCCTGAATGTCCTGGAATTTGCTATGTAGACCAGGTCAGCCCTGAACTCATAGAGATCCTCCTGGCTCTGCCTCCCTGGTGGGTGCTGGGATTAAAAACATGCACCACCATGCCTAGCAGTGCACAAATTTCATATCAGTTGACACAAATGAGCTTATTTTTCTACCAAATGTCCTGGAAGAGTTTGGCATGTCAATTATTAAATATTGTTTTGTTTTACTTTAATTTTTTTCTTAAAAGACAAAATCTCCTCCTGTTCATGTTGGTCTTGAGCTCCTGGGTATGAGATACCCTATTACCTTATCCTTTAAGTGCCTGAATTATAGGCACGGGCTCCTACACCCAGCCATTTGTTTTTAAAAATCAACATGGAGAGTAGTCTCTTACAGTTTTGTTTCCCTTTAGAAGGACATTTTTGTTATCCATTTAAGTCTTTGTTAAGATTGTATAGTGGCAGGCTTAAATAAAGTCTTTACTAGCCGGGCAGTGGTGGCGCACGCCTTTAATCCCAGCACTTGGGAGGCAGAGGCAGGCGGATCTTTGCGAGTTCGAGGCCAGCCTGGTAAATTGAGTCCAGGACAGCCAGGGCTACACAGAGAAACCCTGTCTCGAAAAACCAAACAAACAAACAAACAAACAAACAAACAAATAAATAAATAAATTAAAATAAAATAAAATAAAATAAAGTCTTTACTGCCGTAAAGTTGGAGACCTAGCAAATGATTGCTGCCTCTCAGGATTCCAGAACAGCGGACTTGTACTTAGTAGTTGCCTCTCCATGCCATTGTTTTTGTTTGTTTGTTTGTTTGTTTTTTAACTGTTTTGCTTACAGAAATAATTGCTGTTCTTTTTATGCCGTGCAGATTCATTCAGTGTGGACACATTGAAAAGAGGGACAAAGAGATCCAGTGACCTCTCCCATCCACAGTCCCTCTTCTGGGGTCCTGGCATGAGGCTTAGGCCTAGGTAGAGGGCCAGAGGTATGCACCGCTAAGCAGTCCTGGCCAGGGCTCTGCTGTAAGATTATTGTCTGGCGAGTATTTTGTGAAATCTCTTTCTAAGAGATAAGGTCACATCTGGCTGGCACCAGGCTTTAGCTTTTTCCTTCTCTAAACATGAGGTTTCTGGTGGAAACCTCAACCCCTTAGAGTGCCTTGTTTTTAGTAGTCTGATAGTTGAAGGGAAGGTCACACGTGTCTCTTTAAAATATCCACACTCCTGCTGGGCAGGCCAGTTACACACACATACAAGAAATGCAAATGCACATAGATATTTCTTTGGAGCTGAGGCTGCCACACCTGTGGATTCAGTAGTTTGCATCAAAAATAATTTTTAAAGAAATTGCATTTAAGCAAGTTTGTAATCTAGAGGTGGTTTACGGATGTGTGAACTTGCATGCAGGCTATACATGGATACATCATTCTGTGAGTTACAGGTGAGCGTCCATGGTGATTTACCAGGATGTGTGAGCTTGAATGCTATATACAGATACATCATTTTGTGTGAGTTACAGGTGAGCGTCCGTGGGCTTCTGCTAGCTGAGAGAGATCCAGTTTCTCTCAACCGCTGAGCCATTTCTCCAGTCCAGGATCCTGTATTTCCCAGTTGTATTTTTAAGGCAATTTAGGTAGGAAACACTTCTTAAATCCCTACTGGTATATTTTCTTGGAAAACCTCACAGAAAGAAAACACTGCCATGGTTTTGGGAAGAGAGAAGACACCATTACCACCTTTCCCAGATTTCATGAGAGCACATCTCTCAGGAATAAGGTAGTCTGTAATCAGATACGTTCAGGATGACTTCATTTTTCTCTACGAGTTTGTTTTTGTTGTTGTTGGTACTAATAGAACTGCTTGTGCCTTTTCCAAAGGGGAGGAGCAATCAATTAAACCAGTAAACTAACATTTGGTTACTGCAGTCTCTTTATAATGACATCATATAGATAGCGTATAAGTGACGTCTTTTTGTTTGCTTGCTTTTTTCAAGAGAGGGTTTCTCTGTGTATCCTTGGCTGTCCTGGACTCACTTTGTAGACCAGGTTGGCCTTGAACTCACAGAGATCCGCCTGCCTCTGCCTCCCGAGTGCTGGGATTAAAGGCGTGTGGCCACCATGCCCGGCCAAGTGATGTCTTTTTTTTTTTTTTTTTTGGTTTTTTCGAGACAGGGTTTCTCTGTTTAACAGCTCTGGCTGTCCTGAACTCGCTTTGTAGATAGACCAGGCTGGCCTCGAACTCGAACTCACAGAGATCCGCCTGCCTCTGCCTCCCGAGTGCTGGAATTAAAGGTGTGTGCCACCACGCCCGGCCCTTCTTCATTCTTAATGACTGCAGTAGTCATTAAGTTTCATTGAGTCACACTTTAAAGGAAATTACAAGCTATGACTGTAACTGTAGAAGAGTGATTGGTTAGAGTGTACAATCCTCATACCACAAAAATAATGCTTTACATTTTTAATTACTTTGTTCTCTGAGTAAACTGTGAGCAGATAACCATTAACGTCTGTGTAAGACAGAAAGGGGAAAGTGAGGCTTTTGCTGAGTAGAAGCTATGGCAGAGTTCATCTGACTCAGTGAGGTATGTGTTCATGTGATTATGCAAAAGTGGCAAGTCAGTTGTAAAAACGACATTTTCATTTACTCTGTGTATGTGCACACAGGCAAACAAATATGTCTGCCATGGCATGCACGTGGGGTCAGAGGACAACTTATAGGAGTCAATTCTCTGTTACCTTGTTGGTTCTGGGACTCCAACTCAGTCGGTGAGGCTTGACAGCAAGCACATTTACCTGCTAAACCTTTTCACCAACTCAGTTTTTGTGTTTGGCTCCCAATTTCTTCCTGCCTCAGCTTCCTGAATGCTAGGATTAAAGACTGTATGTAGTTTATGTATGATTTAGGTAGCCTGTTGTCAGCCCTTAATGAGTTATGGATAATGGCATGGCACAGTTTCTGTCTTTTTTTCTAGTTTTTCTTCCTTTTTTTTATGTTTATTTATTACTTAGGTTACATCTCCATCACAGTACCCTCTTTCAACCCCTCCCAGTCCCGCCCTCCCACCTTGTACCCCCATCCCTTCTATCCCACTCCTGCAGAGTGGAGTGTCCCTACATATCAGTCCCCCACCCCAGTTCAGCAGTAATATGAGGGCCAAGAGCCTCCTCATACACTGGGGGCCTACAAGGCAGCACCACTAGGGCAAAGTGTCTCATGGATAGGTAACAAAGTTTATGTTTCTGTTCCCTTTGGTGCATTGGCTGTATTATAGTTATCCTGTACTATATGGCTAAAATCTGATTATAAGTGAATTGATGCCATGTGCATCCTTCTGAGTCTGAGTTAGCTCACTCAGGATGAGCTTCTCTAGTTCTATCCATTTGGCTGCAAATTGCATGATTTTGTTGTTTCTGATGGCTGAGGAGTATTCCATTGTGTAGATGTACCACAGCTTTTTAAAAATCCATTCCTTGGTTGAGGGATATCTGGGTTGTTTCCAGTTTCTAGCTGTTACAAATAAGGCTGCTATGAACATAGATGAGGAAACGTCCTTGTGGTTTGTTGAGGAATCATTTGGATGTATACCCAGAAGTGGTGTGGCTGGGTCTTTTTTTTTTTTTTTTGGTTTTTCGAGACAGGGTTTCTCTGAATATCTCTTGCTGTCCTGGACTCGCTTTGTAGACCAGGCTGGCCTCGAACTCACAAAGATCCGCCTGCCTCTGCCTCCCAAGTGCTGGGATTAAAGGCGTGCGCCACCACCGCCCGGCGTGGCTGGGTCTTGAAGTAGAGCTATTCCAAGTTTTCTAAGATATCGCCAGACTGATTTCCATAGTGGTTGTACAAGCTTGCACTCCCACCAGCAATGGAGGAGTGTTCCCCTTTCTACACAACCTCTCCAGTATATGCTGTCATGTTTTTGATCTTAGCCATTCTGACAGGTGTGAGATGGAATCTCAGAGTCGTCTTGAGTTGCATTTCTCTGATGATTAAGGATGCTGAGCACTTCTTCAAGTGTCTCTCAGCCATTAGGGATTCCTCCTTTTTGAATTCTCTGTTGTGCTCTTTTCCCCGTTTTTTTTTTTTTTTTTGGTTTTTCGAGACAGGGTTTCTCTGTATAACAGCTCTGGCTGTCCTAGACTCACTTTGTAGACCAGGCTGGCCTCGAACTCACAGAGATCCGCCTATCTCTGCCTCCCAAGTGCTGGGATTAAAGGCGTGCGCCACCAACGCCCGGCTCTTTTCCCCGTTTTTTGATTGGATTATGTGGTTTCTTGGCATTTAATTTCTTGAGTTCTTTGTAAATTTTGGATATTAGCCCTCTGTCAGATGTGGGGGTGGTAAAGATTTTTTCCCAATCTGTAGAGTGTCATTTTGTTTGAATGACAGTGTCTTTTGCCTTACAGAAGCTTTTCAGTTTCAAGAGGTCCCATTTATTGATTGTTGGTCTTAGATCCTGAGCTGTTGGTGTTCTGTTAAGGAAGTTGTCACCTGTGCCTATGAGTTTGAGGGTTTTTCCTACTTTCTCTTCTAGAAGATTTAGTGTGTCCAGCCTTATGTTAAGGTCTTCGATCCACTGTTTGACTGTGGAAACCTTTATAAAGCTTAATCTCATAACTAACTGCATAACTTCTTGGCATAACTGCAAATAAGGTGACTATCAGTTTGTATCTTTTTGTGTTTTTTTTTTTTAAAGATTTATTTATTATGTATACAGTGTTCTGTATGCCGGTATATCTGCAGGCCAGAAGAGGGCACCAGATTTCATTATGGATGGTTGTGAGCCACCATATGGTTGCTGGGAGTTGAACTCATGACCTCTGGAAGAGCAGCCAGTGCTCTTAACCGCTGAGCCATCTCTCCAGCCCGACTATCAGTTTGTAAAACATGAGATTTGTTGGTTTCTTAGTCCAAAAAGAGGCTACAGTAATGAACAGAGACCGTCAAAACCAAGAAGCTCCATAACTGTAACAAAACCATAAGTTTGATTGACTATCAACTTGCAAACCTGCTTCTAGAACATATCTTTAACCATTTTTTGTCATCTTTTAACCTTTTCCCAACCTTAGTAACTTGCATTTACCAAACATTAACATCTTTTCATATTAACTTGCATTTACCAAACCTTAACATCTTTTCATATTCCTAGACATCCTTCTAGAAGCTTTCTTTTATAACTTGCATTTACATCCTCAGACCCTCACAGCTTGCTTAAGCTTCTCATCCCTTCTTTCTGGTGGGGACCCCAATGATCCCTGACTTTTTTTTTTTCTTTGTCTTTTTTTTATATCTGTTTCTGTCCAAATAATTATGTAGGTGTACTCAGACATCAGACATTCCGAACAATTTTTCATTCCCAATTACAAAGCATAATTAAATCCAAGCTGTGTTTTCTCTGACATACATATGTTTTCATGGCCAAACCTTTGTTTATATCAACATCCTCCAGCAAACTTTCTTTTTATCTTTGTTGCATTTTTCAACAGGCAGACTTTGCAGCGCTTGTCCTTGTGGAACCCTTTTTATCTTTCCTGATGGTAGCAAACCTCTCTTAGCCTGTCTAGTTTTCATTTCTGCCTCTGGGGAGGAGGGGTAACCCCATAACTCACCCAGCTCAAGGCAGCTTTTACCTTAGGGAGTCCTTTCTGTTAGCTGACAATTGGAATTTCGGAGCTGCCCTGGTGGAGAGGAGGGCCTTGTCCCCTCATAATGATTTTGGCGAATCCCCATCTCTTCCCCCATCTTGGCCCAGGTGCAGGTGGCAGGAGAAGGGAGATCAATCTCAGTGTGGCACAAGGGGAAAGGCAGCCAAGGTCTAAGGCTGTTCCCATGGATTCAGAGAAAGACATAGACAAAAACATATAAACAAGATGACAAACATAAAACTGGCACACAACAACTGGCCAAGCAGATCCTGAACAAGCCTGGAACGTCAGCCCAAATCAGTCTGAGACCAAAACAAGGAAACAGTCACATAGATTATACAGTGTACAGCACAACAGAGAGACAGTGCCAAGCTCAATCCAACAACCTGCTAGGCAAGGCCAGTTCCCATTCCCCACTGCCACTGGGGATCCGGGCAAGAAAGGAGGCACCTCTTCCCCCTTCTTTCTCAAAGCTGGAGTGTCCTCCAGGCTCCTGAGGACTCGCAGGATAACAGGCATGTCTGTCCTACTGCTCGGTAGTCGCCTGAATTATCTGACACACAGAAACCAGAAACTGTGTATGTTATCTGACACATACAAACCCAGATCACGCACCACATGCATTCCAGTTGTGCATTATCTGACATGCACAAACCAGAGTATTTCTGAACTCAGCAAACCAAGAAGAAAACCAAAAGTAAGGTAACAGAAGCCAAACCATGGAACCCAAACAAAAACAAATGGTCTCACAAACAATAAATCAGTCCAGACTTTCATGCAGATCCTGAAAACAAGCCAAACTTGAACTTTCCACAAAATGAAAACAGAGACAAGCAGTCTCACAGACAACATAGACAGAGAGACTAGACAAAAAAAAAAAAAAAAAAAAAAAAAAAAAAAAAATTAGCTCATACCTCCATCTCAGGGTCTCTCCTGGTGACTCAGGGTCCCCAAGATCTTAGTGGGACCTCCAAATGTAAAGGTCAATACCAGTCTACTGGAAATTCAGGAATGGTGCCTTGGTTTTCACAAGTACATAGACAGACATATCTACAGAGAAAGACACACATAGAGACACAGTAGCTTACTGGACGGTTTGAACCCTCTGGGCAGGAGTCCTGGTGACCTTGGGGATCCCGGACGAGCCCCCAAATGTTCTGCCCAGTTCTCGGGACCCCAAAGACTACCTAGGAGCCAACTCCGATGTAAATACATGAGGGTTGTTTATTCAAGCTCAGAGCTTGGACTCTCAACACTCACTGACACAGCAGTTCGAGTTGAGAGCCCCCAGACCAAAAGTCAGAGTTTATATAGAGACTCAGACAAAGAAGCAGATTCTTTACCATGTGATTAAATGACATTTGGGTAGCTAGTCATGTCCATTTATGATTAGCTCATTGTTACTGACTAACCAGCTGAGGTCAGCTTGACCATCAGAAAGTTTGTTTAGACTTTTTGGGTGCTTTCTCACAGTGAGTGGTCTGGTAATGACGAGGGAACACCCTGGAATGCAAGATTGGGTACATTTTGTTGTTGTTCTGGAAGTGGAGGTCAGCTCTGAGTCAAACTTAATACAAATGGAACCTTTTTTTTCAAGATGGATTCAGTCAGGCTTCACACTACCTCACCTAGCTAGAGTTGTGTCTTGATGTGTTTTATAATTTAAGGGAAAAAAACCCTGGATTTTAAAGAAAGCAAGTATTTTTTAATTAGCTTACCTGAACTGATGTCCATGTTGAGGATCTGATGAAGGGGAGAGATTATGGGCAGACATGTGAGAAAGCAAGAGGAGTGACTGGGCAGTGGCTGGAAAGATGGAAAGACCATTTCCTAGAGGCTCTTGTGAAGTGTAGTCTGTAGGGGATAGGAAGGGCAAGGGTGGCATGTGCATACTCCACGCCAGGATGGAATCAAGCTGTGATCTGGGGAAAGAGGAGTACATTATGCTTTGGACGTGTTTTACATTTGCTGGATGGATAATGTAACCTTAGGAGATAAAGGAAGGTGCTGGAGCTAGAGCAAGTTTGGGAGCTCTCAGTTTACATGAGACAGACAGATGGGAATAGGAAAAAGGATGGTGAGAATCCCAGATAGGAAGGGGTTGAAGATCAAGTTTGGAATAAAACTAAAACCCAGGAGTAGGCTCATCAAGGTCCAAGTGCCTAGGGGTAGCCAAGGTAAGCCCCTGCTGCTCTGAGTGCTCCTCATGCTTGCTGCGTGTCTGTCACATCACATTCTGATCTCTTCTTGCCATTACTTTGAGCAAGTTCAGAACCAGACCTTGTTCTGTTCCCAGCACCTACATAGTCTCAGACAACCAGTGAATTCTCAGTGTTGTTGAGTGAGTATGCGAACCAAGGTTGACTTATACTCATCAATGTTTATTGAGTGTTATATGTGTGCTAGGATACTATACTAGTATCTAGGGATAAAGCTGTGAGCAAAAATGGATTTTTTAAAAAATCCCTGACCTTGTTGGGCTTTTATTCTTATGAATGGGAAAGTTGTCAGAAAGACAGATCTGAAGGCACCAAAGATATCTGTTCATCATCAATGAACTGAGCCTATATCCCAAATGGAAATTGTTAAAGTTACTACTAACCTGGAGCTGGAGAGATGACCCAGCAACTAAGAAGGCTTGCTACTCTTTCAGAGGACTTTGGTTCAGTTCCCAGCACTCACACTGTATGGTTCACAACTACCTGTAACTCCAGCAGATCCAATGCCTTCTCCTGGATTTTGCATGTTTTCAAACACACACACACACACACACACACACACACACACACACACACACATACACACCAACCACACTTTTGATAAAAAATAATAAAAGTAAATTGTAAAGTTATTAACCTAAGCATGAGAGAGAGAGGAGAGACCTAGGGGTGGGACCAGTTAGCCCTAGAGAGAAATATAAGTTTGGAACCAGGGAAAGATTACTGGGGAGAGTTCCCCTGGGATCATTCACTAGCTCTGTTGCATAGGAGGTGAAGTGATAAATGGAAAAAGGAGGCAGAAGGAAGAAGACATTTGGAATAGCCCCTCTCCCTGCCAAGAAAAAGACTAAAGCCCCACTGAGGAGGGGGCAGGTTCTACTGGTAATTGCTGTGGACATGTAGGGTTGGTTGGCTCTCTGCTGTTATGTCAAGGTAAAAACAATTGAGTTATCTCCATGGCAATGAGGATCTGCTTGGAAAGGTAGCATAGGTAACTGGGGGTGTGGGTGTGGGTGTGTTCAGGGTGCTTAGATCAAGTTTGGAATAAACTAAAACCCAGGAGTAGGTAATAGCCTGAAAGAATAAGGAAGAAGGCTGGTCTGCAGGAGGTGGAATGTCATATATTAGGAGGGTGAGCTCAAGTGATTCCCTCTATGATCATTCTGTGAACCCAATAGGCTGTTTCTAACAGCTCTTTACAGACTGTAACTTCTGTGCTCCTCCTGAAGATCTGGTGAGCTGTGCTGCTAAGTGGTTAGATAGGAAATGATCTCATCAGCCTTAGCTGTTGAGAATGGGTGCTTAAGCACTGATATTCTGTGATGTAGGAAGGCAGTTGGAGAGGACTATCTCAGACCAAGTAATTTTTCAATGGCTTCTTAAAACTTCTGAACCAGCTTTTCTTTTCTTTTCCTTCCTTTCTTTCTTCCTTTTTTTTTGGTTTTTCGAGACAGGGTTTCTCTGTGTAACAGCCCATTCTGCCCTGGACTTGCTTTATTGACCAGGCTGGCCTTGAACTCAGAGATCTGCCTGCCTCTGCCTCCCAAGTGCTGGGATTAAAGGCGTGCGCCACCACGCTGGTCTGGCTGGACCAGCTTTTCTTTGAAAGAAATATTTAGAAGGATGTGGAAGGGGACCATAGACTGTTCCCCTCTGGGTTCTGTTTTTTTGTTTGTTTGTTTTGGTTTTTCAAGACAAAGTTTCTCTGTTTAACAACCCTGACTGGCCTGGAACTCAATTTGTAGACCAGACTGGCCTGGGACAGAGATTTGCATGCCCCTGTCTCCTAAGTGCCGGGATTAAAGGCATGCCCACCATGCCTGGTTTGTATTTTTTTTTTTTTTTTGGTTTTTTCGAGACAGGGTTTCTCTGTGTATCCTTGGCTGTCCTGGACTCACTTTGTAGACCAGGCTGGCCTCGAACTCACAAAGATCCGCCTGCCTCTGCCTCCCAAGTGCTGGGATTAAAGGCGTGCGCCACCACCGCCCGGCGCCTGGTTTGTATTTTAAAATATGTTTCTATACTTTTTTTTTTTTTCTTTTATATAGGGTCTCAACTGTGGAGGCTTGGCTGGCCTGGAGCGCACTATATAGTCCAAGCTGGTCTTGAACTCAGAGATATGTCTTCCTCTGCCTCAGGAGTACTAGGATAAAAGGCCTGTACCATCACTCAGGGCTCAGAGTCTGCACTTGAGACAACAGAGAATCTGTGGTCTTACTTAACCGTGGAAATAAGTTAACAGCTGCATTGAACATGTGCAGAGTTTTTTGTTCTTTATCGTTATTTCCTAAATAATACAGTATCACAACTATTCACAGTATACATAGTAGTTACATCATGTCAGGCATTTTAAGTAATCTAGAGATGATTTGAAGCACATGGAGGATGTACTGAGCATAGGTTATGTGCAAGTACTACATACATCATAAGTTATACTCAAGTGTGATGCCATTTTCTAGTCTGAGTGTCCTTGGATTTTGGTGCAGGAACCATTCCCCACAGATACCAACAGCCACGGGCTGATTGCACCCTATGTCAGACTCTTCGTTTTTCCCAACAGAAGCCTTTGTACTGTTCCAGGGAGAACACTCCTTTCTGATTATTGGCTTGAACAGGCCCTTCTGCAGAACTCATGGACTTGGCTATTGGGTAAGGAGGTTAGTTCCTGGCTCTGTGCTTTCATTGGTATCCGAGGCCTGTGCTTTGCCACTAGACCCTCTGTAAGCCCAGGGAGACCCCCTTTAAATTATACCTAGAAGCTGTTCAAAAGCACGGGGGCTTTTACAAGCTTTAGCAACCTGAATGGAGAAAGAGTGATTTGTGGAGAGCATGGTGGTTATTCTTGGTACCTCTGCATTTTGTGTGCATTCTTTTATACTTGGGTTTATTCTTATGGCAACTTTGAAGGAACTTCACTCTTCTCTCTTTCCAACTTAAAAAAATTACATGTGTGTTGTTTCCTTTTCTGGGGACAGGGTCTTCTATTGCTTTGTAGCATGGGCCCAGAATTCCCCTTGTAAACCAGACTAGCCATGAACTTGCAACTATGATACTGTCTCTACCTCCTAGAAATTGCAGACATGAGCCACCATTCCTGACCACATGGATTTAAAGGAAACAACAAGAAACTACATAGTCTCTTACTCTTTCCGAGAAACTTTAGTCAGATAATAAAAATATAGGGCAAACATATCACCTAGCATTATTTGCTCACAGCTTTTAGATACACTCCAGATCCTAGTGTTTTCTGTTGATATTATGTGCTTGAAATAGCTGCTTAGACTGTCCCTGTCCTGCTTGGTGTTTGTTTTTTATTTTTTTAATCAATTATTTTTGTTTTTTTGAAACAAGTTCTCACTCCATAGCCTAAGCTAGCCCAAAACTTACTGTGTAGCACATGCTGGCCTCAAACTTGTAGTAATTGTCCTGTCTGTCTCACAAGTGGTGAGATTATAGTCATGAGCATCCATGCTTGATGCTTCTAGAATGGTCTGTGGTACATTACATTCTTAAACTACCTTTGTTTTGTTTGTTTGTTGTGGTTTTGATTTTTCAAGACAGGGTTTCTCTGTGTAACCGTACTGCCTGCTGTCCTGGGACTCTGTAGACCAGGCTAGCCTCAAACTCATAGAGATCCATCCACCTGCCTCTGCCTCAAGTGCTGGATGAAAGGGGTGTGCCACCATGCCCAGCTAATACCTTTAATTTTTAAATTGCTTGCCTCTGGTGGGTTTTAACAATGTGATCTCTGCCAGATGAAAAATCTTAATATTTTTCATTAGAAGTTGAAGATAAAAAACCCAGATAACCATCACTGAGTTTGCATGTCGTGGTCTGGTGGCTCACAGGCTGGGATTGATTGGGTCTCTGGGACTAGTTGGCATCTCTATGTGGAAGTCAAGGTAGAAAATGTCACCTGTTTATTGCTTATTTGTTCCTCACCCACAATACTTATTCTGTTCTCTTGAGTCATTTGAGGTCATGGAACCTTTATTGGCATGGAGTCTTTCCATGTCTCTCCTTGCCTTCCGCAGTGACGAGGGTATGATGCTGGTACTTGTGGAATATCTCTCAGTTTCTGAATCATGCTGTTTTCACGAAACTGTTGGGGAAAGGACACTGAGTAATATTAATTATTCATTCATATAGCAGGTACTTTCCCTCACCTCTTAGTTCTCTCAACAGCCTTTCAGAGAGATTTTATCTTCATAAGGAAAACGGAGTGATGAAGCCTAGTAATTAGGCTGAGGCCCCACAAACAAGGAAATGGGGAAACTGGGTGCTGTAACTCCAAGCTCTGAACTTCCAAGCCTTTCTTAGGTAACAATATATTAATTGATTGGAGAAAATCCAGTTTTGTGAACTGGAATGTCTTAGATAAAATAAGGATGCAAATGGTAGGAACCAATAAGCCTTCTGGCTTATAGCTTTATGGGTTATTGCTTCTGGCTTATAGCTTTATGGGTACCCTCTTTCACTGCATTCGTGTAAATAGGGAAGAGGAAGCTTGTGCTACTGACATGCAAAAGAAGTCTCAAGTGCACTCCTGTCTGGTCATTGAAAGGCATTTCTTTGCTTTTTGTTTTTAGCCGCATGCCAGATTAACTTAAAAAAGAGAACTCATTGGTGAGTTTTAAAAAATACACAAACTTAATTTTAGAGGAGAATAATAAAACCAAACTAATTAATGAACATTTTAAAGAGTATTGGACTTAAGTTACCACTCTTAAAATGTAATCAAATAGGGTTTATCAAAGCCATAATGAAGAAAATAGAAATCATTTGTAATTAGACAATAATTAAAGGCCAGTACATGCCCAGTGATTTTTTTAAAGTGCTTGAAAAACAATTAGTTTCCTTAAGTAGGTTAAACATCTGGGTTACAAGCTTGTGTATACTGTTAATTTACTTAGCAAACCTGTTCTTCATAGATGATGCAAAGGTGAACTTCAGTTTGCCTCTCTAAATGATCACAAGTTTAAGTTTAATGGGTATCCTTTAATTTTTTTCCTTTTCATTATTAGTGAGCTTTTCTTTTAATTCTAAAAGCATTCTCTTCCTCTTTTCCCCTCTTGAGTAGCTCAGTCCTAAGAAAGAAGAGCAAGATGCACGAGGCCAGACAGCTCAGGTAGACTGAGGAAGTCTTCTCACAGAAGAGTGTGCTGTGGCATATCAGAGCCCAAGAGGTGGAGGCATCCATGAGGGGTCTGCTGGTTGCTGCAGTGAAAGACTCTAAGTACAAGTTGGCAAGTTCAGGGAGTGGGAGCCAGTGGGTGTCCTTGTGGAGAAGGGTGTTCCAGAAACCACTGAAAAGACAGCACGGACCTGCAGTGTTAAATAGAGAACAGAAATGTCTGCATGGGAGAATGAGGTGCGACTCAGAGGTAGAACATTCGCCTTCCAGGCACAAGGCCTGAGTTTGCTCTCTGGTAACGAGGAAAGAAGAGCTGGTGGGTCTATGGTTTGGGGGGTTTTTTGTTTCTTTTTTTGAGACAAGATTTCTCTGTGTAGCCCTGGTTGTCCTGTAACTCGGTTTGTAGACCAGGCTGACCCCAAGCTCACAGAGATCCCCCTGCCTCTGCCTCCAAGTGCTGGGATTAAAGGTATGTGCCACCACACCCAGCTGGTCCATGTTTTTTTTTTTTTTAAATAAACACCAATAAAGACAGAAATAATATCCATGTGAACATGCATATATGTGGTGTGTATTTGTATGTGTATACACATATACATCTATATCTGTGCCCTTGCTCTGTCCGTGTCAGAATGTGGGAGTGCTTTCTAAAAACAGCAGTCCCTTCATGGCAATGAGAATGTTGACTTCTGTATACCACTCCTACCAAAAACAATCTCGGCTTCTCGGAGAAATGGCTGATTGTGGAGTTGGACTTTTGTTTAAGGTGAATCTAGGATGTCCTACACTAGAAAGCAAGGAAATCTTTCTTAAGAATGATAGAAACATGACAGAAGAACATGGGATCCAGTTTGAAGGTGCTTCCAATGGTTAACTTTGTTATAACTTGGTTTCCAACATTTAAGAAATTATGAACTAAAACCTATTGAATAAAAGAGTTCTCATTCATATCACATACACGTTTTATAAGAAAGCTTATGTGTGAACGTGAGAATAAACTTAGTTGGAGGGCTAGACTATTCAGGGTTCAAAGTACCTTTCCACCATGTACCCATGGATCACCAAGAGGAAGAGTTGCTTTACTGCCGAGACATACCTGGGCACATCACCACCGGGACAGGCTTGGAACTAAGTTACCTGCTAGGATGCAAACACAAGCAGCTTTACTTCTGTGATATTTCTGCCAAGATATATGCCCTGAATCAAATCACAGAGAAACCCTGGTTTGAGGGTTATTGTGCAAAGTAATTGAGTATAATCTCCAAAATTTCTATTTCTAGGCTCCAAAAGTCAAACCAAGTCTGAGGAACTGTTCTGAACCAAAGAGATAATGAAATGTAGCACAGGAATTTGGTGTGAGAGCCACTGCTAGAAAAAGTTGAAAAAACAATGGGGCTTGAAGAATAAATGTTAGAAATGTGTGTTTTTGAGCCTGCCAGATGTATTGCAGTTTTATGGGACAGTGGAAAACATATACTAAAATATTTGGAATGAATAGGCATAAAACTGACAAATTGACCCTAGCGGTCTACAAAAGGTTTTGTTTGTTTTGGTACTGTTCTTACAACTTTTATGTAAATTTGTGATTATTACAAACTTTAAAAGAATTTTTAAAGTAGCTTTTTGTTTGTTTTTTTTAGATAGGGTTTCTTTGTGTAGCCCTGAATGTCCTGGACTCACTCTGTAGATCAGGCTGGCCGTGAATTTACAGAGATCCACCTGCCTCTGCCTCCGGAGTGCTGGGCGTGCGCCACCACTCCAAGCAATTACAGGCAACTGTGAACTGCCATGTGGGTGCTGGGATTTGAACCTGGGTCCTTTGGAAGAACAGCCTGTGCTCTTAACTGCTGAGCCATCTCTCTAGCCCCTAAAGTTGTTTGTTTGATTAGGTTTTTGGTTTTTGTTTTGTTTTTTTTTTTTGAGACAAGATCTCATTATGTAGCACTGGTTGGTCCAGAACTTTTGACTAAAGGTGTGCACCAGTACATCTAACCCCCAAAGTACCTAAAAATTAAAGCACACGAAGTACAGGCCAGCCTGAGCTACATGAGACGGAGACCCTATCTCAAAATTGTAAATGCCCAACTTTTTATTTTTGAGCTCTTAGCAAATATGTTGCCTCTTACTATCTTTTACATTAGGGAAAAAAATCTTATTTTATAATTACAGATAGACTGCCTTCCCTGTACCCATTGGAGAGTTATAAATAAACCATTGTACTCTGACTAAATTGACCCTTCTATCCAGTAAGTGCTAAAGTAGAGACAGGAGGCCTGAATGGAGAAGGTGATCGCAGGTGGATGGAACCCTGGTCTTCCAGTCACTCATCTGAGAAAATATACTTTTGTATATCTCAAAATTCATAGTCTGTAACAAGCTTCCATCTGCCATTCCCCCACCCATTAGTCTTTTGGTGAAAAGGACTTAGACTGTGACAAGGCCAAGTTACATGTGGAGTGGGCTTCAGCTTTAGAGGTTGTCACTGACTTACATGTTAAAAAAAAAAAAGTCAGCTGCTGAGCTGGGAATATAGCTCAGTTGGTAGTATAGTGTTTGCCCAGTGTGGATGAAGAGCTGGGTTTGAATCCTAGATCAGTATAAATGAGGCGTGTTGGTTCATGTTTGCTCTAGCAGTCGAGGAGGTAGAGGCAGGAGGATTAGAAATTCAGGTCTTCTTTGGTTGTATAACAAATTGGAGGCCAGTCTAGGATAAAGGAGACCATGTTTCCAAAACAAACAAAAAGGGCCAGTGAGATTGTTTGCTGAGTAAAACCATTTGCCACCAAGCCTGTCTTGTTATTCACTCTCCAGGAAGGGTCTGAATTACACAGGTTATCCTCTGACCTCCACATGCACACATTTTTCACACATTGAATAAAAAAATGAAAACCTTTTTTCCTAATCAGCAGATGTGATAGGTAGATCAAAACAAAATACATTTTCAGTTCTGAGTTACTGATGCTGTCCAGCCGGTTGTCCAGGCACTCTGGTACATCACAAAGACCTCACATGTCACATAGCATGCCAAGTTTCTCACCCTCCCAGTGTCTGGCTGGCTCCCTCAATGGATTCCCACCAGGATCCTCTGGCTGTATGACCCATTTTCTTCTTGGCTTCACCCATGTTTTATCATTTGTCCTTCCAGGTATGTCATGGAAATGCAAACATGTTCAGTTGTTTGGTAAAATATAATTGGGAAGACTTTTTTTTTTGAATGTTTATTACTTCAGGTTACATCTCCATCACAGTCCCCTCTCTCCATCCTTCCCAGTCCCACCTTCCCACCCTCTCTGCCTTCTCCCCCTTCTCCTACTTATCCTACTTTAATGGTGTGGGATGCCCTACATATCAGCCCCCCTCAGTTCAGCAGTCATATGAGGGCTAAGAGCTTCCTCTTGCACTGGGGGCCTACATGGCAGCTCCCCTAGGGCAAAGTGTCCCACTAACAGGTAACAAAGTCTATGTTCCTGTTCCATTTGGTCTGTTGGTTGTAGGATAGTTATTCTGTACTATATGGCTAAAATCCAGTTATAAGAGAATATATGCCATGTACATCTTTATGGGTTTGGGTTAGCTCACTCAGCTAGAATATATGCCATGTACATCTTTATGGGTTTGGGTTAGCTCACTCAGCTAGCTGACTTGGAACTAGCTTTTCTAGTTCCATCCATTTGGCTGGAAATTGCATGATTTCCTTGTTTCTGTTTGCTGAGTAGTATTCCATTGTGTAAATGTACCACAGGTTTTTTTGTTTTGTTTTGTTTTGTTTTAATCCATTCTTGGGTTGAAGGACATCTGGGTTGTTTCCAGTTTCTAGCTATTACTCATATAAAGCTGCTATGAACATAGCTGAGATAGCTGAGATGTCCTTGTGGTTTGGTAAGGAATCATTTGGATGTATACCCAGGAGTGGTATGGCTGGGTCTTGAGGTAGAGCTATTCCAAGTTTTCTAAGATATTGCCAGACTGATTTCCATAGTGGTTTTATAAGTTTGCACTCCTACCAGCAATGGAGGAGTGTTCCACTTTCTCCACAACCTCGCCAGTATGTGCTGTCATTTGAATTTTTGATCTTAGCCATTCTAACAGGTGTGAGATGAAATCTCAGAGTCAGGAAGACAGTTTTTTATTGTTTTGACAAGTGCCACTTATGGCATGCTTTTACAGTTCTAGCAGTCCTTTGGGCTTTCCTTGGCTTTCGTTCTTTTTTTTTCTTATTCTTATTCTTATTCTTATTATTATTATGGACCTGGCTGAGACATACTAGGCAATTGCCCTACCACTGAGCCACGGCCCTGGCCTTCAGTTACATGAAGTTCCATATTTAAGAGATTTTGAGACTCGGTACCTTTGTTTCTCATCTTTAGTTAGGCAGATCAGTTCACGCTATGAGGCCCCCGCTGATGTTTTATTTCATTTTGTTTTCCTTTCTTTCCACATGACAGGAGCAGCTGAGAAGTACCTTTAGAAATTACTGAACATTCCAGCCTCATCTATCTTTATGTGAGTTCAGTGATCTAGAATCCAGAGGGGCCATTCATTAGTCACAGGGTGGAAGGATAGTAGCTAGCATCAACTTGAGCCCCACGCTTGTCTTTCATTGTGTGCCTCTCATTTTTTCTTTCCTTCCCCTGGCTTACTTCTTTCTAGTTTTCTATCTAGAGTTCCTGTCTCTAGCATCATCTTCTTTAGCCCCCTACTTATCACCTTTCTTTTTGCCTGTCCATATATAAAAGAGAATTTAAGGAAAAAAAGAAAGGAAATAACAGAGAAAGGAGAGAATAAGCTTTATTTATTTTTGGAGACAGGGCCTTGCTCTATATTTCTTTCTGGCCTCAAACTCAAGGTCCTCCTATGTCAGCTTCCCAAGTGCTAGTGTAAAACAGGTGGACACATCCACACCTAACGGAAGAGACATCTTATAATGCAATGTTTTCAGCAGAGTGCTTTATTTGAGACAAGGCCTTTTGAAAATTAATTTTGTGTGTGATCTGTGTGTGGACATCGTACAGAGGTTGGAGTTGGTTCTTCCCTTTCACCTTCTTGTGGGTTCTGGGTATCAACTCAGTTTATTAGGCCTGCATCATTGGGTGGCAAACACATTTACTTGCTGATCTGTCTCTAACCTGAGACAAGGTTTTGCTGTGTTATGTGGCCCCGGGACCTTGAATTCACTATCCTCCAGACTCAGCCTTTCAGGTTTAACTTTTTTTTTTTTTTTTTTTTTTTTTGGTTTGGTTTGGTTTGGGTTTGGGTTTTTCGAGACAGGGTTTCTCTGTGTATCCTTGGCTGTTCTGGACTCACTTTATAAACCAGGCTGGCCTTGAACAAACAGAGATCCACCTGCCTCTGCTTCCTAAGTGCTGGGATTAAAGGTGAGTGCCACCATACCTGGCAATTAGATAGATAGCTGTGAACTGCCATGTGGGTTGCTGGGATTTGAACTGGGATCTTTTGGGAGAACAGCCAGTGCTCTTAACCCCTGAGCCATCTCTCCAGCCCCTTGTTTTGTTTTTGTTTGTTTGTTTGTTTATTCATTCATTCATTTTGGTTTTGGGTTTCATGAGCATTTGCTTGTGTTCATGCATGCGCTCCTCACTTGGGTGTGTGGAGACTAGAGGCTGACTCCAGGTGTCCTCACTCTCCTTACTTTTAATTTTTTTGAGACAAGGTCTCTCACTGATTCCAGCTAGACTGGCTTGCCAGCAAGCCTAGGGTTCCACCTGTCTGCCTCTACAACACTTGGATTATAGGCATGCAGTCAGTGCTGCTTGATGAGAATGAAACGTAGGGGGGGGCTGGATAGATGGCTCAGTGGTTAAGAGCATTGGCTAGTGCTCTTCCAAAGGTCTTGAGTTCAATTCCCAGCAACCACATGGTGGCTCACAACCATCCACAATGTGATCTGATACCTTCTGACTGCAGGTGTACATGCAATTAGAGCACTCATATACATAAAATAAATAAATCTTTAAAAAACAAAAAAAGGAATGAAACGTAGATCCTTTTGTTTTGGGTTTTTTTGTTTTGTTTTGGTTTTTCAAGACAGGCTTTCTCTGTGTAACAGCCCTGGCTGTCCTGGACTGGCTCTGTAGACTAGGCTGGCCTTGGACTCAGGGAGATCTGCCTGCCTCTGCCTCCCGAGTGTGGGATTAAAGCTGTGTTGTCACCACGCCTGGTGAAACACAGGTCTTCATGTTTACATGGAAAACACTTTACCAATAGAGCCGTTTCCCTGGTACCTTAACTGTCTTATGTTGCCACATCTTAAAGTCTCAGAATTTTGGGGTATTTTCTCTCATATTTCATAACCCATTGACTGTGGCTTTTTGTTTTTTCATTGTGAGAAGTAGATAAACGGACAGAAACTTTTATATGCAAAGCTTTACTTGCAAATCCAGTCAATCTTATGAAATGTTGCCATCTAGTATTTATTCATGGGTCGCTAGGATAAATAAGGCATGTAGGTTGAAACCACACATGTGAGGATGCTGTGGCCAGTAGCCAAGCCCGTCATTCCACAGCCACATTGCTTTCCAGAGATTGGCAGAGACCAAGCAGTGTGTTTTCCTGGATCAACCTGGTGTTCTGCTTCCCTGTAGCCTGCTTGAATTCAGAAGGTGCTAAGAAGTGACTAGATGGAGATTTTCTCCATGTTGCAGAGCAGTTTGTGGAAATTGAGTTGTGATGTTTACAACACTGTTCGTAAGCATGTGTGTTTGTAAGCGTGTGTCTCATTGGGGGGAAGCGGGGAGCTGCAGGGCCTCCCTGCTACTCTTCTGTGAGAATAATTGACTCTGGTGACTACAGGGCTGCCTGTGGCCATCAAGAAGCCCAGGCATTCTGACACCACCTGCTCTCGTTCCCACTGCTGATGCTTTTTTATTTTGCCAGCCAATTACTTGATTCCCATAGTGATGCCAGTAGTTCACTGAATAGCACAGGAGGAAAAACAGAGTAACCCTTGTTCTCATTTACCAGTACAATTAGCAGGAAAGATTCTCATCAATTTTTGTTTTGAAAGTATTATGCATTTTTATTTTACTAAACAGCACATATTGTGTTTATTGCATTCTTTCAGCACTATTTAAAATTTTACTTAGCAGCTGGGTGTGGTGGCGCACGCCTTTAATCCCAGCACTGGCGAGGTAGAGGCAGGTGGATCTCTGTGAGTTCAAGGCCAGCCTGGTCTACAGAGTGAGTCCAGGACAGTCAAGGATACACAGAGAAACCCTGTCTCCAAAAACCTAAAAAAAAAAAAAAATACTTAGCATACAAAATAATGTGTTTCATTATGACATTTTCATTTGTATGTCATATACCTTGCTGTTACTACTACCCTTCTGTCTTCTCCACCTCCCAAAAGTCCCCTTTGTACTTTCATGCCATTGTTTGTGTTTGCCCCAATACCTTCTCTTGCATTTTCCTGCCCTTTAGACTAGCTCTTCTCCACTCAAAATCCTCATTTTACTTTAATGTTATCTATATGTACATATGTGAATACATGTATTCATATTTAAATCTGTGAGAGAAAATTTCACATGTTCTCCAGTTCCATTTTCATTTTGAAATGATTATGTAGTTAAGAGCTTTTCTTGGCATACATATTTGTATGTAGTATATACACATGTTCAATAGGTGTGCATGGGTCTTTGTGTGTATGCACATGTGTACCTGTAGGGGCCTGAGGTTAGCACTGGGTGTCTTCCATAGTTGCTCTCTACCTTGTTTCTTGTGACAGGGTCTCACTGAAGCTGGAGATCATTTGTTTGGCTGGCTTGCTGGCCAACAAGCTCCAGGAGCCTGTCTCTGCTGCTCCAACATGGGGGTTACGTATATGTACCCCTGTGCCCAGCTTTTACATGGGTGCTGGAGATCCAAATGCAAGTCTTCATGCTTGCATGGCAAGCTCTTTACAACAGAGCCAGTTCCCTAGATTTCTTCATATATTTTAGCAGTGATGTTGCTGGGCGTGGTGGTGCACACCTTTAATCCCAGCACTTGGGAGGCAGAGGCAGGTGGATCTCTGTGAGTTTGAAGCCAGCCTGATCTACAGAGTGAGTTCCAGGACAGCCAGAGATACACAGAGAAACCCTGTCTTGAAACAAAACAAAACAAAACAAAACACCTCCCCCCCCAAAAAAAAAAAAACCAGTGATGTTGATTTAGGTGCCCTCCTTGAATAGGAGCTGATGCTGGCTGTTCTGACACTGCAGGGCCACCCAGTCCCTATTTTCTCCATTGCTTGGCATGTTGTAGAATGTTTTAACTGTTGTTAGAGTTTTTAAAACTGTTTTGTTCATGCAAGTGCCCCAAATCCTTAATAGTAGTTTAGGGTTTATAGTGTTGTAGCAAACAAATAAGTGTACTTAGTGTCTGTGAATAGTCCACGGTTTTGTACCAGTATGGAAGAGGACTGCTTGACACTGATTAAAAGGCAGTTGCTGGTACTCTGGAGTGCTGATTCTGACTTACATTGACAAGAATCAAGATACAATAATATAATCACTGAAAAATCATGAGCACAGTCAAGTGAAAGTTTCTCATAAAAGAAGTAATAGTCATCAGCCCGGAAGCTTGAGATTTGGTTGAGCTCTACTGGAGAATTATCAATTCAAAAATTAACAGTTAAACAGTGATTTTTGTTTTGTTGGGTTTTTTTTTTTTTTTTTTTTGAGACAGGGTTTCTCTGTGTAGCCCCTAGTGGTCCTGGAACTCACTCTGTAAACCAGGCAGACCACAAACTCAGAAATATGCCTGCCTCTGCCTCTTGAGTTCTGGGATTAAAGGCATGTATCACTACCACCTAGCAAGCATTGAGTAATGCACCATGCCATGGCATGTGCATAGCTGCACAGATAAAATAATAATGAATAAAAAAGTTGATTTTTATAGTTCATTCAATATCAATATCTCTCCATAAAATATATATATATAATATTCTCTATATAGTATTCTGGGAGAATGTGAGAACTTGATAGCACATCCTTGGAGAATGTATAAGAAGATTAGAAAGTACTACATTTAGGCCTAAATAGCGATAGAACTCTATCAGCTGAAGAATAAAGAAGAATCAATGATGTAAAGATGTCAGTTTTCCTTGAAATGGTACAGAAACTCAAGCTCATTTAAAAAAATTCCTGTAACCTTTTTGAAATTTGATAAGGTGATTTAAAATTTACTTGGAAGAGAGAAAGGAAAGGAGTGAAGTAGGGCTGAGTCTATGTCTTAAAAGCTCTAGAGAAGACAGCAGTGGTGGATCAGTATCAGAGCAGGAAGTCTAGACTTGGACCCCCATGTGTGGACTCTTACTCCATGACAGAACTAGCCCCGCTGTTCCCCAGGAGAGGTGACAGTTGACACCAAAGGTTAGGGAGCAAAAGAATAATAGACTTTCCAACAAATGCTGGAAATACTTTCATGGATTGTGTTTGTCTCTCGGGCTGTCATATAGCATACCACAAACTGGGTGCTTAAAGCATCCAAAGTTTACACTCTGATAGTTTTGCAGGCTAGCCATCCCGAATTGTGCTCCTGCTAAAGTTTGGGGAAGACACGCTCCTCTTCTCTTCCTGGTGTCTAGTCTTTGCCAGGTGCTTCTGGTGTTCCTTGGCTTCCAACTGCATCACTTCAGTTCTGCCTCCATTGACAAGGATATTTTCCTCTCTGTATATGGGTCAAGTCAGAAACCACATACAAAATAAATACCAACTAGATAGAGGTAAATAAGAAAATTTCTGCTAGTCCTAGAATGAATATCGAAGGAATTTTTAGAATTTGGAGCAGGGATCATTTAACTACAGTAACAAGCAAACTGAATGAAAAAAGTGATCCATTTTTGTTAATTATAATTAATACTTAAAGTCACTAAATGACACTGGTGAAAGTGATAGAAAATTAGGAGAAAATATTTTTAGCACATATAGTCAGCAAAGGGTTGTTTGACCAAACATATATGTACACACACATGTAGAGTAAAGAACTCCAAATTGATGGTTAAAAAGAACCAGCAGAAAACACAAAGCTAAACAAATAGTAATTCCAAATGCCCAAATAAACTGGGAGTTGGGAAGTCAACTTAATTAGTAACCAAAGAAATGCAAGTTAAACCACAGTGAATGCCTTTATACCCACCAATCTGGAAAGAATTGACAAGTGTTAAAATAACAAGTTTCATTTGAGCCTGTGAAGCAGAGAAAACTTAGACTCTCTGGCAGGAGTATAAATTATAACCACTTTGAAAAATGGTGTAGGATATATTAGATAGGAAGCAAAGATGGATAGTGTGGCTACCTTGTGTCTAGCATTTTCAGTTGTGGGCATGTATCTGTCCCCCATTGAGATGAATGTTCCTGCACAAAGGGCATGTATTAGGTTGTTTGTGACAACGTGGCTTACAGTGTAAAGACTGAAAACCTAGATGCCCATCAAAGGAGTAAGACAGACGGGGTCTCATGTTGTAATGTAGTACATGTGGGCCTTGAACTAGCTCTGTAACCATGAATGGCTTTGAGCAGTTGATACTTCTGATTCCATCTGCCAAGTGTACACTTCCATGCTCACCTTCACTATGGTATCCTTACTGTGACATTTAGATGAACGATCAAGAAATGATTGAGAAAGCTAATTGTAGGCGGACAAAATAATATAATTCTACTAATAAAATGAAAATATTAGGATACAGAATATAGCATGGTAAGTCAGAGGGGGTGCATGAAAAGGTGTGGGTGGGATATGAGAAGTAGATTACACAAGGGCTTCTGTCTACTGGAAACATTCTGCTCCTTAAGTTGAGTGGAAGTTGCACAAATTTCTTTTGTGTATGTTAAATACTTAATAATAAAAATGTTTAGAAAGTGTTTTCAAGAATGGGAGAATAATAGGTATGTCCATCTCAGTCCACAAAAAGTAATTCAAATGCTGAATACTTAATTTAAAAATGTGTTTTGAGCTCTTTATAGATGAGAGAAACATGAAACAGGAAAGAGAAAGGCCTGGTGATGGTGGTTTGTCCTGTACTCTGGCATTAAAGTAGCTTCCACCACTGTAGACGTGGATGTGACAGTGTCCCAAAAGCCAGTTGTAGAGGGTTTTAGCTTAATTTAAAGCTTTTTCACATTTTCATTAGAGCAACAATATGCCCATCTCCTGTTCATTTTGTTTCCTTGACATGTAAGTAATTGAGCCAGATTGAAAATGGTCCAACATTAGATTCTCTTGCAACATGTCAGCCTTATAATTTAAGACTTCAAAATGTGAGTAGTTGTCTAAAATTTCAATTTATTCTAGTAAGAGTTGATTATGGCACTCTCAGGGCAGCCTTGCTGTATAACACCGACTTTCCCATGAAGTTCTCTTAATGACAGCTTATTCTTCCTCATTTTTATCGGAATCACAGTTAAGAAAGACTGAAATAAATAAAACTAGCTTTTGTTTCATCCAAGCCTGTATTTCATCCAAGTGTATCTCAACACCGTATTCACATATCATCTTGTTAATGGTTGAAAAACCCCAGACTTTTATCACAGAAAACAGCATGGAAAATTCACTGTGAATCCTAGGTAAGATACAAAGGCCACAGGAGGGAGAGTGGTTTGAGCCAACTCATGCCAGCTTTTTAATAATCCAGAATCACTTCCAAAGACAACTGAGAGAAAATGCATTTTGAGAACTGGTAGGAGGAGTTGACATGGTAGGGCCCAGGTTTAGCTCATTTGGTAGAGTGAAACATGCTTGTGTATGTTTGTGTAACAATGAAGCCCCGAGTTCAATCCCTACCACAGGGTAAACTGAACATGATACCTATAATCCCAGAAATTAAATGGAGGCAAAATCAGGCGTGGTGGCGCATGCCTCTAATCCCAGCACTGAAGAGGCAGAGGCAGGTGGTCTACAGAGTGTGTCCAGGTCAGTCAGAGATACACAGAGAAACCCTGCCTGGGAAATAAATGAATGGATGGATGGATGGATAGATAGTTTAAAATGTATATTTTGTCCAGACATATTACACTAGCTACAATTGAGGTACTAAGTTTTGTTATCTGTTGGGTATGATAAAATCCACCAACAAAAGCAACTTGGGGGTTGTTTTAACTCACAATTCCACGTTGCAGTTCATCATTGTGGGGAGGGAAGCCAGGGCAGCAGAGATTTGAGTCAGCTAGTCACATCCGCAGTCAAAAACAGAGTAAAGAGCCGGGAGGTGGTGGCGCACGCCTTTAATCCCAGCACTTGGGAGGCAGAGGCAGGTGGATCTTTGTGAGTTCAAGGCCAGCCTGGTCTACAAAGCGAGTCCAGGACAGCCAGAGATATTCAGAGAAACCCTGTCTCGAAAAACCAAAAAAAAAAAAAAAAAAAAAACAGAGTAAAGAATGAATGAATGCATGCATGCATGCTTGGCCTAGCTTGCTCTCTCCTTTTGACCAATTCTAGGGACCAGCCCATGAAATGGTGCCACATTAGGGTGGTTTTTCTCACCGAGTTAACTTAGTTAAAATCCCAGGCATGCCCACAGACCCACGCAATTCTAGTCACTTAAAACTATCCACCAGTACAAAGGTCCACTTCCACCAGCCATATTCTTGGGGCCCTGATCTTTTGATTAACCAGCCTGCACACAGAAAGGCCTGACAAGCTGTTTGCCCTCAGCAGACAGTTCTCAGAACAAAACAACAGGGCAGACAGGAAAGTCGCATCAGTCTGTATGAGAGAATCACTACAGAGCTGTTCATTTAGAATACATAATAATGATCATTGTAATTCAAAATAATCTATTGTGAGGGTTTTTGGATTTTTAAAAAACCACTTTTGAGACAGGGTTTCTCTGTGTAACAGTTCTGGAACTCACTCTGTAGACCAGGCTGGCCTTGAACTCACAGAGATCCACTTGCGTCTGCCTCCTAAGTGCTGGGATTAAAGGTGTGCACCACCACGCTCGGTTTAAGTCACATCTGTAAGTACTTGTTTTTGTCATTTTCTAAGTAGTTATAGATTAGGGCCTAATGTTTATACATCTTGAGAAGGGCTTGGGGACAGACATAACCAGAAGATGGAACGCAGTTCTTTGCCAATAATCTCAGAGATTGGAACCTGAAGATCAGATGCTACCAGACTGGGTGGTGACATGTTTTCAGTGTACCTTTTATGTGGACACTTCTCTGTGGCTGCTGGATGGCCTGATGCCAACTAGCATATCTTGTGACCAGGCTTGTCATAGCACCCAGCCTTAATCATTTGTGTTGAGTTATGTATTTTTAGTAGTGAGCTCTCTGACACCTCACATGCTTAAACTGCCCATCCTCAACTTGTAGCTTTGCTCTCTGACTAGTAATATCTCAGGTTCTTTAACCTTATACCCAAGGCTCCTCTTACCTAAGCAGGCAAGAAAAAGTAACAATAAAGATGGAACCAGAATTCTTCGGAATTCTAAAAAGACTAGCTGGAACTTGTTTTCTGCAGGGATAACCCTCAGGAATAACTTTTCAAAGGGAAGTCTCAACATTCTTTGCAAATCCCTTCACTGCACTGGTAGTACTGCACCTTCAGGGTCAAACTAATTCTGCATTTCAAAGCCAAAAGGAGAGAGAGTCTTTCTATTTCTGGGCTCCTTGAGGGAGACTGGAGTGAGCACTACCATCCCTTGCTTACTTTAAGGGGTTCTGAGTTGTTAGCATTGTCCTTTCTGTCGCCTTGTCAGTCACCAAAAGTATCAAAAAGCAAGATTAAGCTTTGATGATGGAGACAATGGTGGTGTCTGAACACTTGTAATCCCAGCACTTGGGAGACCGTAGCTGAAGGAGAATGATTTTGAGGCTAGCCTGGACACTGCATAGCAAGACCCTAATCATAAGAGAAGAGAAAAAGAGTAACTGCATCAGATTTAAAGATCTTGGTTATCTTTTATTTGTGATCCTAGAATCAGCAATACCATGTTCCATAACATAGAATGGGCCTTGTGAGCTGGGCAGAGGTTGGTTCACAATCAGAAGGAAGAAGCAGAAAAAAAAAAAAAAAAAAAAAAAAAAAAAATTTTTTTTCTTCTTGGTTGTTTCAAAGTTATTTTTCCTGTAAAGGCTAAGTTGGAAGGACAGGAGGCTGAGGCATAAGGATTGCTGGGTGTTAAGAGGACAGTGTGATCTGTACAGTGAGTTCCAGGCCAGCCTGGGCAACAGTGTGAGACCCTGTCTCCAAAAAATAAAATAAAAAGTAGAGGCATTCTCCTGTCACACCAGCTAATTCTAGCTTATTTGAAGATTTGGCTACTGCTCTCTTATTCTCTGACTTCTCAGGTCAAAAAGGACTTCATTAGGGTTTTAACTGTGGCGACACTGACTTCATGTTGTATTGGTCAAGTAGGTTGAACACAGGAGCTCAGCCCAAACCAACAAGCCTGCTGTAAATCACAGGAGCTCAGCCCAAACCAACAAGCCTGCTGTAAATCACAGGAACTCAGGCCAAACCAACAGCCTGCTGTAAATCACAGGAGCTCAGCCCAAACCAACAGCCTGCTGTAAATCGTACTTAACACTAAGTGCCCTGAACTCCTATACCATATTTGTAGGTTGTGCTCAGTATGGTTTACTCTAGGCCTACTTTTCCTGACCAGCCCTTCATCCCAAAGAAGGTGTGCACCAGAACACAGCAGGGCTTGCCTGGTCAGTCCTTCATCTCCAACAGATATGTAGCCACATATCTGCTTTACATACGTGTAAAGGAAATGAAGGGTCTTGAAGGGGCCTGTGCCTAGGTTTTTAGAATTACTCTTTCCATTGCTGTCTCTTCTAGTTTTGGGTTTCCTCTTTTGCCACGTAGCTTTTCTTCACTCTCTACATTATAAATTGGATTTCCTAGTTACATTTTTTAGTAGATTCCCTTAGTGCTTCCTACCTAAGATACAGTTCAGATTCAGCCTGAAAGACAAGTCCTGCTTACCTGAGCATTGTAAGCTGAGCTTCCCTCATTTACTGGCTACCACTCCCACTTCACCCCTTCATACTTCTACTTCTGCAGCTTTCTGGGCCTAGGGGAGTGGTCAGGGTCACAGACCCTGAGAAACAGGGTTTAAATCTTTTTTGTTGTTTGAGAACAGGCTGGCCTTGAACTCAGAGCTCCATCTGTCTCCCAAGTGCTGGGATTAAAGGTGTGTGCTGTCACTCCTGGCCATTGCATGTGTATAACTTGAGCATTTGAAATGTGACTATTGTGACTGAGGAACCCTTTTTTTTTAAGTTTATTTTAACTTTAGTTGTTGCATTAGGCTGGTACTACCATATGGGGCACTGAGGTCTTAAATGGATTTTGGTTTTTGTTTTGAGACAGGTCTTGCTCTTTAGATATGAGCATATATACCTGACTTTTTGTTTTGTTTTGTTTTTTGTTTTTTTGTTTTTTTTGTGTGTTGCTTTTTGAGACAGGGTCTCACTATGTAACCCTGGCCTGCCTGGAATTCACTACAGTTGACCAGGCTGGCCTCAAACTCACAGAGATTTGCCTGCTTCTCCCAAATGCTGGGATTAAATGCTATGCCACCATGTCTCTCATTAAATGATAATTGACATTTTCTAGTTTTTAACTTCAAATATTCGTGTTCCTCTGTAGATAACTTAGATACTACATTGCCTGCTGCAGGTAAATGTGGTCAGCTGATAGAGAAATTGGATAAGCACAATAGCCCTTCATATTCAGAGGTTCCCTACCGCTAGATTCAACCAACCAAAGAGGAATAAAAAATATTTGAGGGGAGATGGAAACCACATCTGTATTAAACATGTGTAGGCTTTTTGGGTCATTATTCGTAGGCAATACAGTAGTTTCTTACATAGCCTTACATCAGGTCAGGGACTAGCAGTAATCTAGAGACTTGGAAGTATGCAGGATACCCACATAGCACATGCAAAGACTATAGCATTTTATATAAGAGACTTGAGTATCCTCAGTTTTTTATTTCCCAGGGGGGCTCTTGAAACCAGTTTCCACAGACAGCAAGAACTGGCTCTTGATGGCTTTGAAGTATACATTGAAATAGTTGAAGTGACATTTTTGTCACAATGAGAGTGTGTGTACTCATGGGGAGGGGACAAAACCTGTGGTGAAAGGCCCTCAAAGAGTCTTTTTCAGAGGAGGCAATATCCTGAGTCTGGCAGTAATCAGCAAACATCCTGGAAAATAGGTAGTGTATATCTTCCTGGTATGGGCCTGAGGGGACCAGAGACCAGCCATGAGGGTGCCAAGCCATGAAAACCCTGCTATTGCAGGCCAAGTGTAGAAGACTTGGTTGGAAAGCCATGAAAGGCCATAAGAGATCTTAAGCAAGTTACTTTTCTAAAGGTTACCCTTAGAAAGATCACTGGCTACTTTGTGGAAAATCTGTCAGGCGATGGCAACTCTCGAACAGACAGGCAGGCAGGCTGATAACTCAGTGATAACAGCAGCAGCTAGCATGTAGAACTGCAGACGTTAGGAAATATGAGGCTCAGAAAGAGTTCCTCATTTGGATAAATCTTTCCATTGCATTGCTACAGAGAAATAGTCATCCCCAGCTCCAGAAGTTATTATTTTGTTTGGTATTTTGTTGCAGAATATGTTGCTGTTTTGTCCTTCAAAATGTCCTTTTGACATTTTTGAAATAGGAATATATCTTACAGTTCATAGAGACGTAGCATCAAGTCAGTGTGATTGGCATCATTTTTTTTCCTCAGTGATGTATAAAATACTGAGGTCTTATTTCCTTTGGTCTCCCAGATTTGATTTCCTTGCTGTGATACATTTGATTAGTGAGTCGTTGGTTTCATTAGAAGAGAAGAGTAGTTGGTGAGATAGGCACGCATTTTCTGGTTTGCGGGTTACTGACTCTTGAGTTCTCAGTTCCAGACCCACTTGAGTTCTCAGTTCCAGACCCACTCTCTTATATATTTGGTTGTGAGCCTAGCCTTTAACGGCTGAGCCATCTCTCCAGCCCTAGACCCACTCTCTCTACTGCCCAGTTTGTCACCTGGCTCTAGCTGTGCAATACTGAGAAGAGGCGTGACTAGGGAAGGAAGAAGGCCCTTGCTGCTTCCTGGGCCCATGAGAAGTAATTGGGCAATGTTTCTTTGCTCCAGCAACAGCAGTTCCTTCCTGTGGTATCAGTCAAATCATTTCTAGTTTTTTCTGCTTTCAGGATCAGTACCATGGCACCTTCTGAAGTGATGGCACTGAACCAAAGCCCCTTGCTCAAAGTTACATGGCCCTTCCTCAGAACCTCTTCCCTTTGTTTCCCCCAGCCCTGTGAAGTTCTGCCTTATCTCTCTCCACCCCTGTCACTGACTAGTTTATAACTTTATACCTAGTTGTAATTTCTTTATGTTGCCCTTTATGCTAAAATGAGTGTGCTTTCTGTCTCCTGGTGGACCTTGACTGATGGCTCCTCCATGGGCCCACCAGTTTGAACATGCCCTACATCTGTACCTGCCTCACATGTTCTCTGTTCCCTGCTGCCAGTGACCTTTTGAAATGTAAATGTGAGATTCACTCACTTAACCATCAGCAGGCTCCTGTGCTCACAGTAGAAGAACATTGTTAATGAGGCCTACAGAGCCAGAATTGTGCAGCCCTATCTACTAGATCTGCTGGCCCCATCTCATCTCATAGTAGCCTGGGAATGACACCATGAGAAAGAGGCACTTATTAAGGAAGTCAAAATGTCAGTTTGCCACCTTCTGTAATAATTAAATGAAAGAATATGGAACTCTATACACCCTCTGAAGCTGTATTGCTACCTTTAAATAACGGGCACAGAGTTTTACCTGGTTTGCTTCTTTGGGAGTTGCCATTAGTCCCAAATGAGACTTTTTACTGCAGCATGAACAGTGTGCAGGTACCTGTTCCTCCAGAACTTTTACCCCTGCTGCAGCTTCGGCTTCCCCTCCTTTCCTCTAGGTCTTCTCAAACTCTGATGTCATGGCTAGGAGCTCTGTTCCCTTTCCTCTAAGCAGGGATAGCATACTTTGGAGAAAGCTTGGAAGGCCCAGTACTAGTGGATGGCTTGTCTGGGTCCTGTGGAGTTATTCAAGCAGAAATGGCAACGCCTGCCTTGTAGTTTTGGTGATTATAAAGACCACAAACCCATCACGTGTGAGGCAATGTTAAATGAAAATGTGTATGATTATCAAAATTAATTTATTTCCAGATCTGACTTCTAGAACTTGCCCCTTCTGGATTACTAAAAAAGGTATCCTAGTACTATGTAGTCTAAGAGGGGGATCTCTAGGGATGAGTCAGGAAAGTGTTACAGGAATAAGCTAACAAAAACAGCTAATTAGGAAGAAACCAAACTCAGTTCAGTACATTCTACTCTAGTTACTGCAGTGTGGACACTTGATAGGAGTCTACTCAGCCAGAGTGTAGTGTGCAGTGCAGTTAACTGCAGGCACAGTGCTGTACATCGGATGCAGAACTTGTCTTGCCTGTGCTCCCGCCCCAGTTCCTGACAGCGACCACCCCACTTTGGCGGCTGCATCAGGGATTTGCCTACGGCGCTGGAGTCATGCTGTGTGTTCTTCTGTGTTGAGCATATTTCATTTACCATTTTGTCTGCAGGTTTTACCCAAGTTGTTGCCTATTGCATATTGTAATAGACTTTTTTGTGTACTTTAGTTTATAGAATATAGCTGTTTTGAGGCTGCTTCTGATATTCCTAAAGACAGTGACTTAACACACTAGACCCACCATGACCACCCACACTAGGGATCAAACTTGGGATGATGTGCATGTTTGGCAAGTATTTTAGCATTGGGATTTACCCCAACCCTAGAAAGAATCCTTAGCTCCTGTGATACGCTTACTGGTTCTAAGTGTTAGTGGATGTACAGAGAGGAAGCATTGTTGGCAGAGCTTCATAGGTGAGAGACACATGTCCCAAGTACATGTGGGTGGATATTGCCCTTTTTTCTTTGCTTTAACCAGCAAAGGTATTTTATTAGGTACCTTTCTTGGCCCAAACTTGAGTTTGTGACTGGAAAAGGGTAGTAAGTTTGTTTGTTTGATTTAGCTTTTTTTTTTTTTTTTTTTGGTTTTTAGATTTAGCTTTTTTTTTTTTTTCCAGACAGGGTTTCTCTGGCTGTCCTGGACTCACTCTGTAGACCAGGCTGGTCTTGAACTCACAGATATCCACCTGCCTCTGCCTCCGCTGCTAGGATTAAAGGCGTGCACCACCACACCTAGCTTATAGTTAGGTTTTATAATAGGTCTCTTTGGGGAGACATGGTAGAGGGATGGAGCTGGGCTTAGGAGCAGACACTGGCTTTGGTCCTGATGGGAAAGCTAGTGCTGTTGCCTATCCCTCGATGTTTGGAGGCATAAATCTGATCTTGGAAGGCATTCTGGGAAGAAGCCCAATCTGCCGTTTGGATTTTCAGGTTGGTTCGTCTGGGCAAGTGACATCGTATGCTGGAGTGAAGTTGCCATCAAAGGTGGTTATCTGATGAAAAATCAATATCCTTGTGCTGTTACAGTCAGCAGGTGTAGAGAATTGTGTTTGGCTACCTATCCTTCCAGGGAGAGCAGGCTGAAATGAACCTCTTAAAGATGGACTGTGTCTGTTCACTTCTCTATTCCCAGACCCTGAAAACCACCTGGCACTTAGTAGGTAGGCACTGAATATTTCCTTAAAAGAGGAGTAAGCACTCTGGTCCTCAGGTACACTTTTTGAAGAAAAGTGGGTCTTGGGTGGGAAGAGCTCCATCAGAGAGGGCTGGGGAATGAGGATGGAGTGATCCAGCAGGAGGCCAGAGGAAAGTAAACGTCCTCAAAATGATGGCAGGAGCTTATTTGTTGACCCCTTTGTACTGGCTAGGCATGACTGTGACCTCCCTCTCATCACTAACGCTCTAGCTAGTGACTGTCTATGTGGCCGACTTTGGCTGGGGAAGCTGGAGTTACCAGCAGCTACCCAGACCTGCTGTCTGTGCTCTTGGCCTGGTTCTTCCTTCTTTCTGCTGTCTTTCCCCCAGAGGATTGTCCTCATCATTCTGCCCGCATATGGACCTCTACCAGAAGCCTTCCTTACTCCTTGCTTACATGAAAAGATTTCTGCTCTGCCTACATTCTGCCTTGTTAACTTCTTCGGTTTATATCTCCACAATATTGATGCCTGTTGAAGTCTTCTGGTTGCCTATGTTCGTTTTTGGGAATGTAAGCCCAGTTCTGTCAGGTTCTGCTTTGTGTACAAGTTGTGTACAGGCTATAGGGGGCACCGAGAGTGTCAGGGTGGGGAATGGTGACCAGACTGTTACTACCTTTGTTTTAAGCATTGTGTGTAAATGTTAGGAACCTTCTGAACCACAGACTAATGTCGTCTTCACAGCCAAAGTCCTTGAGGATGGCTGAGGGGGCCAGGGGTCCTTCTGAGCTGCGGGGCATCACCCCATGTAGGGTTCATGTAACTGAATGTGGGTGTTGTGGAAAAACTTAACCACACTAAGGGTCTGCAGTGTTCACCAATGTTGCATTATACAAACTTGGCTGGAACTGCAGCTTTGGTTCTGAGCACACACCATGTGCTCTTTGCACTGAGCATAGCATCACACCTTCAGATGCTGCCTAAAACACCTCAGCTTGTATTTGGAAGTGTTTGTTATGAACCACAGTATTTTACTGTATGGACAGTTTGCTGCTCTTATGGAAACATAATGGCTTTATTGTAGAAAACAAAGAGCTCTGCTATCTTCCTTACCATCATCTCACAGCAAGTTAGTTTACCTTTGAGTTGCAGTACCTTAGAGCATTTGATTTCAAAATTTGCTGTCTGAAAGTTGGGAGTGGTGGATGGTTTACACTTGTAATCCCACACACAGCGTCTGAGGCAAGAGAATTTCCATGAGCCTGGAACAGAGTAAGACCCTGTTTCAGTCCCTCCCATCACCAACATTACTGTTTGAGTCTCTAACCTGGGTTTTATAAGAACTGGTGAGATGGGAGTCTGGGAAGATGGCTCAGTGACTGAGTACTTCCTGTGCAAGCATGAGGACTTGTTTGAATCCCCAGCATCCACATAGAATGCAAGGATGGCCATGCATACTTATGGAAGCAGAGGACAGGCAGGAGAATTGCTGTGATCTGCTGGCCTCCTGTCGTAGCTCAAGGTTCAGTGGCAGACCTTGTCTCAGTAGAGTAAGGTGGAGAATGATGATGTGCACACACCATACCCACACATGTGTTGCACACACTATATACATAATACACCACACTCATACACACAGTATCGATAAGTGAACTTTTATGACTAAGACAGTTTCCCACAATTTCTGGAATGATCCTAAGGTATACCTCTGTTATTTCGAATATGTATTTATGCAAAGCAACATTCTCAACAGGACTAGTTATAAAGTCCAGATTGTTAGTCAGTACTAACAACCAGGGAAGTTGTTACCTTCTGTATTGTGCATCATTAGATACAGCCAAGGTCTAATTTGCTTTGTAAAAATAAATAAGCACAGCTACCTCATAAGTATACAGTTTTGCTTTGCTTTTAAAAGTACTACAGTGTGCCAGAGAGACTGTTCTTTGGATAAAGGTACATGCCATCAAGCCTGACAACTTGAGTTTCATCCCTGGAGGTAAGTTAGTGGAGGGAGAGAACAGAGTCCTGCAAGCTGTCCTCTGACACCACACACTTCCATGGTATATGTGCCCCTGTCCCCAATAAATAATAAATGTTTGAAAAAAGTCCAAAGAGTTGCTTTTAAATACATTTTACTATGATTTGTTACCGGTAAATGTTTGATTTGTATGCCTGTTACATATATCTATATGCCCATGGTTACATAAAAATTTCTCAGGCAGAAAGATACCACAAGTGAAAAGGAATTTAAGAATTTCTGCCCTAGCTGGGTGATGGTGGCACATGCCTTTAACCCCAGCACTCAGGAGGCAGAAGCAGGTGGATCTGTGTGTATTTGAGGCCAGCCTGGACTACATACAAATCTAGTTCCAGGACAGGCCTACACAGAGAAACCCTGTCTCAAAAAACCAAAAACAAACAAACAAAACCCAAAAAACAACTGCCCTAACTGGTCACCTAGCGCCTGACCTTTCTAATTGTGAGGTTTAGTAGGGATGCTGTTTGAGGGATCCCCACATTGTTGGTGGCTACACACAGGTTTCAGTCTGAATCATGACCCAAAATAACAGTGTGACCTAGAGCCAGGGTTGAAGGCACACCAGTGAGTGTATCAGATGCACTTCTACTTGGGGTGATGGGCATTGTGCTCTTGCCACCTCCCACCCTCAGTAAGAAGCTTTTTTTGCACCCATTAGTTTGAGAGTAAATGGGAAGAAGAAAGGCTGGTGGGGGTTGGGATGAGGACTGTTTGATTCTGCTCAGCTGGGGGCAGTAAATAGTTTTCAGTGTATGGACATTCTACACTCTGTCTTAGAAATTGCTGAGCCATTTTGGCTGTCCCATTATGGCTTGGTTTTACTGCTTGGTGTCAAATTTCTTATTGTTTTTTTGAGACAGGAATTCTCTTGTGTAGTCCTGGCTGTCCTGGAACTCACTCAGTGACCAGTCTGGTCTCAGACTTCCAGAGATCTGCCTGGTGCTGCCTCCCTAGTGCTGGGACTAAAGGTGTGCGCTACCACACCTGGCTCTTTTTTTTTTTTTAATTTTTAAATTTTTATAAGGAACCAAACCAAAACAAAAAAAAAAATGCACACACAGAGTGGAGACCAGTACTGTGGGTAACCCTGAGTTCCCAAAATTGGTAGCCCAAACACTCTTTCTTTCTTATTTTTCCCTTTCCTTTTAAAACTAATGTTTTAGCAAAAAGGAAATTGCTATATTTGGAGAGCAATTGTTGGCTTTTTGTGGCAGGACTTGTTAGTGTAATTTGGTAAGGGGCAAGAGCTGCAGATGGAGTTAGTGAATAGAAAAGATCCTGAAGTAGGCATGCCGGGGGTGGGGGTGGGGGGGGGAAGCAAAAGCTTTCTGGAAGTCCCTAGGTTATCTGATAAACAGCTTCCAAGTGCCTGGGACCTTCCCACTCCCCATTCTATCAGAACTCAGGCCAGGCTGACACTTGGCAACACTAGTTCTTTTGTTGTTCTCTGTAGTACAGCTTGACAAGAGTTTCCTTTCTGATAGAGCCCCTGTTTGTTTCTTTGTCTAGTACACACCTGGACTCCTAAGATAAACATCAAGTGTCCAGTGTGAGGGTCCAACTGGTGTTTCAGAAACAGTGTCCTGCCTCAACAGAGGGCTAGGGAGGCAGGTACATGCAGACTTACTTGCTTAAAGTTCTTTCTTGAATCTGGTTCAGCCAGCTGAAGGAAGGAAAGGAGGTGGCTTCCTTCTTGGAGTTATTTACTCTCTACCTTCCTGCTGTCCCCTGCTCACAGGCTCCCACTGGGCATTTTGCCCACACCTATCCTTAGCCCAGGTGTACTGTGTTTGAGAATTAGATGTTGCCTGATGAGCAGGATGGCCTTTTATGGGCTGGTTTAATTGAAGGATCTTAGTAGTGTCCTGATGTGAAGGTGGCCTGGCCCAGCCAACTCTTTCCATTTTAAGATATGTCTAGGAGGCAGATGATTCATACCTAGCAATAGAGGCACTTTCTACCCTGGGAAAGTGGAGACACCAACAGAGTCTTGCTCTTGCCTCCTGTATGTGGTGTTCCGTTCTCACATTTCTTCATGAGCCCTCTTGGAGGTGATCTAGAGAGTCCCGGAAAACTCTTAGAGTTCTGTTGGTAGCTTGTTGCAAAAGAGAATTTAATTCTCCCATGGCTGGTTGTGTGAACAGTCTGCATTTTTGTGTTTGAGACACTTTTCATTTACCTCTGTGGACAGAGTGCTGAGCTGTGTGGGGATGAATGAGAACCTTTTTTTTCCCCTCTCCCTGAGACAGGGTTTCTCTGTAACAGTACTGACTGTCCTGGAACTCACTTGTAGACCAGGCTGGCCTTGAACTCATAGAGATCCTCCTGCCTGTCTGTGAACCTTCTTAGTTATTTGATATTTTGACTGTGATAAGAATAGAGGAATAAAGTTGCCTGGGTGGTGTCTACATGAGCCAAGAGAGTTTAAGAGGTAGAAATTGAATAGAGAGTAGAAGTGTCTCCCCCAGGAATCTTGACTCTTCCTGTGGTAAAACATCAGGGGTCTTATGAACATGGAGCTTCTGTCTTGACCATTCCTTTGACTTCCTCCCAGATTTTGGGTTAATTTAACTCGAATAAAATAATTATGTCTGTCTACATTTTTATTCTGAGAGAACTGTGTGCTTCCATGCAGTGGTAAGACTCATGTGTACCTTTTACTGACTATGTAAACAGTGCCTTTTTAACATAATTAAAAAAAAAACTTTAACTTGGACTGGCAAGCCGACTCAGTGGATAAAAGCTCCTGTTGCCACGCCTGCCAACCTGAGGTCAATCTGCAGGGCCTGTGTGGCGGAGGGCGAGAACTGAGACCTGCAGGATGTTCTCTGACCTGCTCACATAGACCATGGCACACATATGTACGCACATACACAATACATAAATGTAAAAAAAAAAATCTACCTAAGAGGCTGGAGAGATGGCTCAGTGGGTAGTTAATAACACTAGCTGTTCTTGCAGAGGACATAGGTTTAATTCCCAGCATCCACATGAGGGCTTACAGCCATCTTTAACTCCAGTACCAGGGGATTCATTGTCCTCTTCTGGGTCACAGGTACCAGACACACAGGTGGCCCACATACATGCAAAGCACACATGCACATAAAATAAAAACAAATATTTTAAAATTTTTTGAGAACAATATTTTTAAGAATAACGATATAAAAATAAATAATTTTTAAGTAAAAATTGAACATATCAACTATAGAAAGTTTGTACACACTGGTACTGGCAATGGTAGAGGAACTTTCATTCAGGCCTAATGACCTGATCTGGATCCCTGGATCACACAAGATGACAGAGAGAACTGACCCTGGAGAGTTGGCCTTTGACCTCCACTATGCACTATGGCACACATGTGTCTCAGCTTTCACACACACCTTTTTTTTTGTTTGTTTTTTTCAAGATAGGCTTTCTCTGTGTGACAGCTCTGGCTGTCCTGGACTCTGTTTGTAGACAAGGGTAGCCTCAGAGAGATCTGCCTGCCTCTGCCTCCCAAGTGTTGGGATTAAAGACGTGCACCACCACGCCTGGTTTTTGTTTGTTTGTTTGTTTTTTTAAAGGCTGTACAGTTGTCTACAGGTACCTTCTCTGGTACAGCAGCAGCAGTAGTTTCTTTCCAAAGGGTGTCTACCCCTATATAAAGATTATGAATAAATTCTCTTTTACTTGTTGCTTTGCTCATGATGTTTTATCACAGCATTAAAACACTAATGAAGATATCTTCCTGCAGGTCCAGGGTACCAAAGCTTAGAGTGGGACTCTGCAGCTGGGGAGAGCTGGCTGTTCTTACCACAGGTGAAGAGACCCTAGAACCTAGAGCCAAAAAACTATAGTGTAAACTATGTTTTGCATGTTGCCTTTTAAATTTGACTATGTTTTGAAGACTTAGCTTTAGTAGTACAGGAAGAACTTCTTTATACATTACATAGTATTCTCGGAGTAGTAGATAAGGTTTAATTTATTTAACCAGTTTCCCTTATCTTTGCCATTACACATGCTTTTGCAATGAGTATTCTTTACATACACAGTTCCACACATGTGTAATCGTCAGTAGTTATCTTCCTGTGATAAATTCAAAAAATAAGATAGCTGGGTCAAAGGCTGTATTGTAATTTTGATAAATAACTGCCAGGTTGTTTTGCATAGAGATTTTAACAGGTTACATTCTCACCAGCAGTGGTGTCTTTGGATGCCTGCTTTCACTGTTGACAGCACTGTTATTCTCAAATGTTTCCTTTCTCTAGTGTCCACTTCCTTCATCCATTTCCCCACTAGGTTATCTCCTCATTGATAGGAGCTCCTGTAATGTGGAATCCAGCTCTAGGCAGTATAAAGTACTGGCATTTTCTCACAGTACTGACTTTGTTCACAGAGAATTTTATAGCTAGTAATTGTGTTAAAGGTTTTCTGTGGTCAGATATGTTGACATTTGTTGTGTCTTCTGAGTTTGTATCATAGTCAGAAGCTTATCTGTTCCCTAATTATATTCTTAAAATATGTGCTCTGTCCTAGAGTGGTTCCCTCCCTCCTCCTTTCTTTCTCTTCCCTCTTTACCATTTGGAGTTTGTTCTTTGGTGCAAAGAGTGAGATGTATAGATCTCATTTTAGAGAGAGACAAGTACTTTCTTTTTTTTTTGTTTTGTTTTGTTTTTGTTTTTCGAACAGGGTTTCTCTGTATAACAGCCCTGGCTGTCTTGGACTCACTTTGTAGACCAGGCTGGACAGAGGTCCACCTGCCTCTGCCTCCCAAGTGCTGGGATTAAAGGTGTGCGCCACCACCGCCCGGCCAACAAGTACTTTCTTGGGATTGAGTGTCTCATACCATAGTTGTTTCTCTGTTGATTTATGCAGGTACATGTGTGATGTGGGAGAGCCTGAAGCGCAGCAGCTCCTGTGCTGGGTGCTGTTAGCTTGTCAGCATCAGCTGTTTTCACAATCTGCACTTCATACCTCACCTCATAGATACAAAACTGATTTAAAAGTTATTTTTGTGTACATGAACAGTCATGGCACACATGTAGGATAGCCTTCGGGGGTTTGTTCTTTCCATCACGTGAGTCCTGGTGATCAGGTGCAAGCAGCATTTACTCACTGAACCCTCTCTCTTGGCCTTCAGTGTGTATGGTTTTTTTTTTTTTTTTGGTAAGATTTTTTGAGACAGGGTTTCTCTGTGTATCCTTGACTGTCCAGGACCTCACTTTGTAGACCAGGCTGGCCTTGAACTCACAGAGATCCACCTGCCTCTGCCTCCCGAGTGCTGGGATTAAAGACCTGCGCCACCACGCCCAGCCATTACAGACAGCTGTGAACTGCCATGTGGGTGCTGGGATTTGAACCCGGGTCCTTTGGAAGGGCAGTCAGTGCTCTTAACCGCCGAGCCATCACTCCAGCCCCTCAATGTGATCTTAAACTGACTTTTCCCTCCTTTTCCTGACTACAGTGTAGAAGAGGGGAGGGCATTTGGGAGAGAGGCTTGTCCTGATTGGCTGTATGTGTTTGGGTAAAGGACTGTGAGACAGGAATTTAAAAGAACTTGAAAGATCAGTGCTTGGAGTCTGAGTCCTGAAACACTTCCAAATTAAATACTACATGCATTCATTAATAGAATCCCTAGATTGAAGCAATATATAGTGTGCCTGCTAGCTTTTATGTCAGCTTGACACAGTTTAGGGTCATCTGAGAAGAGGGACCCTCAATTAAGAAAATGCCTTTGTAAGAATGTCCTATAGGTAAGCCTTTGTGGGTATTTTCTTGATTGATGATTAATGTGGAAAGGTCGAGCCCACTGGTGGGCAGTACAACCCTTGGGGCAAGGGATTCTAGGTTGCATAGTATAAGAAAGCTGAGTAAGCCACAGGAAGCCAGCCAGTTAGCAGCACTCACCCTTAGTCTCTGCGTCAGCTCCTGCCTCCAGGTACCTGCTTTTATGTTCCTCCCTGCATTCCCTGTATGTTGAATCTACTGTAAGATAAACTAAGTCCATTCCTCCCTTTGTTGCTTTTGGTCACACGTTTATCATAGCAGTAGAAAAGTAATTAATACATATAGAAAGAATACTTTCCTCAAAAGAGGGGAAAGTCCCTTTCAGGAGTATATAAATATCTCTCATAAAAACATGAAGTTTACACATAGCTGTTACTGAGATTGTGGACAGTCACAGGGTTTGCTCATTCATTTTGAACACTTGTCAGATTACCTAAGCAGCAAGTAGGTGTTCTACACTAACTAAACTAACTAAACTACTAGTACTACACTACTAAGCTACAACTGAACACTGTCTCTAGAGACTTTTTTTTTTTTTTGGTTTTTCGAGACAAGGTTTCTCTGTGTATCCTTGACTGTCCTGGACTCACTTTGTAGACCAGGCTGGCCTTGAACTCACAAAGATCTGCCTGCCTCTGCCTCCTAAGTGTCTTTTTTTTTAACGTTTATTTATTTTGTATATATGAGTGCTCTATCTGCATGTACATCTGCAGGCCAGAAGAGGGTATCAGATCTCATTATAGATGGTTGTGAGCCACCATGTGGTTGCCGGGAATTGAACTCAGGACCTCTGGAAGAGCAGACAGTGCTCTTAACCGCTGAGCCATCTGTCCAGCCCTGGGTGTCATTTTGAATGGGTTTGTATAGGCATCCTCTATCTGACCTCACAGATTAAATGTTGCCATGGCTGTTATAATATAAAAGGCTATGAATAATTCATATTTTAGATTTGGAGTCATTTTCCCATTGATGTATAATTATAGTTGAAGAACTGGGTCATATTAGTTCACAAGTCAGCCTTATTCTGTAGTTCATTACTTATTACTATTAAACATGCTTATCTTTCAGAAACATACATTTTCTTTAGAGTAATTCAATTATCATTCAGCTTTCTAAATTTACATAACAACTACTGGCACACAAGAACATAGCTTTCCATTTTTACCATTCTGAAAATAGAGTACAAATTACAAGAATTGAGAAGTAGGGTACAACTGTCACCTGTGGAGTCTTGAATTCAGAGTTGCTTTTCTTCTGTGCTAATTTTTTTTAAATACCAAGATAAGTGTCACAAATAGCACCCTTTCTTGTAGCATTTCCAGAATTAGAATAACAGATACAAACTAAATAGGAATGGTGCCATACCAGTAGGAAACAATCTAAGACTGAGATTGTTTTTGGAAAGTTACAAAGGTAACTTTCACATTCACAAAACACTTACAGGTTACCTAAGAAGCTTGTGCTACATTGTGTGCTTGCCTGGCTCACTTGCCATATTCTTTCATGGATAAAGTCTATTTCTCTTCTGTTCAATTTTTTTTTGATTGCTTGTTTTTTCCTCAAGTCATACCTAGAGGAAGGTGTAAATGTGTAAATTAGGCCAGACATAATTGGACTCTGCTGATCGTCCCTTTGTCTGTTACATGGTACCTGTCAGGGCTAGATTGAGGACATATGGTAAGACAGGAGTGCAGTGTATATTGTTTGAATTTATTTTCTTTGGTTGGATTCCATAAATTTTAATGTTGCTTTAAAGACTCTTACGACATTATTAAGCCTCATTTCTTCTATGCGAGTGTAGCTTAGTGGTCGAGGAGGCCAAGGCTCCTTCTACTATTGGCAAGAGTACCCTAGGACCACAGACCTCTTTCTCCCTTGGGCATGCTCAGCTCCCAGCTTCCAGTCAGCACCTGAAGAAGCCCTTGTGTGTGTGGCCATGGTAAAGCACTTCTGTTTTTTCAGGTCTTGGCCACTGATGCTTTTGGATACCATAAATTTAGTCAGACTCCATGCTTGAATTGCTTTACAGTTAACACTGAGTGGAATTTCAACTTAATTTAATTTTGGTATGAAAATACTGACCTCCTCCTCCTCTTTTTTGGTTTTTCGAGACAGGGTTTCTCTTTGTAACAGCTCTGGCTGTCCTGGACTCGCTTTGTAGACCAGGCTGGCCTCGAACTCACAGTGATCCCCCTGCCTCTGCCTCCCAAGTGCTGGGATTAAAGGCGTGTGCCACCACGCCCGGCTGAAATTACTGATAGTCTTAATGTATTTCAAAACCAAGTTGTTATTGTTGCTGTTAATTTGAGGCACGATCTTATTGTGTGGCCTAGGCTGACTTTGAACTTGTGGCTGTCTTCCTTCATCAGCCTGTCAAGTGCTGGGATTATGCCACACCCAGCTATTTACTCTTTAAAATTAATTGGTTTGTTATTATTGTGTTTGTGAGCATGTATGTGTCACAGAGTGGATGTGAAAGTCAGAAGACAACCTTTGGGAGCCTTTCCTTTCTTCTTACCGTAATGTGGGTTCACTTACCTGCTAAGTCACTTTACTAGCCATATTCTTTTTTTTTTTTTTTAAACAAATATCACCCCCCCATAATCCACTCTTCTTTTTTTTTTTAAACATTTTTTTTTATTATGTATACAGTATTTGCTCTACATATATGCCCGAGCAGATCTCAATGTAGATGGCTGTGAGCCACCATGTGGTTGCTGGGAATTGAACTCAGGACCTTGGGAAGAACAGCCAGTGCTCTTAACCTCTGAGCCACCTCTCCAGCCCCAACCATATTCTTTTAATATAAAATAGTAAGCACATTGGACCATGCCCAGAGGCAACAAATAGCAGCACAAAAATGGCCACACCTGAGTGTGACTGCGTCCACGTCTACTGTTACTGAGTTCCATGTTCTTCTGGTTCTGTGTGCCTTGGTGCTGTGAGTTTTAAGGGATGAGTTTAGTTTCTTGCCTGGGTAGGACCATAGTTACCATTCTTGTAGTGAGTTCTTCCCAAAGCTTTCTTTTCAGTTTCTTTCTGTCAGATGTAGAGGGGAGAGTGTTTCTGAATTGTTGGGTTTTGTGTTTTGTGGGTTTTTCTGGTCCATGAGTTTTAAACAGTTCTTAGTGGCTCCAGATTATAAATATTAGAGTATGTGGTATAGCCTTCATCACAGTGCTGTTCTTAGCCTGCTTGGATATCAGTAGAACTAGTACTATTAGGTCGACTTTAGGAGCCTGCCATAATCATTATATATGGGAAAGAATGTTGGGGAGTTAAATGGGAGGTAATGTTCACAAAATTTCATTCACCAAATTTTACCTGAAAACCTAAGGCAAAACCTACTCCTCACTTTTAAGATTGCTGATTGAATGCAAGAATCCAAAAGGGTTAAAGCAGTGAACTAGGAAGGTAAAGATGGAGAAAGGAGAGGTCATTGCATTAAGAGATGGAAATTTATACCCATCAGAGGGATCTGCTGGTGCAGAAACTCCATGCTAGAAGTTTGAGATCTTGGCAAAAAGTATGTTCACTGAAGATGGGATCTCACTTGATTTAAAAAAAAAAATCTTGTTCATAGGACTAGAGGAGTCACTGTCCTGTCATGAAAGCAGAAGCCATTTAGGATTTTCATCTAGGAACTTTTTTAAAGGCCTTGTATTTTTCTTGTATGTAAGATAGAGTTGACATATAATAAACTGCTTGCATTTTATTGTATTTTATATGTACAGTTTGATACATCTTGATGTCTATACAAAAGATAATGAATGTGTTCTTTACCACCAAAATCTGCTTTTGCCCCTCCTGCCCATCTTTCCCTGCCTTTTCCCAAACCCCAGTTAGCCCTGTATCTGTCTACCTTCTATCACTATAAATTAATTTGCATTTCCTGTTTTGTTTTGTTTTTTTTAGGCAAGTGGAACTCATTCATCAGGTCCTCTAGTCTGGCCTCTTTTACTTGTCATCACTGTTTTGAAGTTTATTTGTTTTGTGTACATCAGTGTTTCATTCCTGTTATTGCTGAGTAGCAGTCTGTTGTATTCTGTGTCATAATTTATCCATTTACTTCTTGAAGTATATTTGGGTGTCTCTAGTTTTCAGTAATTACAGAGAAAGCTGTGATGAATGTTTATTTGAAAATCTTTGTTGGAAGTATCCTTTTCTCTGGGAGTGCATTAGTTGGTCATAGGCAAGTGTATGTTCCACTCTTTCAGAGCTTGCTAAACTGCTTTGCAGAATGATCATACCATTCCAGAGACCCACTATGACACAGTCCAGTTGATAATGCTAACTAAGTACAGAGTATATTATCAGTGGAGTTTCTGCTGTGTGATGTTTTGATACTTGCAACATTGCACAGTATTATTCTTTTACACAGTTAGATGTGTAGTTAGAAGCTAGATGATGTTGCATGTTACTGACATATTTGCCCATCTTGTCACAAGATGCAGCTGAAGGCAGGAGAAATGTCTGTACCTGTCTGGATTAAAGAGAAATGCATTACTAAAGTTTTGTGGTTGTAATGTTAAATGTTTTCTTCCTGTGAGCCACTTATTCTCAAAACGATTTCTATTTCCTAGCAGTATTTGGCTGTGTTTTCTAATTTAATATCATGTACAAATTACATTAGCATCCCATTAAATTCCCTCAGTCAGATCCAACAAATGAAAAAATGTTAAGAACAAATCCAACACAGATATTTGGAGCACCCTACTATATAATTTCCTCTGCTTAAATGGAAGTCTCCCAGCAGGCTCCCTTTCTTAGGCGTTTGCAATTGAACCACTTCCAGTGAGTACTGGGAACAGGGCTTCACTCTTTTCAGTGCATTTCTTTTGTTACTTTTTCTCTTCCCAGATATTCATGTGGTGACATTAGGCCTTAATTAGTTTTGATTGGTAATGGTTTGTGCCTAGTTATTTTCTTTCTGTTTTATAAATTGCAAGGATTACCTTTTGTCTTTTAAGGAAGTACATACTTGACAAATCACAGGTATTAGATATGTTTTGAAAAATTCTGTTTAAATACTGTGTTGAGTAGAGTTCTTGGTGGCATGACTCCCTTTGATAGAGTTGATTAAATGATGACACCATCTCCTGGGTCCTTGAGGAGCTACTTCCTCCTCCTGCACAGCCAGGACACTGCTGTGACATTGTTGACTTCAGGACCACATCATCCCTGTCCTGCTGCTGTCTGACAGGATGTAAACCTTGTGTGTTCCCAGTTGAAGGTGCAATAGGTGCTCTTTATGGCAACATGAATGACTCTGTCTGGTTATAAGGAAGTCTGGGAAATAGGCCAGAAGGGACTTGGAATTGGTGTTGGTATTAACAGAGCTGAGGTACATACCATCACAAAGTGGAGTAACAACTAAGAGAATTATTGTGTGGGGAAGGTGCTGTGATGGAGATGTAACTTAAATTAATAAATAAGCGTATTAAAAAAGAAAAGAAAATAGTCGGGCGTGGAGGCACACACCTTTAATCCCAGTACTCAAGAGGTAGAGGCAGATGGATCTCTGTGAGTTCAAGGCCAGCCTGGTCTACAAAGTGAGTCCAGGATAGCCAGGGCTACACAGAGAAGCCCTGTCTCAAAAAAAACCAAAAAAATAAAAATAAAAAATAAAACAATTACTGTGAACAGTGAGAGAAGTATTCAGACTATGGCATTTGATATGCTTAAGACAAGAACCACTTGGTTAACAGAAAACTGTTAACAATTAGAACATGGTAGAGTGAAGTGTAGATTCTAGAATATTTTTGGAAGTGTCTAGGCCTGTTGACTTAAAATTTTTCTAAAGTTCTCAGATATGACTTTGATAAATAGCTATTTTCAAAATAGTTTAAAGAAGTGGTTCTCAGGCTAGAGAGATGGCTCAGCGGTCAAGAGCACACTGTCTAGCCAGGCGGTGGTGGCGCATGCCTTTAATTCCAGCACTTGGGAGGCAGAGGCAGGCGGATCTCTGTGAGTTCGAGGCCAGCCTGGTCTACAAAAGTGAGACCAGGACAGCCAGAGCTGTTACACAGAGAAACCCTGTCTCGAAAAACCAAAAAAAAAAAAAAAAAGAGTACACTGTCTGCTCTTCCAAAGGTCCTGAGTTCAATTCCCAGCAACCACATGGTGGCTCACAACCATATAAACTGGAATCTGATCCCCTTTTCTGGCATGCAGGGGATACATATGAACAAATAGAACTCTCATATATACATAAAATAAATAAATAAACCTTTAAAAAAAAGTAGTTCTCAATCTGTGGGTCATGGCCCCTTTGAGGGCACATCAGTTATCTTCCATATCAGATATTTATATTACAATTCATAACAGTAGCAAATTACAGTTATGAAATAACAATGAAAAATAATTTTATGGTTGGGGGGTCATCAAAACATGAAAAACTGTATTAAAGGTTGGAAGCATTAGGAAGGCTGAGAACCACTGCTTTAAAGTATGGGTCCTGAAGCTGGGGAGATAGCCCAGTGGTTAAGAAAACTTGTTGCTCATGAAGAGGACCAGGGCTCAATTCCCAGCACCCATATCACAAACATCTGTAACTCCAATTCCATGAGATCCAAGGCCTTCTTTGGATTTCTTCAAGCCCTAAGCACATCCATAGTACACATATATGCATACTTGCAAAACACACATGAAATAGGTGAGTAAATCTTTTTTTTTTTAAGTATAGGTCCTTGAAAATGTGATAATTAGGAGACCAAAAGATGAGTTAGTGTTTGAAGCTTTTTTTTTTAACTATTATTATTATTATTTTTTTTGATGGTGATAGTTGTAGATTCATGTGTAGTTGTAAGAAACAATACAAAAAGAATTCCATATACTCTTTAGCCCAATTTCCACCAATGGTAACTGCTTGTAAGACTACAGTACAGTATCACAGCCAAAATTATGACATTGATAACCCATGGGTCTCACCAAGGTTTTCTCATTTTATTTGTATTTGTGTATGTGTGCAAGTATGTAGTTCTACAGAGTTCTATTACATTTCCACCACTATTGAGACAGAGCTCCTTTCTAACCTCATCTTTCTCTCCCTCACCTGTTCTCTCAGAAATGTTATATAAATTCCATGAGACAGTACATAATGACTGTATCTGTTCAGATTGTCCCCACTGGTGTATAGAGTTGTTTGTAAGCTCTGGTACCAGAAGAGCTGCCACTTAGACAGCTATGGCGTCTGGAGACTACTGATGGCCAATTATGAGATGTTTAAGAAAGGGAAGGTTCTTCTAAATATCTGCATCAATTTCCTATCTAATTGAGCCTTGTTTGTTAGTCTAAACTGAGTTGTTCATTATTTTACTCTAGTTACCTTACAGCCAAGATACTGACAGTCTTTCCTCTTCTTCATGGGTGATCTCTTAACTGGCTTAATAGTGTGACTACATATGTTCCATCATACAGTACACAGCCTTTGGTATTGGCTTTGTCCTCTCTGGCAGTTTATCAAGGTAGTTGGTGTACTTTCTGCTCATGCTTTGAAACAACAAAGGGACTGCAAGCTCTCCTTACAGTACCCCAAAGTGTATTGGAGATGAGAACTGAACACAAAGGATACAGGTTCTACCCTGTGTGGCGAGGCAAGCCACAGCAGGTTAACAAGTCTGGTTGAGAACTCCAGGAAGGCCAGAAGCATTGACTCTTTTTGCTGTTCAACTCTTGGCCTCTGTATAGTCCTCAACATCAAACCATAGTAACAACTGAATGAGGCAAAAGAGAGTTTTTTATTTTAAATGGCAGTCTGGAGCTTTTGGAGTGTCACATAGTAAGCACAGGAAACTGAAGTGTGAGAATGTCAACAGGAGACTGGCTGTGGCTCTCTGCTTCCCTTCAACATAGTAATCCCCTAAACAAACACCAAATGCTACCTCTTCTCCCCTCTCCTTTTCTTCTCAGCTTCTTTTTTCCCCCTCCCTCTGAAGCTCACAGTGTTGAGCAGGCTCTCCTCACACTCTGGAACTCCAATGTGCTCCTGCCCTAAGAGGTTAGAATGTTGGCACACCACAGCTCTCCCATAAGAATTTCTCCATTTAGATCTCTATTCAAATGCTACTGCCTCAACAGCAGCAACTTCTCATGTCCCCTGTCCCTTCACCCTTCTTTACTCATGGTATTTGTCATGGTTTCCTGGCATTGTGTTTCCTCTGTGCCTTTGGGGTGTCAGCACTCTGAAGACAGGGACTGTCTCTTTTGCTTACTGTTACGGGTCAGTAACTGGTGCGTCACAGTCATGGAGTGTGCTTATTAGATTTTATTCCCCTCCTTTTTTAAGGCTTTTCTTTAAATGTGTCTCTCATCTAAAGGACAGGAAGCATTGTTCACTGTGTGTTGTTTTTTTTTCAGCTTGAACCCAGAGCTTACATGTGCCAGGCAAGTATTCTACCACTGAATTACACACACACACAACCATGTTTACTCTTTCAGTGGTACGTATTTACATGGAGCCTTTCCTGTGTTCATAATACCTGTGTGAGGGAAGTGACAAGAAGGGTCAGGCTGATACCATCTCCATCCCCATTCATGTGCTGCAGTGTGCAGGGTGCTCTGGATAAGGTTTGTTATACATTTCAATATTGATACCTATAGGAAAGGTAACCGTTTGCTTGGAGGGAATGATACTACACGGTTTTGTGAGTTGGATTCTGTGTCTAGTGTACGAAGATGTCTGCCATCTGATATGAAAATGCCTTTATTCTGGAACACTCACTCTCTTATCCTTGATACTTGTCATCCTGTGTAGAATACTCTCTTGCTATCCACAGGGACAGTGATCTCCATTCCTAGGCCACCTTATCAGAGGCCTTTCCCAGCCATGCCAGGTAAGGCAGTGCCCTCTTCTGCTATTCTCCATCTATTCACCCTAACCTATCCCCACCTGAAGCATTTATCTTAGGCACATATTTATTGTATGCCCTGTTTATTCCCAGTTCCCTCCACAAGCTGAATGTTGGCTTTGTTTCTGCCTTGTTCCAGTGCTTAGGAAAGTGCCTGGCTCATGCTAGACAACCTAGTGTTTGTTAAAGTCCATTTCCAGCCTCCTGGTAAGAAGGAAGGGTTGTATAAAAACCACAGAGGTATCCCTAAGCCACATCCCTGATGAGACCAGGTATGCCATTTTGTGGGTTCTGAGACTAATGATGGCATGTGTCTGCCTTAATGCCTCCAGGGCCACACAAGAGGTGAGACAGAGGTTGTGTTGTGTACATACAGAAGAGGGCAAATTTCTTTAGAATTAGAATTTTGAGGACGATTTCACTGAAGCAAGTGGGTATGAGAGCTAGAATTTGATGGATTTTGTTGTTGTTAGTGGTAGTATTACAGAATGGATGAATGGGGGATGTGGAGGTTGAATTTGCACACTGGGTGCCAGCACTTGGAACTAGTAGTCCAGATCAACCGTTCTTAGCTTTCCTCTGCAGGAGTCCTTGGGCAGGTTTTCCAGAATGTCTGCTCCCTTGTTCTTTAGTGTTGCAAACTTGGATGCAGAACAGGGTTCTTGCTGTGCGGCAGCTCAAACAGTATTGGATGTTTTCCTTTTTATTCAAGTACTTGTGTGTGTGTGTGTGTGTGTGTGTGTGTGTGTGTGTGTGTGTGTGT
>CAJQZJ010000418.1:4936865-4989425 GCA_907164525.1 Lophiomys imhausi | reverse complement strand
TGTGTGTGTGTGTGTGTGTGTGTGTGTGTGTGTGTGTGTGTGTGTGTTTTGCATGTGCACATCAGTATGCTAGTGTGCATGTATCTAGAAACCAGAGATGAGCCCCAAGAATCATTGCTTAGGAGCCATCCAATTTGGTTTTGAGAGGGACTCCATTTGAAATCTCGAGCTTATCGGCTGGGCTAGGCTATCTCCAGCCCACCAGCCCCAGGAACATGGCTGTGGATTTGAAGCACACCACACTCAGCTTTACATGAGTTCTGAGAATCACACCCAGGTCCTCATACCCAGACACCAAGCACTTTACTTTCCTAGCTACCACCCAGCCTGTCAAGTAATGCCTTTGTGTTTGTTTTAGTTTTCTTTGTTTGTTTTTTGAGACAGAGTATCTTTGTGGAGCCCTGGATGTCCTGGAACTCACTGTGTAGACCAGGCTGACTTCGAACTCACAGGTCTAACTGCCTCTACCTCTCCAATGCTGGGGTTAAAGGTGTGCACCACCATGACTGGGGCTTATTTGTGTTTTTTAAACAAATAATACATTTTATTTTGTCTGTTTGTGTGCATAAGTGTGGAGGTTAGAGGACAGTTGCAAAAGTGGAGTCTGTACCATGTGTTCCTAGGGATCAAGTTCAGGTTGTCACATTTGGCAGTTTTGTGTCTTTTTCATACTGAGGCATTTTATAACTACCTTTCCTAAAATTTTTCTTTCAATTGATAACTATTATAAAAATGATGAGCAAATGCTGATTTTCCCTTTGGGGCTCTTTGCAGTTTGGGGCTGCAGTGGTAGGAGTAAGTGCTTAGCGTCCAAGAGGCCTTGGTTCCATCCTTGGCATGACAAGAAGGCCACTGGGAATATAATTTGACTTATTTAACCTTCTAGATTTATCCTAGATTGTAATGACTGTCCCTGTTGTGTCTTTTATCTACATACACTGCAGTTCTTTCAGTACTAACAAATGAAAGCAGAAATGACAAAGATTTGTTGCCTACAGAGGCAAGTGCTAGTACCTGGTAGTAAACCCAGATCCTAGACAATACCCCTTCACTTTTCATGTCCAAACCCACATGAAAGAGATGTGTGCAGAACATTGGGGTAAACTGGTGAGATGCCCTGGGCTGACAGGAGTCCCTAGGTGCTGTGAGGGATTTAAGGTAAAAGGTTTTTTTGTTGTTGTTGTTTTTATTGTTTTTTTATTTTGTGAATTTCACATCATGCACCCTGTTCCCTCTCATCTCCCACCTCCCTTCAGACCCTCCCTCCATCCTTAAAATCTCTCCCAACATAAAAAAAGAAATCTCACTGTGCAAGCTGTATGTGTCCCACAATATTCTCTTTTGTCCACACGTTTTTTGCTTGCAAATGTCATTCCTTGGTCTGATACAAAGCCTCTGGCTTCTGCTACTTTCTCAATACTGGAACCTCACTGGGCTTCCTCTGAGATATCCTGTTGTTGCCCTGTGTCATGGAGATCCTGTAGTTTTGGATCTGTGGAACTGGCCTCTTCATGCACTCCAGCAGTTCATTCATGGGGTGTATGTTGGGTAGGCCAACTCAAAGCCTCAGTTCTGGGCCTGCAACCCCCACATCCAGGGCCAGTTCTACTGTGCTGCCCAGGTAAGGTACAAGGCCTGCTCTCCTGAGTGCTATTGCAAGTAAGGGGCTGAACCAATTCTCTGATGAGCCCATCTGGGCCAACTCTCCTACCTGCTATGTCTCGGGGGCATCAGAGAGTGGAGGGGATCTCCCTCTTCTCAACACCACCAAAAAGTAGACAAAAGGCAGGGCTGGCTCTCCTACACTCACACCCTTGGGGCTGATTCACACACATTTCCCATATCCAGGGCCAGGTGTACTGTGCTGTCCAGGCAAGATACATAGCCTGCTCTCTTCAGTGCTGTAGCATGTGAGGGGCAGGACCAGATCTTTCCACCACTGGTGGTGAGGGCAAAAGGAAGGGGAAGGGATCATACCACCACTGAGTAGATAAGAGGCGGGTCTGGCTCTCCCACACTCAGTCCCTCAGGGCCAGCTCACCCACAGCCCCTATATCCAGGGCCAGCTGTACTGTGCTTCGCAGGTGAGGTCTAGGGAGCATGTGAGGGGCAGGGACAGCTCTCCTGCTCTTGTGACCCCATTTGGGCCAACTCTTCTGTCCGAAAAGCAGGCAGAGGCAGGCTCTCCCATTCTCATTCCCTCTACTGGCTCACCCACAATCCCCACATCCAGGGCCAGGCAGGATTCTTCTAGTCTCTGGCTTGCTACCTGTCCTAGGAGCCCATCTGGTGCTTGCCTGGTGCTGGACTGCTGGTCGTCACAGACTAGCCCCCTGTCCAGGCCCCATGACACCAAACTGATGTTGGTCTCTGACTTGATTTTTTCCAGTAATGTTAGGCTACTATTCATTCACATGTTTATAGGTCAGAATACTGAATGTACACATAGCCTCTCTCTCTGAGGCTGCCAACTACTGATTCACATGTGATACAGCAGCCACATCTGCAATGCCTTTAGAGGCTGGGGGGTAAAGTTTTAAAATGTAAATTTTAATGAATGTATTTGTATCAGCAGTTTTCAAGCCTAGCTACATGTTAGAATACTTGGAAGTGGTGATTGCTGTCTTGCTCAACTGGAATGCTGCCTGGGTGATAGGTTTGTGTTTGTTGTTTGTGGAAATAATCTTCAATTTAGAGTTCAAATCTGTATGGTTTTGAAAATCCCCCCCCCCCCCCCTTGTTTCCTGACCTGTTAGAGAATGAGCCTCTGACCTGGTGCCCAGGCACATGCAGCTCTTTGCCAATGCTGCAGTGTTTTCTGCAAACAGAACATTCTCCTGTACTTCTCCAGTATAACCAACAAAAAGAAGCAAAGATCGAGCCCTACCTCGAATTTGAGGCCAGTCTGGGCTACATAGTGCAGCCAAGATAGCCTGGGCTACTACAGTGAGATCCTGCCTCAAAATAAACCAAAACAAAATGCAAAGTCAATATTGGTTCCTTACTGCCATTGACTCTTCAGCCCCCGCTGAAGGCATATCCCCCTAATTATTGCCTCCTAACTGCAACTTTTTAAACCTTTTTGGCAAAAGAACTGCCTGATGGTTTGGTCCTACCTCCTTAGTTTCCTTCTACTCACAGCAGTTTTTCAAGCTTTCTGTGGCTTTGATGACCCTGAAACCTGGGAAGCTTTCAAGCTGTTTATTTCATAGTTCGCCTTTTAGCTCTCAAGGTACAGTTGTCTGATAGGTCCCCAACAAGTCCCCAAGATGATAAACAGGTGATAGATTACTTGGTTGAGTTTGTATCTGCCAGTCGACTATTATTACTCTTTTCCCCCTTTAAAACTGAGACTTTTTGTGGGTAGGTCTTTTTAAAACCTTTGAATGTCCCATTCGCTTCTCTCTTAATTTATTCACTTCTTATTTCTCCTTTGTCCTTTGTGTTTTGCTAATGTATACAATGGTTTATAACCTCTTCTAGCATTACTTACAGTAGTGTTATGTCATCCCACATAGTCAAATCCCCTTCAGATTGTCATCTTTAAGAACTAACTGCTTTATCACATACAATGTTTTCATATTAAACTCCTGGCCCCAGCCCCTGAATTGGCATTTTGGTTTTCTCCCCAAATAACTCTGGTTCTTTTAGTAAAGAATGGTATTTTAAAACTGCAAATCTGCGTGCTAAATAGCCTCATTACTATTTGAGTATTCCTTGTTTTGTAGTTTCATAGTTACAGATGGGGGAGGAGGTAGGTACACAGGAACCGTTCGTGTATGATATGTCTATGTTTATTGGAAACAATGAGTACTTGCTGATAGCCAATTTATATTCAACTCCACATGTTTGGTTCTTTTCCCTGTTGCATTTTTGCAGCTCCTTTTTTTAAAGGCATGAGAAATCTGGCTGGTATTGTCCTACTACCCTTTACTGTCGCCCTTCTGTATGTAAGGGCTTTCCCATTAAAGCTGGAGTGGGTGTCCTCCTAACTGTGCTTGGGCTCTGAGTCAGCACCGGGTCTTTCAGAGCTCCCCAGATGATAGTTCCTTTTTTTTTTTTTTTTTTTTTTGGGGGCAAGGGGGGCTTGTATGGTTTTTTGTTTTGTTTTGTTTTTGGTTGTTTTTGTTTTTGACAGGATGTCACTATGTAGCCAATGCTAGTTTGTAATTCAACAATCCTCCTCACTCCACTTCCCACAGTATCCCGCATGCTGGGATGCCCACTGCCATGTCTGGTACAGAAAATTCCTGTTTTCTGTAAGTAAAGCATTGATTACCTATTTTTGAGTGCTTACTTTAGTTCTTCCCCTCTGTTTCCTTCATGTAGGCTGAGTGTATCTGACTAGACCTTCCTTCTTCCGTAGACTTGAGTCCCTCTGGAACCATTTTTGTGTGTTTTGCCACTTGCAACAAACCTGTTTCTTAATTGTTTCTTTAATCATTTTATCTTGGCCATAGTCTAGATTATGTCTGCAAAGCCATGAGTTCATGTGTTATTTCCTAAGATCCTAGCTGCCATAGGCTGTGTCTGTTCCCTGCTGTAGGGAACTGGGAGCTGAGTGTCTGACTGCTTTCTCCACTAAGGTTCAGTAAGCTCTCTGGGGCTTGTTTTTAGTGGGCACCCTCTAGTTGAAGTTGTATCTTGATGAGTTGGCCTTTTTTCTCAGTAGATACATAGGATGAAAGTTATTGGGTGTTAGAATAAATGTTATGGGACTAGAGAGATACCTCAGTGGTTAAGAGCACTGTCTGCTCTTCCAGAGGTCCTGAGTTCAATTCCCAGCAACTACATGGTGGCTTACAACCATCCATAATATGATCTGATGCCCTCTTCTGGCTGCAGGTGCACATGCAGATATAGCACTCATACATTAAAATAAATAAATTAATTAATAAAAAAAAGAAATAGAATAAATGTTACATTTCAAAGTTACTTTGGATTTGTAGTATAAACTATGTAATTTAAAGATTTAGTACAATTTCTCAACTAGACATCTGTTAGTCTGAATTGTTTTTATGCTAATGAGTGGAACAGATCCATTGACCTAGTTTGTATTTGTAGAAAAAATGCAATTGTGAATCCACCCAACAGAACACTTGATTTCTAGGACTCCTAGGGCCTTCTTTAAAAACATGTAGAGCGGGGTTGGGGATGGCTGGGTAAGTAAAGTGCTTGCTGTGCAAGCATGGGTCCCTGAGTTCAATCCCCAGCACTTACAGTTCTTGGTTGTTGTTGGAGTCCAGGCAGTGGTGTACACCCATAAACCCAACTCTTGGGCAAGGGGTTAGGGGTGGGAGTCAGGTAGATCCCTGGGGCTTGCCAGCCACCCAGTTTACTAGAAACAGTGAGCTCTAGGTTCAGTCTCCAAAACAAAAACAAAAAACAAACAAACAAAAGCCGTGAGGTAGATGGGCTAGAAGAAGGACTCAGTGGTTAAGAGCACTTGCTGCTATTTCAGAGGGCCCAGTCAATTCTTAGCACTCACATGTTGCCTCACAGTTACCTGTAACTTCTGTTCTAGAGATCCAGTGCCCTCTTGTGGCCTCCTCAGGTACCAGGCACACATATAGTACAGACAAAACACCCATACCCTAAAATAAAACCAAAAGTTAAAAAAACAAAGAAAAAGGCACAGTAATGGAGGAAGAAACCCAAGGTCTACCTTTGACTTAGACACATACACACATGCACACGTGTAGCAAATATGTACAGCATGTGGTGTTAATAAGTGCATTTAAAAATATAGAGCAGAAATTTATATGTTAACCATTCTAAAGAGATCATGGACAGACACCTAAATTATGATATAAATATTTATACCACAACTAATTTAACATATCTATATTATTTGTTCTAAATATCACTGGAAGCCAACTATATGTTATATTCAATATTACTAAATAAAAGCACATTGATTCTGTGAGTGTGTACATATAGATGTTATAGAAATGCTTCCCGGCATCTCTGACACCAAGCCTTATGTAATGAATATTCTGTGAAAGGGATAATAAAGCATGATGTAGTCATACTTACAGGACTGAATTGTGTGTGTCCTTTTGGTATAAGTAAGGTATTAATACTGTGATCTTTGCTGCACAAGTGGAGTGTAAATATGCGTGTAAAATCTGGTGTGTTACTTCATTTTACAGAGAGAAGGAGCAAGAAAGGGAAGAACAGTTAATGGAAGACAAGAAAAGGAAGAAGGAGGATAAAAAGAAAAAAGAAGCCACCCAGAAGGTGAGTTGAGCATTTGGGTCTATCTTTATCTATATTTGTCAACCATCCATAAGTTACTTGAATTCCTGACACCAGAATGCTGCCTGAGACATTAGTTTATTTGAAAGTTTAAAATTTTTGAAAGTAAGCCGGGCAGTGGTGGTGCACGCCTTTGATCCCATCACTTAGGCAGAGGCAGGTGGATCTTTGTGAGTTTGAGGACAGCCTGTTTTACAAAGTAAGTCCAGGACAGCCAGGGCTACACAGAGAAAACTTGTCTCAAAAAAAAAAAAATTGAAAGTAGAAAAATGTTTGAGGCTTATATATATTACCTTATAGTGGATGATAAATAATATTGCAGGTTATTGTATGAAAACATTAGTAAGCAATATTAAGAAAGTCTCAGCTCTCTGAATCATAATTTAGTATCCCTCTTCTCTCCAAGTTTATACACAAACTTTTAAAAACTTGCTCGAGTATGCCCTATTGTTTTTGGGTTTTTTTGTTTACCCCATGTCACTGTAGTTTAGGAAAATTTGCTTTTTAATAATCCCATCAGTAAACTGTCCTCACACAGGTTCTAGTAGGCCTGGCATGGGAACACATGTCTGTAATCCCATCATTCAGGAGCCAGGCAGATGTTCAGTTTGAGGTTATCGTGGGCTACATAGCTAGTTCCAGACCAGCTTGAACTGCATACTGTGACCCTGTCTCAAAAATGATGCAACAAATGATATCTTGTATAGTGCCTTGGGGGATAGAGCATTGCATGGCTTTGAGGAATGCTTGGAGGAAAAAAGAAATACTAAATTAAATGAAGACAGTGCTGACAACTGTCAGGTCTCAGTTAGAATGTTTATCTTTTGGAACTGTTGGAATCAGAGAGTAGTTAGACTGTCCCGACAGGGCAGCCCTTTGCTTCAGAGCATTGCTCCTGCCCCAGCACGAAGGCCTGGCCCCTGGCTGGCCAGACATCCTTTCCCTGCTCCACCATTCCATTAGTAATGTGTAACTTGGCCCCTGACTCTGCAAGGTCGCTGTGTTGCTTTTTCTGGGAGACAAGATTTGCTGGCCAGGTCTTGTATGGTTATGTGGAGATTTGGGAGGCAGGGCCTCATTGCCGGCCAGTCAGCCTGAGGGTCCCTGCTGTGGTCTGGTTTTAAAGCTGAGTTTATGGAGGTGTAAATGGTTAGCGGTTCAGAGAGAACAGTTCACACAGAATAGAAAAAAGGCTAATGTGAAACAGAAGGGCTGCACCGCACATTTCCTAGAACCACTGAAAATGCACTCCCTATAATTTCATTATTTGAAGTGATATTTAAACAGATCATTTGTGAGGACCAGCATTTGAAAAATATTGGAAATACTTTCTGAATTGAGCTGCAGATAGCCCTGCTATGTTGAGTGTATGAATGTAATTTATTCTTTATGACTTAATTAAAAGGAACAGTCAGTTATTATTTAGTGCTGTATCAGACTTATGTGTGATTTAAAATTTTGCCTGTTTTTAACGGTGTTTCTGTCATGTTGATAGTGGTGCATCTTTTATCATATCTTCATGCTGTCAGAGTACTTGCTTCCAATCTTACTTAGCCTATCAGAATTGCCTGCAATTCTAGAAGAAAGAGTATGAATAGAAAAAGAAGATAATGAACCCAGTGTGGTCATATATACCTGTAATCCCACCATTTGTGAGGTAGAGGCAGAATGATTGGAAGTTCAAGGTGTTCCTCAGCTACACAATGGGTTCTGTGCCAAGTGGGCTGCACAGAACTTTCTCACAGAAAGCAGGGAGAGGCCTCTTGTCCTTTACCTTGGTACAGAGCCACCTTCCCTGACAGTGAGGCTGAGGGACATGCAGGTGCACTAGTGCTGGCATGTTGGTCCTATTGCCCTGTGTGGCCTTTGAGCTCCTGCCCTATGCCTTGCTGACCCCGCCTCCCCCAAAAAACTCAAGTGAGCCTAGAGAGAACTTTTCCCTCTTCGGCTCCTCACATTTCTTCTACTGGTAAACAGATGTCACTGTCTGCAGGGATGGAGTTAATAGGGGACCCCCAAGGGTCTTGAGCAGGGGTTGTTGACACATAGAGAGTGATTGTTTTAGATAGTATATAGTCCATCTTCGTTCTTAACTTAGACAACTGTTTGTTGCATTAAAATTATTTATGTAACTAAGGAGTCAGAGGGAGGTGGATCTCTGTAAATTTGAAGCCAGCCTTGTCTACAAAATGAGTTCCGGGGCAACACAGAGAAACCTGTCTTTTGAGGGGGGGGGGGGGGGGTGTGTGTGTGTGTTTATAAATCAAATATGCGTATGCAAACAAGTAGAAAATTTATTTGAAATAATGGAGAATGTGGCTACATTAGAGAGTAAATTGGGATTATTTATGGAAAGTATGTAGTTTATACAGCTAGACGCTATATGCATGTGTCTGCATTGAAGACTGAGTAAGAAGTGATGACAAAGAGAACAATAGCCTTCAAATATGAAGGGATTAATTATGACTAATAAAAAAATTCCATCATTTTTGTTGGGCATGAAGATGCCTGCCTATAACCCAATTCTTGGCAAGAGGATTGGAAGTTCAAAGTCAGCTAGGGCTGCAGAAAGAAAGAAAAAAAAAAGAAAGGAGAGAGAGAGAAGTAACTTTTCAGAAACATTCTAAATCAGCTAACAAAGGCTAGGCTGACACAGGCTTTGACATTTTGTTATACTAAACCACTTTATAATTTTAGAATTAAATTTCAATTTAGCAGTTTTAAGGAAAGAGCACAAGCTTGCCCTGTAATTGTCTTAGTGGTCCCGGCATTATTGTAGAGACAGCTAGAAGGCATAAAATTGCTCTGGTGGGAAGGATTTTAGAAAATGTACCAGAAGTTTTGTTCTGTGGTCATTAGTCAGCTTCCATAGCTTTCTTGTTTTCCTCATTGTTTTATAATCACCTCTTTGTGTATGTCTTTTCCTTTAAACTGGATATAAATTTCTTGAAGTCATATTTATATTTATATCAACAGTATCTATGTGTCTGGTACCCAGTAGTTGCTCAAAATGTTTGTTTAATAAGTGAATGATCAAGAATGAATGGTGGTGGGCTGAGTGTGTAACTTGGTAGAAGAGTGTTCTGGGTTCAAGCCTTACCAGTGGGTGCTGAGAAAGAGTGAATGATGCCAGTGTAATTTTATTAAAACATTTACTTTCATTTAGGGATAAAATTAAATTTATTCCACACAGAAATTAAACATGAGCCCCTTTCCACTGTGTTCAATGGCAGTTTGCTCTTTCCACAACCATCCTGAGTAAACCATGTTAAATCCCCATTCATGAGAGAAGCCTAAAGAAGGGCTCCATTCATTCATTAGTCTGATGCTGCGAAAGGAGCGTTGTGTAATGTTGGCAGGACCTAGGTTCTAACTGTCCAGCTTTTCACCATCTGAGAACTGGCTGTTGTAACAGCACCCACATTATTAGATATATTCAGTATGATTTTGATTTGTTGCTTACAACTTGGGAAAGCATCGACTTCTATACAACTGATTTTCAAAATGGCATTCCAAGAAATAGTTACAATGGAGTGAAACCAAAATTGCCATCAGGAATTAGTATGTGGATCAGATTCAGGGCATTTCACTAGAATTGAGCTCTGTAGTGTGGAGCATGTTCACTTGAAGACACTTCCACAGATTTCAGCATATTACCATTAGCCTGTCCTTTAATGCACAGAGAAACCCTGTCTTGAAAAACCAAAACCAAAAACGAAAAAGAAGCACTCCAGAGAATCCTAAGAATAGATGGTTTAGGTCAGACTCAGAGTCTCAGTGTGCTAGGATCTATTTTGAGGGCTGGTTAGCTACAGGACAAACCCTCCAAAGATGATCATGTTTTATCTCTCACCATAATTTTTATTTAATGTGTTTCTATTGCTTTTGAGAATTTCATATATAACATGCAATACATATTTTGACTATATTTACTCCTTCCAGTCCTCCTTCAACTCCTCTCAGATCCACTGCCTCCCAATATCCTGTCTTGCTCATTTTTTTTGGTTGTGAGCCTAGCCTTTAACGGCTGAGCCATCTCTCCAGCCCGCTCATTTTTTTTTATAGCCCATTGATTGTATTGTCAAGGGTGTGGGGTCATCTATGCCCAGTAAAGACCTACTCAGCTCTCACTCTTAAAGAAAGCTACTCTGCCTCAGAAGCCAACAGGTGTCAGTAGGTCCTCGGCCTGGGTTGGGGTCTCAGGACGTCTCCCTCCTCCATGCTGGTTTGCTAATTGGGTTGATTTTCTGCAGGTCTTTTCTAGCTGCTGTGAATTTGTGAATGCAGTGGTTCTGTCGAGTCCAGAACTGTTTAGGTCCTCACATCTTCTAGCCCTTACCGTCTTTCTGCCCCTCTTCCTCTGTGGTCCCTGGGAATTAGGGGCTTTGTGTTTTTAATAACTCTTCTTACATAGTCAGATAATCAGTGTAAATGTGCTTTAGCAGACTGAAAAAGTAATACACCACACCCATGGCTCGGATTCTGGCTTACTTGCTTTGGGTTTGTTTTCATATTGCAGGTAGTATATGATGAGAGGCCCCATGTTGTTGCCACTCCCCCATACCCCTCAGCATAATGAGAAGCAGTTTCCATCTGGAGTCTAAAGATTTCCAGCCTCACCTCATAAGCCTTTTACTATATTTAGCCACCCATCATTTTACGTTTTTTCATAGAATCTTAGTTATTACATGAAGAAGTACTTTTAACAAAGCACTCATAAAATTTTGTTCAAAATTTGCACAATTCAGTCTTACTGCTCCGCTCTATGGTATAGACCTTGATGGTGACAGCATATATCAATTGAACATTGGCATAGCTGTCTTGATTTTACCCTTAACCAAAACCCTGTTAGGAGAGATGGCTGTATCTCCACCAGGTAAATAGATAAACTGAGATCACACAGGCTTGGTTTGTTAAGGGTAAGCTCAAAAGTATTTGAGTTCATACTCAGGGGAGATCTTTTTGTATTAATGGCAAACCTAGTTTCTGGCCACATCTGTTTGATTTTCTAAAATTAGAGCAATGAAAATGACTAACAATACAGGGAGTGAAATGTTTGTTTTTGCTATTGTTTTAAATTTTTTTAAATTTATATTTCTTCCTAATCCTAGTTGTATAAGTATGACTGAACATCTCTAGAAAGATGTCCAAATTGACTTCCAAATGTTTTGGATTTCAACTAAGCCTGGGTACTGCATATACTGGCAAGTTAAGCTGCCTGAGTTAATCAAATTAAATGGTTACAGTACAGTACTGAACAAAAAAGCAAATTTTATTTACTTATGTCTGTTATTTATTTGGCAGGTCACGGAACAAAAAACCAAAGGTAAGATTTTCATCCTCTGTTTGTGTTTAGGTTTCATGGTGCTGCTGACTCAGCTGCAGTCCACTCAGAAGAGAGTGCGCGCACGGTAATTAAGGTGGGCTGTTTGCAGTCACAGCAGAGCAGTAATGACAAACCAAAACCACTTGAGTTGTGTTTCTAGTTGGCCTTACATTTTAAGGTAGCAAAAAGAGTAAATGCTTTGTTTTAAAAGTGCATGAATCATGGTTTTGAACTGAACTGTTTCAGAACTTTTAGTAAGACAGTAACAACTACCAATTCCTAGTTTCAGATGGGAGTTACAGAGAGCACTTATCCATCCTGGTCTGAATGCATTGAGTCTGAAAATGCAATGTCACATCTAGAATGTTCACAGTCTCTGAACTAGAGTCTGGACTGTGGTTTTTAAAAGTTGCCAGATTTTGAATAAGTTAGCTCTGTTTGAAAAACTGATGTGTTGCAGACAGAAGCAAGTGACCCTTAGGTGACTCTTAGTCTAATAATCTGTTCTTTTCTGTGGTTCTTTCTGCTGTCCTGATTCTAATTATGTAGTTTTGTTTGATAATGGTCACTTTGGGTTAGCAGGCCTTAGGAGTGGGACATAGAATTCCTTGAGCTAGTGCTTATTTTTGAGCACTTAAACTTGTGGTTCTCAGGTGTGCATTAGAATAGTATACGAAATCATCAAAATACACAAACCCAGGCTGCTGCCAGACCGTGACGTCTCTAGGCTGGGGCCCTTGTAGATGAACATGAAGTGTCCCTGAGGCCCTATGACGTGAAAGCCATTACCTGAGATTTAAAAAGAAAAAAAAAAATCAGATGAGGATGATTGATATTTGGACTTGATGCAAGTCCCTTTAATGATTAGGTGGTTTGGGTTCAGTTTGCTTTGCTTTGGTCAGTTTAGTGACTAACAGGCCAGAGCATGTCTGTCATTCAGTGATGGAAGGTCAGTAAAGGTGGTCAGTTCTCATAGATGCTTTACCTAAGACAGCTTTCTTAGGAAACACAATTATGAAAAATAAACTCTCAGATAATTACAAATTAATGTATAGTCTTTCGCATCAAAGACATTTCAAAGAAGACTGTCTTATACTTTGTAGTGATTTAGAAAGTAAACTATGAGAAACTGTTGTTATAATTACCTTAGTTGGTTGAGAGGATAGTGTTCTTCCCCATGTCCAATTCAGCCAGTTCTCAACCCATAAGTAGGCTTTCTTTTAGAAAAATACCTCAAGTATACATTTTTTCTAAGCCTATTTAGAAGTATATATACTATGTGAATGGACTTAGAAAAAAAAATATTTATGGGATTTGTGTGTGTGTGTGTGTGTGTGTGTGTGTGTGTGTGAGAGAGAGAGAGAGAGAGAGAGAGAGAGAGAGAGAGAGACACTCAATATAAATTGGCCTATTAAAGGAATTGAGGCAGATTTCAGATGAGAAAATTGGTGTTTTCTTGACAAGCCAGGCTCTATTGGTAGAACATGGAGAATATGGTAGAACTTGGGTTCTTAAACCTGGCAGCTTCAGCCAGCATCTGCCTCTGTTCTATGTGATCAGTGGTGTTTCCATCAGAAAACAAAGTTCATTAGGCATTCTCTCAAAAAATAATGCCAGGTCTGTCCTCACGAAGATTGTTTTTTCTTCTGCGAAAGTCTTCTTAAAAATCAAGCTTTCCTTCCTACACATGTCCTACTGCTTGGATCTTTCATACCTACTGTAGATAGAATGCACTTCCCTGTCTCCTTACTTTTCTACTTCCTCAATAAGAAAATCAAGTCAGATAATCCTTAAAAAGCTCAGGGCCTTGTGTGGGTCTCCAAGGGATTTAATTGTTAGAACCAGGGAGAAGACAGGAATTCTTTTTTAAGTCTGTGTGTGTGTGTATATATGTATATAATTACATTTGAGGTGTGTCAGAAACACCAGCCTTGATAGTTTTATTCTGTTTCATTGTCGAGTCTTTGTTGGACACTCTCCACCTCCTACTTCTTCCTGAGCTGACATTTCTGGTTCCTGTTCCTTTCTCCAGTGATAGTTGTCTTCCTTAAGCGATCTCCCCTTAACTATGAATCTACTCTTTCCCCAGCAGAGAAAAAAAGAAAAGACTGTGTTGGTGCCAAATCTTGGGTTGTACAAGTGAAGTAAGATCAACTGAAGTAAGATTTTTCTGTATTTCAGAAAAACAGTAGATTTGTTATATGTTCTTTTTTTTTTTTTTTTTTTTTTTTTTTAATCTTCTACCATTAAAACCAGTGTGGCAAGAATTCCAGACAGGAGAGTAGAACAGGGATTTCAATTAGAAGTTCTCTGAGGCCATGAGCTAGCTGTGCCTCGTACTCAGCTAAAAGGAAGAAAAAGCACTTAGGCAAAAGTTTAGATTCTGTTTTGTGGGTATTAGACAGAAGCAAAACCATTTCCAAAATTATGCAATAGATCAGATTTAACTAGGTGAGATTTAACCAGGAAAGGATAAGGTTGGGGTTAAAGCCTGTTACACTAACTACAAAATAGCAGAATTTGGCCATAACAATTTAGCCTTGATAAAGGGTGCTATAGGATGATGGTTGGGCTAATGAGAACCGTTGGTAGGGAATGAAATGACTGGTTTCTAAAAACTATCATGACCTTTAGCTACTAGAAAGTATCCAGAGTGGGAATTGAAGGTCTGCAGTGGACATCAGTATGAAAGGGGAAGCTACCATCAATCATGCACAGTTTGGGTCAGGTCGGCCAATTTATCACTTCAGACAGATTAAATACGTGCGGTTATGTAGCTCCCATGTCTTCCTAACTGGGGATCCACAGGTAGGGCTCTGGTGACTAGAATTGGACATGTCCACAGTAAATATCTGCTTTGTATTTTCTTTCCCCCAATGAGGCTTATTTTGACCCCAGAAGTACCAAGGCTGAGTCAAAGAAGTGGAAAAACTTCCAGCTCAATGGATCAGTTTTTAGATACTGGTTCAAAGCTTTAAATCGTAACCTTACCCCATACCCTGTTGCCACACTTCTGAAGGAAACCATTTCCCATCAGCGTATCTGGGGTTGTGGGTCATTTTACTACACTGACTTCTGAATTAGTCCAAGAAGCATATTCTAGGGAGTACATGGCCATGGCTCAGATAATTTAGACTATCAGCAGGGCTTCCCCCACTGTAGAGGTACTTGTGTGTTCTTATAGGTAGGAGCATTTGGTTGGAAATGGAACTAGGGCTGATGAGATGAAACAGTGGGTAAAAGTACTTGCTACTCAAGCCTGATATCTAGGTCCATGGTGGAAGGAGAAAACAGACTCTCAGAAGTTGTCCTCTCATCTCTACACATGTTTTGTGGCATGTACACACCTATATTATCTGTCACACATCAGTATTGTGCACACAAAAATAAATAGAGAGAACCAACTGTGTCTAAGATGAATGAGTATGAGCTGTTACAGAACATGCACTCAAATAAGTGAGCACAAAACTCTCATGTGGGAGGGAGCAAGAGTGGACAGTGCCCGGATAAAACAGTGATGATGGAGAGGAAGGAAGGAGAGCTCATCCTTGGGTTCCTGGGAAATGGTGTGCATGCTCGGTGAGGACAGATTGAGTGTTAAACACCTTTACGCTGGAGCACAGGTTTGGTGATGACTTCACTGTGCTAGGAGATAATGGAACGTAGGGCTGGGGGACAAGTTTGAGGGAAGGGAACGGAGAGAAGAGTTGTACATTGGATATAGTGGTTTGGCAAACAACTTACAGTGATAATGAAAGCCTCTGCAGAAGAGTTCTCAAGGAACCCAATGTGAGAAGTAGGCAGGCCCCACCTGTTTGTTGTGGGTAGATGGAGAGAATTGACTACTGTAGGTTGTCTTCCATTTGCCACACTCACATAGTGACTGACTTACATGTGCCCCCATATATGCAAATAAATAAATGTAATTTTAAAAACCTTAGACATAAACTCAGTGCTGGTTATGGTTATACCACTCCTCACTTGAGAGACTGAGGCAGGAAGATTTTCATGAGTTGGAGGCTGGTCTGAATAAAACTCTGTTTCAAAGTCTCAAAGTGTATGTACATGCACATGGAGTGGAATTATAATTAAAAGGATGTTCAAAAACAGGGGCTACTACTGTGCCTTACAAGCCAGATCTGACATGCTACTTTTTTTGTTTTTATTTATTTATTTATTTTTAAGTTTTTCAAGACAGGGTTTCTCTCTGTGTACCCCTAACTCTCTTGGAACTCGATATGTAGACCAGGCTGGCTTTGAATCCACAGAAATTCACCTGCCTCTGCCTCCCGAATGCTAAGGTTAAAAGGGTGTACCACCACCGCCTGACTCTGCTGCTTATTTTTATACTGCTGCTAAGCAAAAAGAGTTCTTTATATTTTTTTCAAACAACAGTGTCTGTGAGAATATAAAATTCCTGTTTCACTGTTCTTGATAAGTCTTATTGAAGTGCAGCCACTTTCTATGGCTGCTTTCCCCCTCCAATACACAATTGAGTTGTTGAAGCCAAAACCTTATGCCCAGTGAGGACTAAACATCTACTGTTTAATTAGCCCTTGCTACCCAGTATGATGAACCCCAAAGAAAAATGAGGACGAGCTAGCCAGAGGAAATCTCAGAAGAGCAGCAGGCATGACAAGTACCAGTTGCTCTCCAGGCTGGCAGTGAAGACATTAGAGGGAGATGTTTGGTGCAGAAGCCAGTGAGTGTGAGTGGAAGGTAGTAGAGACACTGTTGTGGGTCACTGAGAGTCATATAGATGGTCTAGCCACCTGTGCATGGGTCAGTCTTTGAGGAAAAAAAAAATTTTTTCGAGACAAGGTTTTTCTGTGTATACCTGGCTGTCCTGGACTCACTTTGTAGACCACGCTGGCCTTGAACTCACAGAGATCCACCTGCCTCTGCCTCCTTAGTGCTGGGATTAAAGGCGTGCGCCACCATGTCTAGCAGTCTTTGAGATTTTAATTGGTTAACCTAAAATAGTGTATTTCCTGTGGCTTTAACTGTTTGTTTAGTTTTAGTTTTGTTTTTTTATGGTACTGGGGATTGAATCTTGAGCCTCTTACTGTACATAGAACTACATCCCTGACCCTTTTATAAACATTTCTAGGTGAAGTTTTGTGTGTGTGTGTGTGTGTGTGTGTGTGTGCGCGCTTTCCTGATAAGATGAAGGAAGTGGTAGCTTGTGATGGCTCTGTACAGTTGTCTGGTCTGTTGCACAAATATGCAATCCAGAAGCTTGCCAAATTCAAACATTTCTTAATGAACACTTTTCCTTAAAAAAAAAAAAAGGCACCTTGCCAATGCTTTCAGAAATGAGATCAATTGGATATTGAAGCTGCAAAAATAAGAGGATGGTACAAGTTAAAAGAGTAGGAATGGGAAAGATTGAGTCAATAGAGTATGTAGTTTTAAAAAGCATATGAGTAGAAATTAGAAAATAGGACACCTTGTGTTTTACAAGGTTTTTATTTCCTGTGAGTCAGAGACAATTTATTTAAAGCATAGACTTTGTTGTTGTTTTTGTTTTGATGGAATTGAACCTAGAGTTCAGAGCCAGCCACATCACTCCCTAACGCATGCATAGGTTTTCTCTGGCAAAGAAACTGAGACCTTGAGGCTTTTGAACCAAACAAACATTGTTTGGTGGCTAGAGTCGTTCATTTTACAACTATTTCTGGTTCAGCCTACAAATCATTAACACTGAGAAGAAGCCTGAAAAGCAGCACACCCAGGCCTGGCAGTCTCTGTCTGAGATCTCACACTCTGGGCAGACTGCAATTCGCATGTCTTAACTTTGCACTTGGAGAATCTATAAAAATATATCTGTTCCTGCCTAACAGCTGCTTCATCTCCAGTAGATGTCAGAAGTCTTGTTTGCCTTTAAAGTGTTTTATATTTATTGTGTGCATATGTGTAGTCAGAGGACAACTTATAGGAGTCATCTCTTACTCCAGCATGTGGGTTCCAGGCATTGCTTGAAAGCACCTCTACCCAGTGAACTATCTTGCTGTCTCTTGTTTGTTTAAAGTTCATAGAGAACTGTAATAAAGAAAAAAATCAAGAAGAATCTGGCCAGGCCTTCCCGCAGTTAGATTTTCTAGCCTAGTCCTGGAATTTTCAGCAACTGAGGTCCAGAGACAACACCATGTCAGAAGAAAAATAGTGTGTTTTCATTATCATATTCATCCTGTCTTTGATATGATTGGGAGAAAATGCCTCAAAGGGGGTTGTACAGGAATTCTTGTTCCATATCCAGCACCCTCCAGGGTTTGGACTGAAGCAGCTGTGTATTTTATGCTAGAAAGTTATTCAGACCATTACTTACCTTGGCTGCTTTGTCATTGTCTTGTTTAAGAAACCAAGTTAAGCCGGGCGGTGGTGGCGCACGCCTTTAATCCCAGCACTTGGGAGGCAGAGGCAGGCGGATCTCTGTGAGTTCGAGGCCAGCCTGGTCTACAAAGCGAGTCCAGGACAGCCAGAGCTGTTACACAGGGAAACCCTGTCTCGAAAAACCAAAAAAACAAAAACAAAGAAGAAACCAAGTTAAGGCATGTGACCAGCCTGGTTAACTTAGAGATCCTAACTCATTTGTAGATGGGCAACCTCACAAACTAGCTGGGAAGAATCCACCAAGCTTTATTCTCCTAAGAGAAACAAAGATTAATAAATGACATGGAATCTTTCAGGAATATATTTTATTTACTAGTCTGCCATAGATTCTGCAGAGGGCACTATGTTAATATTAGACAATTACTGGTTTAAGTTTTTGTTTCACTCATCACATTACAGCCACTACCCTTTTACTGGGAAGCCAGTACCATCTTGTGATTGGCTAAGAATAGACATAGGAGCTGCCTGGAACTTACTTCAGGCAACTACTTTTTTCTCCTGTCACTCACAGTATTCGGTAATGTCCAGTGGTGGCTAGTCTGGGCCCCTGTTTTCTGATGATGTATCTCTCTCCTCATAAAAGAGGCAGTTAAATGGCAACATGCTGGCCCAGCATCATTTCAGCAGTCAAAGCAATACTGCTACCAGAGCTGATTGGCAGGGATTTGGGCCTCAGGTTATCTTTGTAGTACCACCAGCCTCTGTGTGCTAGGCACATTTTCTTGGGAGGAGTGAGTGTCCTTTTTTTCAGGAAAGTATTCAAAACTATTGTTCAAGTTAAGTACTGAATTTATAAAAAGAGGAAATATAGAGTGGTGGTCTCTTGCTAGGATGAAGACAGACAGGAGGTGTGGAGCCAGGAACTTCCGTAGACAGGCTTGGGGTGGGAGCTGGCAGGTCTAGCAGTGGCTAGTAGTTCCAAGGTTGCTGTGCACACTCCTATGATGTGTGACATTTTGTATCAATGGAAGAGCTAAGACACAGTTAAAAAAAAAGCTAAAAAATTTCTTTCTATTATCTAAAAAGTAATGGATAAGCCTTTGCCTCCAGGTGGCTGTAGAAACCAAAGCCAAGTGGAGTTTTGTGATTCTCTAGGCCTGTACTCCTCTGTAGGTGCCAGCTCTGTCTGTCCTGCAGGGAGTAGAGTGGATAATGGTTTCTGTTCTTGAGGGACTTAAGGCCAGTGAGAGAGGGGTCTGTAGAGACTTCAAGTATAATTCAGTATGTCGGAGGACACAGGCAAAGATGTTCATCTTGCCGACTGAGGAACTTCAGAAGAAGTTCACAGAAGTCTTCAAAGAAATGGGATTATTGTCTACAAGGTAGCTCTCTACAAGGTATCTCAGAGAGTGAAGACACTTTCTGCCAAATCTGACAACCTAAGTTCCAGCCCTGGGACCCACATGATAGAAAAAACCACCTTTCTCAGGTTGTCCTATGGCCTCCACATGCTTATCATAACGTGTACACACAGAATAAAAAAAATAAAAATAAATAAGTGATTTTTTTATTAGGAAATTGGAAGAAGGGAAAGTCCTCTGGGCTACCGAGGACTTGGCCACAACCATTTGTACCTTCCAGGATTTGGTGAAGTGAGTGGTTGCTTAAGTCCCCATTTAATTAATAGAATGTGCTATTTTTGATTGTTTATTACTGTCACCCACTACCACCATTTCTACCCTACTAAGATTTACATCCTGGCAGGAATTTGAAAAGACTGTCCATTGAGAACAGAGTGCAAGAGTCTTCTTATTTGAATGGTCACATGAAAGCTTTCTTAAAACAGACTTTAGAAAAATGTATTTAGAGCCAGGCATGGTGGCGCACGCCTTTAACCCCAGCTCTTGGGAGGCAGAAGCAGGTGGATCTCTGTGAGTTCAAGGCCAACTTAGTCTACAAAGAGAGTCACGGACAGCAAGGGCTGCACAGAGAAACCCTGTCTCGAAAAACCAAAAAAGAAAGAAAGAAAAGAGAGAGAAAAAATGTATTTAATTTAAAAGACTTTTCCAACTACTGTCTTTCAGTGCCCGAAGTGACGAAACCAAGTTTAAGCCAACCAACGGCCGCCAGCCCAATTGGCAGCTCTCCATCGCCACCAGTCAATGGTGGCAACAATGCCAAAAGGGTGGCAGTGCCGAACGGACAACCGCCAAGCGCCGCCCGCTACATGCCTCGGGAGGTGCCGCCGCGATTCCGTTGCCAGCAGGACCACAAAGTGTTACTGAAACGTGGGCAGCCCCCTCCACCGTCCTGCATGCTCCTTGGGGGTGGGGCAGGGCCTCCTCCCTGCACAGCACCTGGAGCAAACCCAAACAACAACGCACAAGTGACAGGAACGCTGCTGCAGAACGAGAGTGGGACTGTACCAGGTGAGACGCTGGTGCCAGCTTCAAAGGGAGGGAGAAAGCATTTCCTTTGTTTATTTCCTGGTATCAATTTTTTTTTTTTTTTGGTTTTTCGAGACAGGGTTTCTCTGTGTATCCTTGGCTGTCCTGGACTCACTTTGTAGACCAGGCTGGCCTCAAACTCACAAAGATCCGCCTGCCTCTGCCTCCCAAGTGCTGGGATTAAAGGCGTGCGCCACCACCGCCCGGCTCCTGGTATCAATTTGACGAAAACTATTGTTAATATAGAGAGTCCCTATTGAGCAGATGGGAGAGGATCCGTGAATAAAATGTGCATGGGCAATTTCTGAAGCTGGGTTGTGTTATCTTGGCATGGAAGGGTAATATAATAATAGCTTTACCTGCTAGGTTCTGTAGCTCCTCAGCTGTGTTCAGGGAGTGAGACTTGCATGGGCTTTTTCTAAATCTAACAGATCCTGTGCTTCCAGAATGGTCGCTTAGGTTGTCATGTGGATTCTGGAGAGAACACATAATACCATTTTATAGTTTTTAACAAGGTTTTGTTGTTGTTGTTTTTTTAAATCAGTGTTTAATTTTAGAACCCTGGATTTTGAGCTATGTTAAACAATGTAATATAGACATGAGGGCTCTCTCCCTGAAGAGTTCCATTAGAAGTCCTTGAGATTCTTTCTTGTCTGTCTTTTGGAGCAGGATCTCAGGTATAGCCCATGTAGTTGTCAGATTCATGGTCCTCCTGCCTCAGCTCCATGAGAGCATGTGCCACCAAGAGTTTTTAATAAATATTAAGTCAGTCAATAGCAAAGATTTCCAGTCCCTTAAAAAATCAATGTGCCTTTTTAGATTGTTAAACTTAGATTTATGTTAAGCTTGAGGTAGAGCGAGAGCTCAGCAGGTGAAGACAGTGGCTGCCAAGCTTGATGGCCTGAGTGCATCTTCAGCCACACCCACATAGTGGGGAGAAAGAGTCAACTCCCAAAAGCTGTCCTCTGACCTCCATATGTATACCGTAGCACACACACAAATGAGTAAATGTAACTTTAAAACAAATGTTACAGGAAAAAAACAACATAGATTTTGAATATTATCAAGCATATGCAAGATCAGCACAGCCCCAAGGTGTTAAGATTCTGTCCTTCCTCATTTTATATTTTATATAGTGTTGTTTTTAATTCATATTAATTAAAAACTGCTTGGTTAATGGAAAAATTAGTTTAGAAAGGAAATTTCATCAAAACATTATCTTCCCACCCACCCCGCACTTGATATAGTGCATTCTTCTGAAAATATGTGTGCTAAGCAGTGCTGATTTATCAGATGTCATCCCTTTGGGAGTCTAACCCTATCTGATGCATACTCCTGCATCTCAGCAGCTAGCTCAGGGACACTCATCATTCAGCAAAGTCATGTAGTGCAGAATGCACAGGCCACTGTGGAATTCACACGTCAACAAGATAGACTCTCAGGTGAAAAGACAAGTGTGGGAATCGAAGGTTGTGAACAGAGGGCTACCGCACTGAGGAAATGGCTCTTGGTGGAGACAGATGATTTTTCAGGTGGCGAGCTCAGAAGTGGCTTCAAAGATGAAGTGGCACTTGAAGTACGTCTACAAAGAATAAATTACACTGTGTGGACTTGGGAGGAGAAAACAGTAGATGCCAGCCTAGAGTGGTGAATAGAGTAAGAAGGTATATTCATGGACTATAGACATCTTCAAAGAAAGTTGTGAAAGATACAGTTGGAAAGACTGGTTGGCCTTAGGCCATAGAACCTCTTGGTGAAACCAATCAAGGGGTTTTGCTTTTCTGTGCGCTCAGGAATTGTTGAAAGCTCTCAGAGAGCAGTGATAGAACCAGAGGGATGTTTTAGAAAAACAGTTCCAGCCACAAGTGTTAGACTAGATTAAAGAGACACCGCACGTTTAAGGTCTGTTGCATTTTCTCAAGGTACAAGAAGATCCTTCTGTGTTAACAGGAATGGCAAGTAGGTAGCTTTTGAAAGCTAATATGGAGTTAGACTGAGCACATACAGCAGTAGCCAGTGACAGGGAGGAAATTCTAGCATGTCCTCCTAGGGCAGCATGTTGATCAGATAGATCATCAGCCTGATAATCTGAACTCCAGTCCTTGAGACCCACATGGTAGAAGGAGAAAACCAACTCCAGCCAATTGTCCTCTGACCTCCACACTGGCACCATGGCTTGCTCACATAATGATGCACACACACACTTATATAAAGGGATGACTCTAGACCCTATTTTAAAGCCACCCAGGAAAATTGACTGTAGAAAAGCCAACCCGGGGATGCACTGAACTTTCCTGGGGCAGTCAGAGCTCTAGGTGTTGATATGTATATGCAGCTGTGATTGACAGATGCTCTGTTTTCCAGAATCAACCCTTGGAGGTGCTGCTGCTTCAAATTATGCAAATTCCACTTGGGGCCCGGGAGCCTCCTCCAACAACGGCACCTCCCCCAACCCAATTCACATCTGGGACAAGGTGATTGTAGACGGGTCTGACATGGAAGAGTGGCCTTGTATTGCCAGCAAAGACACTGAATCTTCTTCCGAAAACACCACCGATAACAACAGTGCCTCGAACCCTGGCTCTGAGAAGAGCACTCTGCCAGGAAGCACCACTAGTAACAAAGGCAAAGGGAGCCAATGCCAGTCTGTAAGTTCTGGGAACGAATGTAATCTTGGAGTCTGGAAATCTGACCCTAAGGCTAAATCTGTTCAATCTTCCAACTCTACTTCAGACAGCAGCAGTGGACTAGGAAACTGGAGGAATGTGAGTGGTCAGGATAGAATTGGACCTGGCTCTGGCTTCAGCAACTTTAACCCAAATAGCAACCCATCTGCCTGGCCAGCGTTGGTCCAAGAAGGAACTTCTAGGAAAGGGGCATTGGAAACAGAAAATAGTAGTTCCAGTGCACAAGTTAGCACAGTAGGTCAGGCATCCAGGGAACAGCAGTCAAAGATGGAAAATGCGGGTGTTAACTTTGTTGTCTCTGGCAGAGAGCAGGCTCAAATTCATAACACTGATGGACCAAAAAACGGAAACACTAACTCCTTGAACTTAAGTTCACCAAACCCCATGGAAAACAAGGGAATGCCTTTTGGAATGGGCTTGGGGAACACCTCCAGGAGCACTGATGCCCCTTCACAAAGCACTGGAGATCGAAAGACTGGGAGTGTTGGGTCTTGGGGTGCAGCTAGGGGCCCTTCTGGAACTGACACAGTCTCTGGACAAAGCAATTCTGGAAATAATGGGAACAATGGAAAAGACAGAGAGGACTCCTGGAAAGGAGCTTCTGTTACAAAATCAACTGGGTCAAAAAATGACTCTTGGGACAACAATAACAGGTCTACGGGTGGGTCCTGGAACTTTGGCCCTCAGGACTCTAATGACAACAAATGGGGTGAAGGGAACAAAATGACATCTGGGGTCTCTCAGGGAGAATGGAAACAGCCGACTGGGTCTGATGAGTTGAAAATTGGAGAATGGAGTGGTCCAAACCAACCAAATTCTAGCACTGGAGCATGGGACAATCAAAAGGGCCACCCCCTCCCTGAAAACCAAGGTAATGCCCAGGCTCCCTGTTGGGGAAGATCTTCCAGCTCCGCAGGAAGTGAGGTTGGAGGTCAAAGCACTGGAAGCAACCACAAAGCAGGAAGTAGTGACAGTCATAATTCTGGCCGTCGGTCATACAGGCCCACACATCCTGATTGCCAGGCTGTCTTGCAGACTCTTTTGAGCCGAACGGATTTGGACCCCAGGGTGCTCTCAAACACTGGCTGGGGCCAAACTCAAATTAAGCAGGACACAGTGTGGGATATCGAAGAAGTGCCAAGGCCTGAGGGAAAATCTGACAAAGGAACTGAGGGGTGGGAGAGCGCTGCCACACAGACCAAGAACTCAGGGGGCTGGGGAGATGCACCCAGCCAAAGCAATCAAATGAAGTCTGGATGGGGGGAGCTCTCAGCCTCGACAGAGTGGAAAGACCCCAAGAGCGCAGGAGGCTGGAACGACTATAAGAATAGCAACTCTTCTAACTGGGGGGGAGGGCGGGCAGATGAAAAGACACCTTCCTCTTGGAGTGACAGTCCCTGCAAGGATCAGGGGTGGGGAGGTGGGCGTCAGCCCAACCAGGGATGGACTTCTGGGAAGAATGGTTGGGGTGAGGAGGTTGATCAAGTGAAAAACAACAATTGGGAAAGTTCTGCAAATAAGCCGGTGTCTGGGTGGGGTGAAGGAGGGCAGAATGAAATTGGAACTTGGGGTAATGGTGGGAATACAAACCTAGCTTCAAAAAGTGGGTGGGACGATTGCAAAAGATCCCCAGCATGGAGTGAGACAGGCAGACAGCCCAATTCCTGGAATAAACAACACCAACAGCAGCAACAGCCACCGCCACCTCAGCCAGAGGTTTCTGGTTCATGGGGAGGCCCACCCCCACCACCTCCAGGCAGTGTTCGAGCTTCTAATTCCAACTGGAGCAGTGGGCCCCAGCCTGCAACCCCCAAGGATGATGAACCCAGTGGCTGGGAGGAGCCATCCCCGCAGTCAATTAGTCGAAAAATGGACATCGATGATGGTACTTCAGCTTGGGGAGACCCTAACAGTTATAACTACAAGAATGTGAACCTATGGGATAAGAATTCCCAAGGGGGCCCAGCACCTCGAGAACCAAACCTGCCTACCCCGATGACCGGAAAATCAGCATCAGGTAGGTACCCACTCTTTTCTTGTAGGTCTTAGTAAAAGAAAAATCCTGGCCCGTGTCCTGCCTGTTAAGGTGCATCTACTTAACGCACTCTAAGGATTGTCTCTTCAGTTCTAGCACTGTTGCTCTGTGAACCTGTTTTTGTAGGACACCAGAGATGTCATCTGCTCTAATACATTACAAGGTAAAAGTGACAACACTCTTGGTCCCCAGAATTATTTTTCTACAGTTGTTTGGTCTGTATTTAAAAGCAACAACAAAACCACCAAGCAAGCTTATTTCTTGCTGAACAAACTACTCTAGGTTTAAAACTAAAGAACTAGCCTGGCATGGTGATACACACCTTTAATCCCAGCTGCTGCGAGGCAGAAGCAGGCTGATCTCTGTGAGTTCAAGTCCAGCCTGGTCTATAAAACCAGGACAGCTAGGGGCTGTTTGTTATACAGAGAAACTCTGTCTCGAGAAACAAAAAAAAAACAAAAAAGAAGTAAAGTAAAAGGAAACCTGCTTTCTTTCCTTCCTGGCTCTTCCTGTGAACCCACCCTCTGTGATTCCCTTCCCCTGCAAAGGAGAGCACTCTGGCGTTCTTCCAAAGACTGTCACAATGCTGTATCCCAGCTGGTATCTGGACAGCTGATGTCTGTCTGTCTGTCTATCTATTTTTGTGTTTATGTATTTATTTGTTGTTATAGTGCTGGCACTCAAACTCTTACATTTGTACATGCTAAAAACACACTATATCCCAAGCTATATTCCTGCTTTCTTCCAAGTGGCTTAATGGTTGACTGTAGAAGGAAGTATACTTACAAAGATGATCCCAGGACAATCAGATACTCAGAATTCAACTGTTCCAACAACTCTTAATTCTATTCTAGCCAGGTGTGGTGGCGCACGGCTTTAATTCCAGCACTTGGAAGGTGGGGGCAGGTGGATCTCTGTGAGTTTGAGGCCAGCCTGGTCTACAGAGTGAAGAGTGAGTCCAGGACAGCCAGGGCTTGTTACACACAGAAACACTGTCTTGAACCACCCCTCCCCATAAAAGGAAAGAAAAAATTTTGCTTCCAATTTTTTTCTAGAGTTAGTACAGCGAGCATTGTTATACATATAATTTCATCACTTTAGTACATTTTTCTAGGGTAAACTCTGGCAGTGAGTTGCTGGGTCAGAAGTCATAACATTGCCAATATGCCCTCCATGAAGGTTGAATTTGTTTCTGCCAAGAAAATATAACTGTGCCTCCCCACTTTACCTTCACACTGGATGTTAAGCATTCAGTGGATCCTTAAAGAGACACACTTCTTTTTTTCAGTCTGGAGCAAAAGCACACCACCTGCTCCAGACAATGGGACTTCAGCTTGGGGCGAGCCGAATGAAAGCAGTCCTGGGTGGGGTGAGATGGAGGACGCAGGAGCACCGACCACAGGCTGGGGAAGTGCGCCTGCCAACACCCCCAGTGCCATGAAACCCAGTAAGTAGACTTGGTTCTTAATTGGGGAATTCCTTGTTAAATAGGTAATCAGGAATTTTGATGAGGGCTGTTTTATTGAAAGTGCTGATTCAATGCAATTCATAACTAGAAACATTAAATAGCAGCAAATGGATGGTAGTGAATGTTGTTGGCATGCACTCGAGTGTTTACAATGAGCTAAAAGTCACTTATATTGTTTATTTAAAAACAAGTGAATAAAAACAAACGGGGCATAGTGGCACACACCTTTATGTTCAAGGCCAGTTCTAGGACAGCCAGAGCTCATGGTGAGACCCTGTCTCAAAAATCAAAAATTAAATTAAATTAAAAATAACAAAGTAAAAAAAATGCAGGCTGCTCAAGCACTTTTCCTCGAGTGTTAATGAGTTTGTTCCCTGAACTCATATTGTAGAGAGAACCAACTTCAGCAAGTTGTTCATTGACAATGTACATGCATATGCACATACAAACAATAAATGGATGTAAGAAAAAAGAAACCAGATATAGTATCTAGCCAGAACTGTAATTTGGATATTGTGCATTTTTACCCAGAAATGTAAATTTTGTTCATTATGTCTAGTTTATTTTTTTCATATAATTAAGACATGATTTTTCAGTCATCTACTCACAATTTTAGGTATTATTATTATTATTATTCTGACAAAGATGCCAAGATTTTTAAAATGTATTTTCATTTGTATTGATGTTTTTATGATTTATTTATGTATTTTATGTATTGAGTGCTCTGTATTAATGCATGCCAGAAGAGGGCATCAGATACCCTTATAGATGGTTGTGAGCCACCATGTGGTTGCTGAGAATTGAACTCATGGCCTCTGGAAGAGCAGCCAGTGCTCTTAACCCCTGAGCCATCTCCCCACCCAGATGTCAAGTTTTTAAAGGAAGAATAAGCTACCCTTGATGTAACTGGCAACTTGTTTTCACATAAACTGCAAAGCTGTTATTTGACGAAATTGAGAATTTAGTGTCAGGTATAAATTTCTACTTGACTGTGACTTTCTTTTTTTCAAGATAGGGTTTCTCTGTGTAGCCCTGGCTGTCCTGGACTCACTTTGTAGACCAGGCTGGCTATGAACTCACTGAGATCCGCCTGCCTCTGCCTCCCAAGTGCTGGGATTAAAGGTGTGCACCACCAGGCCCGGCCCAGACTGTAACTTTCTTAAACATACTACAATTGTATAGCAAACTTAAGGGTTAAGATTTTTTGGTTAAATAATGAAATTTTATGGAATGTTCAAAATTTTAGGTAAGAAAAAGGATTAAGTGTATCCTTTGATACTCAGGACTCTTGTGTGAGGAATATATTAGATTTAATTTAAGTTTACTGCCATGCCTATGGGACTTCGTTACATTTTAGAAGTCTTGGTCCTCTCCACTTATAGACGTCTGGGGTTTTCTGAAGACCTTGTTCTCATGATATCGATTGTGAAGTCAGTTGTGTTGTCATGGGAAATAGCATCTAATTGACCTGAAATAGATCCATATTGTTTACAAGGCCTGCCACAGATTGTTTAGCAGGATTGTAGAATTTTTCTCTGGGCCTTTCTTAACTTCATAATCACCTCTCTACCATAAAGCCATTATTTTCCCTCACATTCTTTAATGTGTTCTGGGTAATTTGAATGTGCAATTCTCAGAGGAGGAAGTAAATCATTCAGCTGACATTGACAAGTTATGATCTTCAACAGCTAGAAATGCCTTAGGTTTGATACTCTTGAGTTCTGTGATTAAAAATCAGACACTGCCGGCAGTGGTGGCGCACGCCTTTAATCCCAGCAGGGGAGGCAGAGGCAGGTGGATCTTTGTGAGTTCAAGGCCATTCTGATCTACAGAGAGAGTCCAGGACAGCTAGGGCTACACAGAGAAACCCTGTTTTTAAAAACCAAAATAAATCAGGATCTTTCCTGTAGAATATAAAGTTCAGGGCCTCCTGCATGCTAGGCAAGTGCTCTACCACTGAGCTATAGCCTCAGACCACTCTTATAAACGTGTGCGTGTGTGTCATGTGTGTTAGTTGGAGGTCAGAGGATAGTGTTGTGGAGTTAATTCTCTTTTAAAAATAAAAAAAAAAACAAAACATTCTATTCAGATCCCAGGGAACAAAATCACGCTGTCAGGCTTGAAGGCAAGCATCTTTACCCACTAGGCCATCTTACGAGCCCTTTTTTTTTTTAAGTTTGTGGAATTTTTTTTGGATAAGGTCTCACTCTAACTCAGCCTGGCTTGGAACTCAGAGCTCCCAAGCACTGGGACTAAAGGTGTGATGTCATTTTTTCAAAACTTTTCTTGGTATTTATTTTATGTGTGTGGGTGTTTTGCCTGCATGTATGTATGTACACCACATGCATGCAATGCCCTCAGAAGCGTCAGATTCCCTGCGACTGGCTGCCATGTGGATGATGGGAATTTAACTGAGGTCCTCTGGAAGAGCAGTCAGTGCTTCTAACTGCTGAGCCATCTCTCCAGTCCTGGACCCATTTTTATAAAGGGATCAGTATGCTATATATATTTGATTTGAAATTCCTGTTGCTTATCAGTGGGTGAAATAAAGCCTATGCTTGTAAAATATATATAATGCAGGATCATATAAAACTAACCCCTTGTACCACCTGACTGTGTCAATACTTTGAATAATATTCCTGCCTATTGCTCTTCCATCAGAAAGTCCTTTTGTGTGGCTAAGGTGAACTCCATGGAAGAGTCATGGCATTCACTTGGACCTGCTATAGATTGTGATGCACAGTTAGAATAGCCAGCGACCCTGTGCTTTGCAAGTGGACCTTATTAGACTCTCATAGGCCTGGTTTTGGTCTCAAGGACAGCAGCGGTCATTGGAAGTAGTACAGAGAAGAGCCACTCCACATGAAGAAGGCAGATCCAATTCCACACAGTATTTTTGGAGGGAAATGAATGTTTTCTTGCAAGCTTGCTATTAATGTATTTGTTTAAAGGGTATGGCTGTAGAGCAGACTGGAGACTGGCGGCCAATGCCCTCCTCTCTGGTTGTCCCATCTTTCTTTTCTTCTCTTATTCTGCACTCTGCATTTTCTCCCCCTTTCTTATCAAAGCCACATTTAGGATCTTCCTTAGTAGCTAGTGCATTTCAAATATGTTTGTGGACCTGAGAAGCTTCAAGCTTTCGTGGTCTTGTGAGGTTTTTGTTGTTTGTTTGTTTGTGAGTGACAGGGTCTTTCTGTGTAGCCTTGGCTGTCCTACAACCAGCTTGGCCTCACACTCAGAGATCCACCTCCCTCTGCCTCCTGAGTGCTGGAATTAAAATATGTGTGCCACCACTGGCCAGTGGCCTTGGTTTTTTATTTCTGCTTCATCCCAAACAAGGTAGACAGTTGTGTTTTGGTCATGCCCATTTGGAATGCCTACATTTGGTAGTGTAAAGACCTCACCTCAGCAGCAGTACTCGCTAAGAGGAACCAGTTTCTTCTCAATGAAATGCAAAATCCATATTCACCCCCCCACACACACATTTTTTTGTTGTTGTTGATTTGTTTGGGATAGTATCTGAAATAGTTCATACTGCTCTCAAACTCATGGTAATCCTCCTGCCTCTGCTTCCCAAGTGTTGGGATTACAGGTGTGCACCACCACCCAGTTCTGAAATTTCTTATAATAGTGGTGAGTTCTGTTGAGTTTTGAAATCACTATCTTACTGGTTCCAGGAAGAGCCATAGAAGCAGTCAAAAGATCTTGATTGTAAGGTCTGTTGTGGTCTGTTGTCTGCTCTAAGTATGAATAATGCATTTGCTTTGTCATGTAGATGGAGCAGAGAAAACTGCAAAGATATTAAAATGCTGCATCCTCAAGGAATTGCTCTGTTTGTTGCATGTACTTAACTGCAAAGAATTGATTCACTCTTTTCCTTAAAGATTCCAAATCTATGCAAGACGGCTGGGGGGAGAGTGACGGGCCAGTCACAGGAACTCGACATCCTAGCTGGGAAGAGGAGGATGATGGAGGAGTCTGGAACACCGCCGGCTCTCAGGGAAGCACTTCCTCCCACAACTCAGCAAGCTGGGGACAAGGAGGAAAGAAACAGATGAAGGTAGTACTTTAAAAATGCTTCGAGTTGCTTACTCATTCCTAGAAGGCAGAACTGAGAATTTGTTCATGGAGGGAATGAGGCAGCTGGAGTTACCAAGATCCTAAGTAACGGGGAAAGCTTTTCCTTATAAGTTAATAACTGCTTCCCTGTGCCACCAATCTTCCTATCCCATGACCTTGACGTCTTGAGCTATTGAAGTGGCACTGCAAGTAAAATGAACCTTGTAAGGTGGAAGTAATTGAATTTTAGTTTCCATGTTATAATTTAAGCTCCTGAGGCCTGCTTTAAAAATGCCTTGTGCTTTTGCATTTAAAGGCAAAGAAGTTCTATGAGCAAATCTTCATGAAAATGTAGAAAAGACACCAAATAGTACTTACTGATTTTCCCAGTGGGTCTTGATTTTACCTGATTCATCCCAAGGCTCAGAGCCCTTCTCCCAGTAAAATGAAAGCCCAGTTTTTACCACTGCTGTAACTAAATTCTTTCCTCACATCCTGTGCCAGGCTGTGTCTTCCGAACACCTCACTTTCCTTATAGCAATAAGTTTCCTCTTTTAATATTATGAGTTTATTACTTATTTTAAGTCCTGGGAATGGAGCCCAGAGCTCTGTAAAGGCAGCACTCCACTGCTACCTTTACATAAGGCACTAGTATTTCATCTGCAGACATGACCTTTGCACCTGAACCACTGTCCTGACAGATGCTTCTTTTCACTCTTAATTACACAGGGTAGAAATAAGAAACATAGCTGGGTGGTGGTGGTGGCGCACGCCTTTCATCTCAGCACTCAGGAGGTAAAGGCAGGTGAATCTCTGTAAGTTTGAGGCCAGCCAGGTCTACAGAGTGAATTTCAGGACAGCCAGGGCTACACAGAGAAACCCTATCTAGAAAAACCAAGAAAAGAAAAAAGAACCTTCAACCTGAAAGCCCTCCCCTGTGAAATGAATCCTAGTCAGTATTCTCCCAGGCTTCAGATCCCCAACACTGTCTCATAAGGCCCTCAAGTGGCCTTCACCCTTGTCCTGAAGCTGGGGTTTCTGTTAGATTCATTGGTTGAAGCAGTTCTTCCTGGGTTTGCCTTTCCTTACTCACTGAAGAAATCATACTATGCTGCTTGGCATCTTGGTTACCCTTCATGTTGTCCTGCCTGCTTTGGCAAGTCTTTCAGTCACTTACAAATTAGCAGTGGATCCAGGTTAGTTGAGTGAAAGACCCTAATTGACTCCTCCCACTCAGGTGGCAACCAAGATTTACTTAATTGGGAGTTGAATTTTTCGATTCTGATGCCAGTGGTTCTGACCTTCAATACTAAGCACTTAAAAAAAAATGTGATAAAATACACATAATGTAAAAATTGTCATCTTAACCATTTTTAAATATGTAAGTCAGTGGCTTTAAGTATGTTCACACAGTTTGTTTTCTTTCTTTTTTTTTTATATAAGTACTTTATTTTTTTTTCTTCGAGTTACATCTCAGTCACAAACCCTTCCCTATTCCCCCTTCTTGTCCCACCCTTCCACCCTCTTCCCCCCCAACAGCTTCCCTTTTCAATCCAACAAATGGTTCTTTCTCTTATAACAGTAAATTCTATACAAAACAGCAGAATTAACTATGCCACATTTATGAGAGTTAAATGGCCCAGTATACCTTCCCAATGTCCAGTTCATACATATTTGGCCCCTGACTTTAACCTTCTACCTTCTAACCATCTCCATGAGTTTAAAGTTCTATAACTGACTTAGCTTTCATACTAACTTGCATCACTATTATAACCATCTTCTTAGATCTAGAACGCCCTCTTGATTCAGTTTGTTTTCTTTTAAAGCTGAAAGCTCTGTACTAGTAAACTCATTTTCTCTGTTTCCTTCCAGGAGGACTCTTTTTAATCCTAACTAATTAGAAGTATCCTATCACAATATACATATATACATACATATTTATAAAGCATGGCTGAACTTAGGGTTTCTTGTCATTTAAAGTAACTGGTAAAATATCAAAATGATAAAAGCTATAAGATTCAGAATGGTGAGCTCTCGCCTGTGCATTTTTACTTTGTAGTTTGGAAGGCTGTGATAATCTCTGTGACTGAGGTTATGTGTTTCATTTCTGTAGTGCTCACTCAAAGGAGGAAACAATGATTCATGGATGAATCCTCTTGCCAAACAGTTTTCAAATATGGGATTGCTGGTAAGTTTTTACTTTTCTTCAGGTGTAAACATATCCCAAACTTCAGGCTTGGTACAAATTTAAGGACCATTGCTATGCACAGTTCAAAATTTCAGAAATAAATACATTTAAATTTAAACGATGTTCTTGGCCCTTTGAGCTAAACAGTATTACTTTCTATTTTATTAAGTGACATATACCATCACTAAATGTGAATTGTCTTTGTGACCTTTTCCTTGGAAAGGTGGGGACAAAAAAGACATTTAAATTGGCACTTGTACCCATGTTTGCAGCATCGTTTTTAAAAAGAAAATAATCAGAAAAACTATGCTGGGATTCATTATCTAGAGAGTAATTTATGCAGGATCTTTAATTTCCTTATCTCTTGGGAACACTCTGGGTCTATCCTATCCTGGTTGCCAAAAGACAAAGACCTAGCTTGGCTGTACAATGACAAGTCCCAAGTGGAAGTTGTCATCACTTGGCTACCTCTTGTGGAATTTGACCATGGACACTTACGAGTTGATTTCTGCAGGCAGCTGCGGAACTAGTCCTGTGTCCATAGCTGTACTGAAGTTGCTTACATTTGGAATTGAATGTTAGACATTTAACTAAGCATAGATGGTCATCAAATTGTAACAGCAAAAATGTTAGTCTTCACTCCAGTTAAAGTTCACTGGGGGCTTGTGGGACGCCTGGGATAAGATTTGACTTTCATATAAGAAATAGTGCCTCTTCTGTGATTGAAAATGTATAGCCTTAATTGTTTCTCACTTTTGTTTGCTTTTTTGTTGTTGTTCAGAGTCAAACTGAAGATAACCCAAGCAGCAAAATGGATTTGTCTGTAGGTGTGTATCTCTCCACAAATAGGAATGGGACCTGTTCATGGCATGACAGGCCCTGGGGATCTCCTGCTCTGCTTGAGTTGAGGCGATCAGATCGATAGACGTTTACTCTATGCTTTATTCTGTGTAAGATTCCATGCAAGACACAGTATAGAGGTTGGAAATTTAAATGACCGAAGAGCCAGGAAAGAATGTGAAGGATGTTGAATGCTAGGTGAACTGGGTAACTGTGAAGAGGGCACGTCTGCCTCACGAGCCGGCCATGCTCCACCTGAGGCAGGTGCTGCATCTAAAGGACAGGCTTGACTGCACTGTGCATTATTAGCATCCATATTTTTTTTCAAATATTGAAAGTTAAATTCAGATTATTTTAATATGTCTGTGATACACCTAGACTAGGCCCTCAAGTTAACTCTCTGTGCCCAGGGTTTTAATCATTGACATACTTTTCCATTGTGACTGGAGCAGATACAGGATCTTTTTCATCTGTGGTACTTTTCTCAGTAATGCTTTTGCTCACCCCAAAGAACAAAAGAAGAATCAAACTAAGAATAAGAGAAAGCAATCCTGGGTAGCAGTGCTAATGTGTACTTGGAGCTGCAACCTGATCGTGCTATCGTATAACAGATGTATAGGGCTAAGAAAGGGAGAAGGAAGTAGTCATCACACATGTGGAGAGGAAGGATGAGCATCATGCATGCAGATTAAGCTGAGCAGGTACTATAGACATGGTCAACTGTATTAAACTCTTAAGGCAACAGGCGTGCCTCTGATCTTTCTGTTTCCCATAACTGCTTTAAAACTCCAACCATGTATCTCACAGGTACTAACATACTAAAACAGGCAATTTTTCTCACTGAGAACATTTGACTTCATGAACAAGAAGTATTGATCCAGTACATCAATTGTAATCTAAATATTTGCTTAGTCAGTTTTGCCTCAGGGCTCTCCTTCAGTCTGCCATGGTAGACAAGCTGCAGCAGATATATATTTAATTTTTAAAACTGGTCCCTTATGTGCCCCAGGAACAGAGCAAGTACCCTGAACCAGTGAGAACTCTCCTGGTCTCGTTCCAAAGAGTGGAGAGCAGGTAGGACAGGTTACATGTAGCTCTTGAGGGAGACATTGATTCTGGAAGTTTTCATTTATGTCCTTTCAGATAAGAAATTTGATGTGGACAAGCGAACAATGAATCTTGGGGATTTTAATGACATCATGAGGAAGGATCGACCTGGATTCCGGCCACCCAATTCCAAAGACGTGGGAACCACAGACAGTGGGCCTTATTTTGAGAAGGTGAGTTGAATGCTTTGTTTAAAATAAAAGTTGGTGAGAATCACTGTTTTCTCATTTGTTTTCTGATAGCTAATTCTAGAGAAACTCAGTGAGTAGATCACGAGTGTCACCTGCATTAATGTGATGATATGAAAATAGCTGGTGTCAACAGGTGACTGGGCATGAATGGGAGCCCCACCGTCCTTAATGTTTTTGTGATGGAACTGTAAGTTTGAGGTATTTGTGAAGTTTGGGGCAGATCATGGGCACTCAGAACATGGTGAAGAAATTTTAGAGATAAGTTTACTCTGTACTCTTACTTCTGCTGCTGTACCAGCTACAGACAAAATGTGGCCTTTGTGCAAACATGTGTATCTTCTATGAACTTAAGAGTCGGGTCTGGAAAGGCTCTTCATCTTTCCTCCTTCCCTAATGGCTTGTATTTAGATAAATCATAAATTCTTCAAATTCTTACTCCTCATTGAAGCAAGTAATTTTTACTCACTTGTTCTGATTTTTACATTTCTAATAAATTATTCCTTGATTCAGAATACTGTTTTAGAGTGCTCTTGGTTCCCCACAAGACATTTAAAACCAAAACATGGAAATCTGGGCCCATAGCATTGCTGCTGGTCTAGGTGACACCATATTCCCAGGAAATTTGCCTGGCTTCTTCTTCAGGAGCCACACCACCAGAGTAATTGTTATTAGACTCATAAAAACAAAGAGTCTGGCAACCAACCAACCCTTGTCCTGGTGCAGTGGACTGAGGAGGGGTTACTAACTTAGAGAAAGAGAAAGTCTATGGAAGAGGTTGACAGATGGTGTGTGCTGGGCAATGTGATGACTGTTATCAGATCCAAATTTCATCCTGGGTTATTGCTAATCCACTCTCGCTTTGTTTATTCCTAGTGTGTCTCTCTTTCCCTTCTTGCATTCTGTTGCTTCACTAACCAACACTCATTGTGATTGGCTAACTCCTACTACCTTTCAGCTGACTTTGCCTTTCTCCAATCAAGATGGGTGCCTTGGGGATGAGGCTCCCTGCTCTCCCTTCTCCCCTTCTCCCAGCTACAAGCTGTCTCCCTCTGGTTCCACACTACCCAACGTCAGCCTTGGAGCAATCGGCACAGGGCTCAACCCCCAAAACTTCGCTGCTAGACAAGTAAGGAGGCCTCTCAGATTTGTAATTGCTTGGCTATGGCCTCGCCTTGGCCCTGGTCTTCAGTTTATTGCATCATTTGTCTGTCTTGGGAAACTTGTTGATTACTGAATGCACAGAATGATACTAAGTGTAGATTTGGCATCTTTTAGCGCATAGAACCCATCTCTCTTCATGTTTCTCAAAATGGATTTTACTTTAAATCTTTTTTTTTAATTTTTTTCATTTTTGGTTATAGCAGAGTTAGGAAGATATAAATGAGACTTTTATAGGTACCTTATATAATCTAGTTATACATTTGCCATTTTTAATATTAGATTATATACTTGGCTGGAGAGATGGCACAGCAAGCAATTAAGAGCACTTGGTTTTCTTGTAGGAGATTTGGGTTTTGTTCCCAGCACCCATACAGCAGCTCACAGCTTCCTATAGCTCCTGTTCCAGGGGACCAGACCCCTTCTTCTAGCTTCTGAAGTCACCAGGCATACATGTGATGCACAGACATACATACAGGCAAAATATACTCATTTACATAAAATAAAAGTAAATATTTAAAAACCTATTAGAATATATAATAAGGAGTGTTCCAGAGATCTCTTTGAGTATATCTGCTGACCACAAATCAGTAGCAAAACTAGTAAGATTAAATATTTATGGGTTACAGCATCTTAAAAATGTAGCTTCTTGGGGCTGGGGAGTTGAGTGTCATCTTTAGAATTTAAACTACAGTCCGTACATAGAGAGGGAGAACTTTAATAGTGAGGCTTTGAAGAGTGACTATTGCTCAAGCATTGGCAGTTTGCCAAAATTAGTCTTCCAAGCAAAAGGCCACATAGTAGCCTCCGACCTGGTAGGGCCGATCAGGTGAAGATGCCTACTCACTCCCATAAGCCCGAGGAGACGCCGCAAGGCTTTCAGGGTCTGCTGTTCTTCATGGAGAAAAGCAGGACTCTGGAGCCACCACCAGTGCTGTTACAGAAACAGCTTCAGTAGTGCTGTCCTCTAGCTGTAGTTTTGTGGCTCCTGACTTGCCACTGTGCCTTTCACCTCAGGATGAGCCCAAGAACATGAATTATACAATGTATGGCTGAATCTGTTCTGTCTCCTGTGATGACTGTCATGTGGACATTAAAGGCTAAGGTAAAGCAGGACAGCTTACACCATAGTCAAGTTGTACACAGCCTCTCACCAGGCAGATTTAAAGTAGATTATGTTCTGTCGGTGTATTCAGATTAGTTATGTCTGGATTGGGAGGTCATGACAGTTTTTCTGTTTCCTTCCTTTAATTTCAATGTTTTGCTTGTTTGTAGTTTCCTAAAGGGGATGGCTATGTATTGCTTACTTGAACAGAGAAAAGCAACATCTTGAGGATGCTTATTTTATATTGAGGTATAGAAAACACAAAATACAAATGTAGCTCCAGGCTTGCATAAATACCTAATGCTATTAGTAGATAAACTCAAGTTTAATAGATCAGTCACCGGCTTGGCATTGGTTTAAGGCAATTTCTCGTTGTGTTTGTAATGGGTGGATTACTGCATATGGTTGGTGCATACGTCCTACCTAAATAGGTTCTAACTGTTTCAAATGCTGTCATACAGAGTTCATTAAATTTACTTCACCATTAAAAGATAAAACTTAAGTCAGGTATGGTAGCACACCATTAATCCCAGTACTTGGGAGGCCGAGGCAGAAGGATCAGGAGGCAGGAGTTTGAAGCCACCTGGTGTGAGATTCTGTGTCTAATAATAAACAATAATAATTTTTTAATGTCAAATCACAGAACATCTCAATCAGTTAGCTAGTTTTATTTTAAATTTATATACTTTTCTGAATTAAACCCCGGAGTTGAGGCAATATCCCCAATAATTAGGAGGACATAGACACAGGTCATCTTAGAACTTCCACATATACCACAAAAGCTTGAACAATAGTCAGATAAGCCACCATTGATGTGTGTTCAGCCTTTGAGTCACTGTCTCCTTAATTCCTAGATTTAATGTTTTTGAAAACCACATATATATGGTTATCCTCAGCAAATGTAACCCAAGAAAATGAGCTAAAGTGTCTTATTAAGATAGCAGGGAAGCATTTATATAGACTATTGGCTTGCTTGTATTAATTTCAAGAGTATCAGAATGCTGTGTCATGGCTTCAGATACCCTTAAATTTTGGCTGGAAGCTTAGAGTCTTATCAAAGAAACGGCTGAAATTTAAAATGACTCTAGCTGGGCGTAGTGGTGCACATAGATGGATCTCTGAGTTCAAGGCCAGCCTGGTCTACAGAGTGAGTTCTGTGACAGCCAGGACTAATAAAATAAAATGACTCTAGGCTGGATGCAGTGATGTAAGTTAAACAACCTTTGGGAAAGTACAATTTGATCTTTTTATGATATATACAGATTTTAATTGCCATTTCTACTTTCTGTTTGTAATCATTTTTAGTTTCAGTGCTTTTTAAAGTTCATTAATTTTCCTGTAGCAGTCTCTTAATCTAATTTTGGATCATTAAATCCATCACAGTATCTTCAATGTTCTGGAATTTAATGGTGCTATGTAAATTCTTTAAGATGATTTTACCACTGTGTTAAACCGGGAATACTGACCTCAGTTTACAAATGCATTACTAGCTGTCTTTGCTGAAGATGTTCAGTGGGATGCTTTCAAATGAATGATTGGTGGGCCATGGACATTCACAAATGATGTGTACATTCTGTAGACCAAGGCTTTATGGAGTTCTGAGAATGCCCAAAGGAATGATTAAACTGGTACAGAAAAAACAAACTAGAGAATGATCGAATTGTGGTTTCAGTGGACATCATCAGAGTTCCATAGAGGAGAATTCAGTCACTTTGTACATGGGGTGAGGAGGCATTGGGGAACATACCCTTGATGGGCACTTTAATTCAGGCCTTGAATAGGCCAAGAGTATACAGTGTAGAAAAACTTGTGATGCCAGGTGTGATGATGTGTGGTGCATGCCTCCAGGGCCAGCCTGAGCTACTTAGTGAGACACTGTTTTAGGGCGTGGGGGCAATCTTCAGACAGAGGAAACAGTAGCAAGCCACCAAATGCAGTTTCTTTACTGAAACAAATCAGAATGGCGGGGCTCCAGCACCCAGCTTCCCCTGCTTTTGTTGGGAGATTAGAGTGATTCATTGGAAATCATGGAATTACGCTTAAAAAAAAAAACTAGGCTGATATTTATACTTTTGAGTGAGAAATTACAGGTGAGTAATGTTTATTTCCATGACCTAGAAAGATATGTAATATATCATTTTCCTCTTATTTTGATGTGAGATTGATGAGCATTTTCTCATGTAGCAAAGAAAGCCAACAAATTCAGGACAGGGAAGGGTGCTCAGAGCTAGAACCGGGTCCTTGTGGTTGGCTGTAATGGTTGAGCCCACTGATGGAGGGAAGTGATGCCAGTGTTATTTCACAGCTGATAGTTTGCTTGTAGTGTGTACTCTTACCCAGGTGCCTTTTAAGATGAATCTCAGAATTAAGTTTGATAAACCCAGACGTCTAAAAAGAGGGTTCTTTTTAGCTGGGCCGGGTGTGGTGTCACACACCTGTAATCCCAACACTTAGGAGGCTCACCTCAACTGAACACAGAATGAGACCCTGTCTCAAATAAGCAGTCTAGAAATCCTGCACAGCCAGTTCCTTTCAGTCACAAGGAATTAGCAATACCACTAACTGAATTTAACCTTTTCAGTTTATAGAATTTATCAGACCACCTGTGGTAAATGATTTGCCTGTGACTCAGTTTGAGTAACTGTCCCCCACCTTGCCAACATGAAGAGCTCCTCAGTTCTAAAATGAATGCTGTTCCATGGAGTAGAGATCTTGATTTTTCTTAGGAATAGAAACCAGAACTACTGCTTAACAGTTGTCTTGAATAGTCAAGAAGTCCTGACTGGTACTGTTCCCTCTGCAGGGCAGCAGTCACGGTCTGTTTGGAAGCAGCACAGCACAATCGAGAGGCCTGCACACTCCAGTGCAGCCGCTGAGTTCTTCTCCTGGTCTCCGGGCGCAAGTGCCTCCCCAGTTTATCTCCCCCCAGGTAAGAAATGTTACCTGTTTCCAGAGTTAAAGGACATTCAGGTGGCAGCCTGTTGTTACTGCCTAGTTGATGCACAAGAAAAGAGGAGTGGCTACAGTTGGACATTTAGCAAATCCAGGTGCCAAGTGCAAGATTGTTAGAACAGAATATCAGCTCCCCTTTTTAAACTGCATCAAGAATAGAGAGTATGTGCTTTGCAACAGCTAATTGTCTAAAACTGTTTTGGGTTTTTTTTTTTTTTTTGTTTGTTTGTTTTGGTTTTTCAAAACAGGGTTTCTCTGTGTATCTCTTGGCTGTCTGCCCTGGACTCAGATTGTGGACTAAGCTAGCCTTAAACACACAGAGATTTGCCTGCCTCTGCCTTCTGAGTGCTGGAATTAAAGGTGTGCACCACCACGTCTGGTTTACTGTATTTTTTTTTTTATTGTGACTAATTAAAAGCAGTTTATAAATTCTGAGGTGACAGTGTTCAGAAACAGATTGCCCTCAAGGATTTGTCTGAAGATAAACAGAATTATGAGATTGTGTATTTTTCTATAGAACTCTGAGGAGCTTATGCTAAAAAAGGGGCCAGTCTGATGGAACACTGCAGCAAAAGAAGCAGTTAGTGTGCTGAGTGTCATGGGTGGTCAGCAAAGTTTGGAGACTGGGGTGATGCTTCATCTGATTAACTGTTACAAGCATCACTAGCAGTGACATTTAAACTTCACCTTGAAGAATAAGTTTAAAGTTTCTAGGCACAGCCACATTAAAGAGACCTCACGCCAGGGCTGCAATAGCCAGCACTTGGCAGTTGAGGAAAGGCGATTGGTTTGAATGATTAACAGGTTGGTAGACATGCATGTATCCACTCGTCAGTGGGATGGGAAGAAAATAGACGAGGAATTAGGGACAGAATGTGGCAGAATTATGTTTGGATTGCTCAGGCATTTGGACCTTGTCTTGCAGGCCTTCGATTTTCAGCTTGTTTGTAACCATGATCTGTGCTGCTACTTAAATGGCTGTCCCCTCCCTCCCTCCCTCCCTCCCTCTACAAGACAAAATTCATGGGGCTTGGGTCCTGCTCAACTCTAGGTAGTTTTCTTTTAATGTGTATACACTATATTTAAGTTAATTTGACAAAATACACATGTATTATGTGTGTGTGTGTGTATGTGCAGTGTACGTATGTGCCTTATGTATGTACAGTGCCCATGGATGCTAGAAGAGGGTATCAGATCCTCTTGAACTTGAATTACAAACACCATGACCTTTGTGCTGGGAACTGAACCCTGGCTGTATGAGTCCATCTCTGTCCTGTCCTATCCCATTCCCTGTCCTGCACTTGGCTGGGTTGTTTTTGTCCATGGCTGCTGTAGACAGTAGAGTGTTGAGGGGAGATTTTGCAGCAATGGCAGAGAAGTACCTGGTCTCAGAGATGACACCGGCAGTGAGATGTGTGTCTACACGGTGGAGAGAGCAGGGCTGCCACAGGGCACAAGCTAAGCAGTGACAGTGGAAGTCAGATCCACTTGGGAAGGTCCCCTCTTATCTTTATGTGTCCTGTCCCTTCTCCTTCTGAAAACACTTAAGTCACTTGACTCTCAAGCACCTTACAGTGGTTCTTGGCTTCTCTCCCACCCGCTAACACTGATCGTTAGACTGTCCTGGCACTCGGTTCTCAAACTTCTCATAACACAGCCACCACTATTCAAGGCGACCTCATCTATTCAAGTGACCTTAATACTGAGTTCCAAAATTGTGCCTGCTGTTGACATTTTTTTTCAGCTCCACAAACTGCTAGATATGTCCACATTTAAGACAAAACAAAGCAAACCCCTCTCTTCCAGCTAGATGTGCTCCTATTCTGCAGTTGTTCACATCAGAGAGACCCACAAGCTAAACTATGGTCCTTCCTAGTACCACAGTCCACATTCAGTCCAGTAAATCCTCTCTTCAGAACTTGAAGTACTTTTGGGAAACCTTGATAAGCTTCTTAAGGATAGAGGGTAAACTCTGGAGACAGAGATTTTAAAAATCAGTCTTGCCCACCATGGTGGTGTACGCTTTTAATCCCAGCACTGGGGAGGCAGAGGCAGGCTGTGAGTTCAAGACCAGCCTGGTCTACAGAGTGAGTTCAGGACAGCCATGATACACAAAGAAACCCTATCTTGAAAAATCCAAAAACAAAATAAAATCAGTCTCGACCAGGCATAGTGGCACATGCCCTTTTTTTTTTTTTTAACAATAGGAATGTGCAAACCTGCACTTTAATTACTTTGTGTCCTAGGTTTGAGCAATCATTTGCCAGGAGCATAGTGGTAATACTTTCTGACCCTTTTGTAATTCTTGTGAAGAGACTCTCTGCAGCCTGAAGAGACAAGGGTAAAGCAGAAAGACCTCCTGAGTATAACTATTAAAGTCTGAAACTATCAACTTGAGGAGCACGTGCAAGTGTAAATACAAGAACGCCTTGTGTTGGTGTGCTTTCTATATCCAGCCATCGTTAAGTCATGTGTTGTTAATTTTGCTTTTTTTAATTTTCAGGCAATGAAATCATATAGTATATATGAAGGAATATACAAAGCCAGGCAGTGGTGGCTCATGCCTTTAATTCCAGCACTCAGGAGGCAGGCAGGTCTCTGAGTTCTAAGCCAGCCAGCCTGGTCTACAGAGCAAGTTCCAGGACAGCCAGGGTACATAAAGAAACCCTGTGTGGGGCAGGAAGGACAAAGTATATACTATATGTAATATATGAAATATATAGGAAAATTATAGAAGGTATGTTCTACATGCTTGTCATAAGACCAAGATGGGAGCCAAACCCCATGATCATGGGATGGATGCTCATACTGTGCTGTGAATTCAGAAGTTCAAAGAGAGGCCAACCAAGTTCTTAAGTTGATTGGTAACACTCAGCATCACCAATGTCTCTTAGAGGATGAAGAGAAGCAACCAACCTCAAAGTAGAATTGGTTAGGTAACCAGATGCGCCTGAGATCATGGAAAAAATGAATTGATCAGCCAGATACATAGCAAGTTTGGACTTGACCAGATATTTCTAGACTAGAAAGTGTCAAAGAGAAGATAGGCATGCATTCTTGAGGATGTTCAGAGCTGGTGGGTTGAAATTAATATTGAACTCATGAGTGGTAGCTCATGTCTTTAATCCCAGCAGTCAGGCAGAGAAAGGCAGATTTCCAGCCTGGTGTTCATAGTGAATTCCAGGACAGCCAGGACTATAGAGAGACCCTGTCTCAAAATAATAATAATAATAATAATAATAATAATAATAATAGGGAACTGAGCAATTTGACTTGGACCAAGGTGCTGACGGAAGGTGAGATTGGATTGCTGGAAAGCAATGAATGGGTATAGGATGGGAAATGAAGTAGAGTCGGGGACACGGAGATTAGAACACCAGCTGAGCTAAGGCTTGGAGGGAAAGAAAGCAGATTCTAAGAGAGCTTTGAGAGTTTGTTTTTGCATATAACTTAGTTGTGTAGTGCCAGCTGGTAACAAGCAGTGCTTCTGCCTTCTCAAGATTGCTCAGCAGCAGCACTCCACTGCCATGGTGGTCTCCAGTTGCCTGTACTCTATTCCATGGGATCTGCCACCCTCTTTTAACCTTCTGGAGTTCTTGTATGCACATGGTACACATACATACAGATGAAATGGCCTCACATATCCTAGACTTAAAACTGGCTACTGGCCTGGAGAGATGGCTCAGTGGTTAAGAGTATTGGCTGCTCTTCCACAGGACCTGGGTTCAAATCCCAGCACCCACAAGGCAGCTCACAACTGTCTGTAACTCCTGTTCCAGAAGACCTGACACCCTCACACAGACCTACATGCAGTCATGGCACCAATGTACATAAAATAAAAAATAAATAATTTTTTTTAAAAAGTTGTTTGGCTGAGTAAATAATGGATTTGTTTCAGGGTGGGCAGAAGTTTTAGTCACATCCTCCTAGATTATCCTCTGGTCTATCTCGCTAGTTCTTTATTTCCATCTGTGGTCCAATGGGACAGCACAGAGTGCTCAGTAAATAGAAAGAATTAGAAAATAACTTGGTGAATGACTCTTTAGTATAGTAATGGTAGTTTGTTCATTTAACAAGCCTTTATCAAGTATCTACTTTGTGCCATCTGCATAAAGATAAGTATAATTAATAAAATTTAGATTCCCATTTGCATGGGATATTACATTGTGGGGATGGACTAGGATTGTGGCTCAGTGATAGAGTGCTTGCCTGTCACTGATAACACCTAGATTTGTTCCTCATCACTGCAAAAGTACAACTGTTGGTTCTAATTGGTACTAAGCTTATGGTTGAATAGAGAGTTAGGATATGATCACGAGAGAAACTGACCCAAGGCTTTGTTAGAGAAAGTCTGGCCTTGAGTAGAGTGCTTAAGGATGACCACATCTACCTGGTGTTAGACTTAACTAGAAAATGACCTTCTCTTCTCGGTTCCGTGTTGAGAAGCAGATAAAGGTGAAAGGAACGATTGTGTTAGCCTGAAGATGAGGGACTAGGGGACTCTGGTCTTGTACCCTGAAGACCCATCCTGTGGTGTGAAAACAGATGCTTACGAAGTACATTGCTAGATGTTGGCACAGATGAACTCAGATGTCTCAGATAACACATTGAGGTTTAGCTGCTTAGTTACTTTCTATTATTCCTGTTTGGGGGATAGGCAAATGTAATTCAGAAAGGTTAGATAAGGTACCTGTTGTGAGTCATGCAGCACAAGATGGGGATGCATGCCTAGGCAGCCCATCTCAAGCCCTAAAGTCAGTTTTTGGTTTGATTTTAAATGGGGCTGTAGAGGTATGTCTGCTTCCCAAGGAGTTGTGATTAACACTAAGTAAGCTCTTAACCCTGTGCTGTGTGGAGAGTTGTTCCCTGTGGCCCAGCTGTCACCCCACCAAAGGTAAAAGTACAAGGAAACTCCCAGGCCTTTAATCCCAGTACTCAGGTGGCAGAGCCAGGAGGATCTCTATGAATTTGAGGTCAGCCTTTGCTACATAGTAAGACTCTGTCTCCCTATACACCACACACACACACACACACACACACACACACACACTATTTGTATAATAAATGCTTTCTAAGCAGTTTAGCATATTTTGTTGTATGGCATGTTTCCAATACTAATCTCTCAACTAGACAAAAGCCATATTGTCTTTTTTTTTCCCTTAAAGATTTTTTTCCTGATTTAAATTTCCATCATTTTTATTGCAAGAAATTAGGAAGTCTTAGTAGAGAATTAAAGGTTCTTAACAGCCTCACAGTCCAGAGAGAGAGAACCATTGTGAGCATGTGGGAATAATTCTTGCAGATAGTTTTCAAGAAAATGACAGTGCTTGCTTGAGGGCCATCAAGTCTTTTTCACAGGGAGGAGAAAGTTTTATGTTAATAAATTCTAAGGATTTTTCATCTGTCTTCTGAGTAGGTTTCTGCTTCAATGCTCAAGCAGTTCCCCAACAGTGGCCTGAATCCAGGTCTGTTTAATGTGGGGCCCCAGTTGTCTCCTCAACAAATCGCCATGCTGAGCCAGCTTCCGCAGATTCCCCAGTTTCAGTTGGTAAGTGGAATGTTCTCCTCTTGTTGCTAAAAAGGTTATTTGCTTCTCTTTTTTCCTTTGCATTAATTTCCTTCTTTTTGTCAGTTTATGTTCAAACTTTTACAAAGATAGTTAATTACGATTAATATGTCAGTTTGCCTGAAGGTAATTTCGCTATAGAACTCGGTATGGATGCTTTTGACACAGTGACCTGCGCTATAGCATGCAGACTCTCCATGCCCGTTTTAGGAAGCTGTGTTTTCCGCCCTCTTGTTTATAGGCGTGTCAGCTTCTCCTGCAGCAGCAGCAGCAGCAGCAGTTGCTGCAGAACCAGAGAAAGATTTCCCAAGCGGTGCGTCAGCAGCAAGAACAGCAGGTGTGTGGGTGGGAGGCCCTCGTGCTCTGGGTGAGGAATACCTTTTGGTTTAACAGCTACTTTGGGATACCGGCTTCTCATTTGTCCATTTCTCTTGGGTCCTCCTTTAATGGATGCTGCACCCTCAGCTGGCAAGAATGGTGAGTGCTCTCCAGCAGCAGCAGCAACAGCGGCAGCCTAGCATGAAGCATTCACCATCTCATCCTGCTGGGCCTAAGCCACACTTGGACAACATGGCACCTAATGCGCTGAATGTGGGGCTCCCAGACCTTCAGACCAAAGGGCCAATCCCTGGATATGGTTCTGGTATGTTCTTTGTGGTGGGAAATACTTAGTATAAGTCTGCTGGTTCAATCCCGTAGTAGGGGCTGGCTTTGCATTATCCTTTGCTTTTTTTCTTTTAATGTTATTTCTTTTGAAAAAGATTTTTTTTTTTTAACCTGGTGGTGGTGGCACATGCCTTTAATCGCAGCACTCAGGAGGCAGAGCCAGGCAGATTTCTGTGAGTTTGAGGCCAGTTTGGTCTACAGAGTGACGTCCAGGACAGCCAGGGCTACACAGTGAAACCCTGTCTCAAAAAAAAAAAAAAAAATTGAGATTTATTTTCATTGTATGTATTTTGCCAGTATGTGTGTCTGTGACCACATATGTGCAATACCCTCAGAGTCTAGAATAGTGTATTGGATCCTTTGGAACCAGAGTTACAGGTGGTTGTTAGAGTTCAGAAGGTTGTTAACCATCATGTGGCTCTGGTTCTCTGGAAGGTAGTCAGGGCTATTAACTGCTGAGCCATTTTTCCAGCTCCTGTAGTTGACCTTAGCTACTTTGTGGGTTCATCTTTTTCCCTCCTTTTATTTCCACAGTTTGATCTCCCAACACTAAATAGGAGAGAAACAAGGATAGAAGAAAGAGAAGAATAAGGAAAATCCCTGAAGCTAATTTCTTTCCTCTTGTTTCTTCCTTGAGCACAGCTAACAAACCGCAGCCAGCTTCCCTAAATTACAAATAACCACTGACCTCACCTAGCAGGGCTCCAGCATTTATATACATACTCTCTGAAAAGTTCCCAGAATTCTAAACTCCACACAATCACAGAAACTATCTGCTGCTTGCAAAAAACAAAAAAACATGCTTCTGCTAGAGCATGAGGCAAATCATAGTCAGCAGCTATGAACAGTCTGAAGTGGCCCCATATCCCTACACCTGGGACTAAAATGAAAACATAATATTTCTGTGGAGTTTTTTTTGAGACAGGGTGTCTCTGTATAGCCCTGGCTGTCCTGGACCTCTCGTTGTAGACCAGGTTGGCCTAGAATTCAGAGAGATCCGCCTGCCTCTGCCTCCTGAGTGCTGGGATTAAAGGCATGCGACACCACACCTGGTTTATTTCTGTGTTTTTAAACTTTCTTAAAGTTTTGGGGCTTCCAAAAGTGTTACTACAAGCCCCCCTCTATTTTTCCAGTAGATAATGGTACCTGCCTATAATCCCAGCACTGAGAAGTAAAGACAGTTGTTACCGAACTTTTAAATTATTATTTATCACTTATTTATTTATTACTAAATTCACTTATAACAAACACCAACAATTTCTTAACTATTAATCCTATAAATTTCTACAACCCCTTTAACCTATCCACTAAACCTATTGATAATTATAACAACTACTTTCATAACCTTTTAGAATGATACAGTCTCTGGGGCAGGTCCTCAGTCGTCAGGAACACAGTCTTTGTTGTAGATTCTTTAACACACTTAGCAGTCCTTTTTCTGGATCTCTCAGATGCAGGTTCGTCAGGGTAGTTGGTTATTGCAGTCTCACCTTAAATAAGGCTTCATGCTTTCTTCTCTGTGGGAGACCCCAGCCGTCTGCAGGCCAACTTACTTCTTTTGAATCAGGAACTCAGCTGCTCTGCCTCAGTCCTTAAAGCCAGGCACCGTTTCCTTTAGGCCACTGTTTGTACAGATCAAACCCCTCTAGGCAAAAGCTGAGCCACAGGGTCCAGTCCTTGGCCTTTTGGTGTCTTGTTCAGGCTTTCTTTGCTCACCAGCTTCTTTCTGTTTCAGGGAGAGAGCTGGCCATCAATGGCCAGCCGTTTTTTCAGCAGGACTCTTGGAGCTCTCTAGCATCAGGGGCCTCTTCTCTTTTGGGCTCCACACACTGTCCTCAAATAGGAGGAACTCTGTTTCAGCTTAATTTGGGCTCCGCCCACTTAGCAGCTGAAAACAGTGTCAGGCCAGATACTTTGTTTCTTCAATTCTATTGAGTCTTTCCTGTTTTCCTGACTTCAAACTTGTTTTTCAGTCTATTGAGTCTTTCCTGTTTTTGCTGACTTCATACTTGTTTTTTAGTCTATTGAGTCTTTCCTGTTTTTGTTGACTTCATGTTGATAATGCTCTTCAGGCCCCGAATTAAGAGACAGTATCAGAAACTCCTATATATATTTTCTTTTTTTTTTTTTTTTTGGTTTTTTCGAGACAGGGTTTCTCTGTGTAGCCCTGGCTGTCCTGGACTCACTTTGTAGACCAGGCTGGCCTCGAACTCACAAAGATCCGCCTGCCTCTGCCTCCCAAGTGCTGGGATTAAAGGCGTGCGCCACCACTGCCCAGCCCTATATTTTCTAAATCTAATTTATCTAACCCCTACAGACAGTCCTCGGCAGCCACTGGCCACCTAGTCTAGCATAATCTGTGAGCTCCAAACCAGTGAGAGATCCTGTCTTTAAAAAGACAGACAAGCCAACAAGCCAGGCGTGGTGGTGCACACCTTTAATCCCACCACTCAGGAGGCAGAGGCAGGTGGATCTCTGTGAGTTCATGGACAGCCTGGTCTAAAAAGTGAGTCCAGGACAGTCAAGGATACACAGAGAAACCTGTCTCAAAACCTAAAAGAAAAAAAAAAAAGACAGACAAAAAACCCTCAAAGTTGGTATCTCCTAATGAACAATACCAAAGGTTGATCTCTGACCACCACGTGTACACATGCTAGCACACACGTGAACATCCATATAATCATATATGGCATGAAAGTATGTACAAGTTTAAGTGTTTCAGTTTGTTGTTTAAAAAAGAAAATCTGCCCTCTCAAAATATGAACTAAAATGTTAAGGCAGAGTCTTTTAACGGGTTGGTGGGGCACAAAGAAAGCTAATTTTTTACATTAATTGAGAATTTTTTATCCGGTAAATTTTATCTCTTTAAAAATGAGCAACATGCTCAGTCAGTGAAACAACAGTAATTTTGTTTTATTTGTAAATTTGTAAGTAAAATTAATAGCTGGGTGGTGGTGTTGAAAGCCTTTAATCCCAGCACTCAGGAGAGAGAGGCAGGTGTATCCCTGTGAGTTTGAGGCCAGCCTGGTCTGCAAAGTAAGTTCAGGACAGCCAGGAATACACAGAGAAACCCTGTTTCAAAAAGAAAAAAAGAAGAAAGAAGATACCAATATGTGTTTTTAAAAAAGAAAAAGAAAAAAGTGAGATCTCTGGCCCAATCCCTGATTGGACGGACATGTGGCTACTTTCTGCCCTAACCTCCTAGCAATTCAGCTAGAGCTGGAAAGTAGTAAAGATGAGGGTGTCTTTGGTCCTGGCAGTCTCAACTTTCACCAACTGCCTTTTTACAGATGACCTGAGAACTGACTTAAACTCTCTGGGGTCACAAGTGGCAGAGAATACTTAATTCTTCTGTCCCAGTACTGGGGGGAAGTACCTTGGCCCTTTCCTGCCCTTGCCTGTACTGCCATTTTCTTTGGCTGTAGAAGGCCAGTGTGGCCAGTAGGGGGAGCCTACCTTAAAGGTCCATTGCTGACTGTGTTGCTTCTCAGTCTGCTTGCTGGCAGAGGCTGGTGACTGTGGATGTGGAGATTCTGAGTTAGACTTTAGACAACAACATGCGAACACGGAACAGGACATCTTTCCCTTTTACCTCCCCAGTCCATTTTGTTCTGTTTTCTGGTTTTTTGAGACAGGTTTCTCTGTGTATCCTTAGCTGTCCTGGAACTCTGTAGACCAGGCTGGCCTTGAACTCAGTCAGAGATCTGCCTGACTCTGCCTCCAAATTCTGGGATTAAAGGCATGCACCAATGCCACCCATCTTACTTTACCTCCCTTGTCAAAAAGTACAATAGTAGCTGGGCATGGTGGTGCACACCTTTAATCCCACCACTTTGGAGGCAGAGGCAGGTGGATCTCTGAGTTCAAGGCCAGCCTGGTCTACAAAGTGAGTTCCAGGACAGCCAGGGCTGTTACACAGAGAAATCCTGTCTTGGAGACAAAAGAAAGAATACATCAGACATGGCTGGGATATAACTTAATGGTGGAAGAGTTTAGTGGTAGAAGGTTTGCCTGTTCAAAGTTCTGGGTTCATCTTCAATATAAGAAGAAAAGAAAGGCAGCGAGCAAGGCATGTCTATAATCACAGCACCCTACGTACATAGACCCTATCTCGAAAAGAAAAAGAAAAATAGTAAATAAGGTAACTCATTGTGACCAAACAAGCTTGTAATTTCAGCATGTGCAGCCCAGGAAATAGATCCAAAAAGATCAGAAATTTGAAGTCAGCATGGGATAGATACATGAAACACTGTCTCAAAAAATAAGTAATGATTGCAGATTTATCCCACTGATGATCTTCATAACATCCTCGATATTTACTGTCTACTAAGGAGTAATATTATGTGGAGGTGATGATCCTGTTCATTTTTAACAGCATGACCTTTGTTATATATTCAAATTACAAGTTTCTCATTACTTGGTGCTGATGGGTGTCTTGCCAGAACACATGTGTGTGTCTGTATACCATGCCATCTGCTCACAATGCCTGTGGAGGCCAAACGAAATCCCAAATCCCTGAGAACTGGAGTGACACACAGCTGAGGTACTGTATGGGTGCTGGGAATTGAACCTAGGTCCTGTGCAAGAGTAGCCAGTGCTGCCACCTGCTGAGCCATGGCTTCAGGCCAAAACAAAAAATGCTATCACCATGTCTTACTAGGTACTTACGTTATTTGTGATTATTTGCCTTGATTCCTAGAGGGCACTAGACAGATCCACATTTTCATTTACTGAGGTTTCATGGTTTAGATTCTATTCCTGTTGACTTTTTTTAGACAGGATCTCAGTAAACTCACTATGTATGTCAGGTTTGCCTCACATTCATAGAGACTCTCAAACTCACAGCACTGCCTCCTAAGTGCTGAGATTAACGGTCTGCATCATGCCTGACCTGTTTCTGTTTCATTCTTTCTTTTTTTTTTTTTGGTTTTTCGAGACAGGGTTTCTCTGTGTATCCTTGACTGTCCTGGACTCACTTCGTAGACCAGGTTGGCCTTGAACTCACAGAGATCCGCCTGCCTCTGCCTCCCAAGTGCTAGGATTAAAGGCGTGCACCACCACACCCGGCCTATTTCTGTTTCTTAAATAATAAATGTGTATTATGATGAACCTTGCTACTTAACCTGGAACTTGTTCTATAACTAACTGATCTTGAGCCTCATTCTGCCTCAATGTCCCAAAAGTTGCCATAGTATCACTGTGCCTGGGTGCCTGTATGTTCTGAGTAATGTATTAAGCCTGCAACAATAAGAGCTTACTGAAAATGTCTTTAAAACATAATACAAAGCCGGGCGGTGGTGGCGCACGCCTTTAATCCCAGCACTTGGGAGGCAGAGGCAGGCGGATCTTTGTGAGTTCGAGGCCAGCCTGGTCTACAAAGTGAGTCCAGGACAGCCAGGGCTACACAGAGAAACCCTGTCTCGAAAAACCAAAAAAAAAAAAAAAAAACATAATACAGGGCTTGAGTTTTTGTAAAAATATTAAATATCAAAGATAAAGATAAGAAAAAGTGTTGGGTATGGTGGTGCATGCCTTTAATAACAGCCTGATCTACATAGCAAGCTCCAGAACAGCCAGGAGTACATAAAATAATAACAACAACAACACAAATACTTCAGTTTTCCTAATGCTACGCATATCAAATTATATACAGAATACCTCTGGTTGGAAGGTAACAAGAATGATGTTTTAGTATGCCTTCATATACTGTGTTTCTGGTTTTGTTGGTTGTGGTTTGTTTGTAATAGGATGCCATTATATAGCCCTGACTGTCCTGGAACTCTATAGACCAAGTTGGCCTTGAACTCTCAGAGATCTGCCTGTCTTTGCCTGTAGATTCCTGGGATTAAAGGCACGCACCACCACACCCAACACTTTTTGTTGACAAGCCAGCTATTGTGGCACCCACCTGTCTCCCAGCACTCGGACAGGATGAGGCGCTATGTGAGATCCTTTTTCAAAAAACAAAATAGGGCTGGTGAGATGGCTCAGCAGGTAAAGGCATTTGCCAACCCTGATGCCCTGAGTTCAGTCACTGTGTGACACACATGGTACAAGGAGATAGCCAACCGTACAAAGTGTCCCCTGACCACACTGCAAGTGAGGCATGCAGGGAGATAGCCGACCATACAAAGTGTCCCCTGACCACACTGCAAGTGAGGCATGCAGGGAGAT
>CAJQZJ010000418.1:4911034-4936855 GCA_907164525.1 Lophiomys imhausi | reverse complement strand
TACAAAGTGTCCCCTGACCACACTGCAAGTGAGGCATGCAGGGAGATAGCTGACCGTACAGTGTCCCCTGACCACACTGCAAGTGAGGCATGCAGGGACCTGTACATACAGTGAATGAAATCACAATCGCTTAACTAGTCCTCACTATTTTTTCTGTAAGAAAAATAAATGGTTCCTAATTCTCTAGTTTTAGCAAAATTCAAAGTATACCTAGTTGGATTTTCAGGTGATGATGACCTATCTACAGATTGTGTCTCAGTGTCACGGCCACAGGGAAGTGCCTGGAAAGAACAGGTGGTGTTCTCACAAGATTCCTGTTCCCATCTACTTTTTATGTGATTTTTTATAAAAATAAGGGCAGAGTGATACGTCCAGGGCAGCAAAGCTACTCATCTCCTAGAAAAGCGTTTCCAGTGGACATGGTGGATTTTTCCTGTAATCCCAACATTAGAGCTCAAAACCAGCCTGGTCAGCCATGTCCACACAGCAAGACTCTGTCTCAAAACAGCAGCACCACTACCCCCCACCCCCAAAAGAGCTGGTTTCTAGCTGGGCGTGGTGGTGCACACCTTCAGTCCCAGCACTTAAGAGGAAGAGGCAGGTGGATCTCTGTGAGTTCAAGGCCAGCCTGGTCTACAGAGTTAGTCTAAGACAGCCAGGACTGTTACACAGAGAAACCCTGTCTCAAAAAAAATTTTTTTTGTAATATTTATATAGTATACCCAGTGAAGAGTAGAGCTGTGCATAATGGAAATCATGAAAATAAAAGTAGGGCCAACAAGATGGCTCAGTGCTGCTACCAAGCCTGATGACTAAGTTCTTCACTGGGACCAGGAGAGAGCACACTCAGCAGTTGGCTCCTCCCTCTCCCCTCCCTCTCCCCTCCCTCTCCCTCTCTCTCTCTCTCTCTCTCTCACACACACACAAACACACACAGACTGTCTCTAACTAAATATATAATTCTTACATATTTCCTTTCTTCTTTTCCTTTCTTTTCTTTTTAGGTTCCGAGACAAGGTGTCTTTGTGTTGTAACCCTGGCTGTCCTGGAACTCACTCTGTAGACCAGGCTGGCCTAAAACTCACAGCCATCTACCTGCCTCTACCTCCCAAGTGCTGAGATTAAAGGCATGTGCCACCACGCCTGGCAATTTTTACATTTTTTCCAAAGCAGAGAAATTTATCTCTGTAGTAGGATATTTATGTCAATACCATATGAGGTACAGCTGTTTTAGGGTGAACCTTGTGGGTGATGGTTTCTCTTACAATTGTTACAAAAATAGTGGTGTCTTTTGTGTTTTCATCTTCAGTATTGGTGATTGTACCCAAGGCCTCATCCATGCCAGTCAGATGCTCTCAGTTTCTAGTCCTCCATGAACTGAATGGTGGGACTAGATAAAGAGAATGATGGCACAGTTAGTTTAGGGGGAGATGATTTGGGAGAGTATCTTCAAGGGTAAATGAACCTGGTAGTGGTGAAGTACTGTGTGCAGAGGCAGGAGGAAGTGATTCTGGCAGGGACAGATAAAGAATGGCTAGAAGTGCTGGGCAGTGGTGGTGCACACCTTTAATCCCAGCACTAGGGAGGCAGAGGCAGGCAGATCTCTGTGAGTTCAAGGCTGGCCTGGTCTACAAATGGAGTTCAGGACAGCAAGGGCTACACAGAGAAACCCTGTCTCAAAAAACCTAAAAAAAAAAAAAAAAAGACAAGAAGTAAAGGGCATATTATGCTGAAATTAGTCCCAGGTAAAAAATGGACCAGGTCTTATCTCCACTTGTACCTTGTCCTCTACTGTAGAGACTGGCTTGAATTAGACTGTTCATAAATATTCATTAAACTGAGCTCAATTGCTTCTTTGACTGGGGCTGAGACTTTATGTGTAAATTGGAGAATCAGAAGGAAGCTACTGTGGACTGAGACAGTTTGGTTTTTATGAGAGTTCACAAGTAGACTAGAGGTCACTAGTGAGGTGCTCCTGAGTGCAGCCACTTTTTAGGGCATGGATCTCCACATCCTGGTGCCATACCAGTTACTACCTGACAGCAAGAAGAGTCTGTGCCAGTGAGTCTCATGCCTTAGCATGCCAGGCAACCACTATGCTATGGACTGCATGCAGTCCTCTGTTTTCACCTTACAGGTTTGGGTTCTAGAATGAACCTCCAAGGGGTTTTATCTACTGTTCTATTCTGATGCCATTGTGTGGTCACTCAGTTCCCACATTTCCAATGAAACAAATGTCCTCTTTAAGCTTCAGTGGGATCTGCTCAGTTCTTCCCTCTTCTAAGATTTATAACTCTACATTTTCTTCACTTTATGAGTCAGAAAAAGTCAACAGCATAAGTTAAATAACATTAATTCACTGAGTTTTAAAGACATTTTAGAGCCACTTCAAAGAAAATGATTGTGAGGTCAGCCTCCTTCTCTCCTTAGCAGTCCTGTGTCTTTTTTCATCTTTGCCAAAAGCCATGCTTTCAGAAGCCTGGAGTTGCAGTGCCTTGCCTGCTTGCCTTTGAGCAACAGAAGTGTGATGTCCAAGAAGCAACATGTTTAGGCCACAAGGATTCACAAACAGCCCTATGCCTTTAAACGCCGCTGTTCCCCAGTCTCGTTTTATTTGCATTGTAGAAGATAAGTTTGGTTTTGTTGTTGTTTTGTTTTTTCAAGACAAGGTTTCTCTGTGTAGCCCTGGCTGTCCTGGACTCATTTTGTAGACCAGACTAGCTTTGAACTCACAGAGATCCACCTGCCTCTGCCTTCCTAATGCTGGGATTAAAGGGGTGTGCCACAATGCCCGTCAATTGCAGACAGCAATGAACTGCCATGTGGATGCTGGCATTTGAACCCGGGTCCTTTGGAAGAACATCCAGTGCTCTTAACTGCTGAGCCATCTCTCTAGCCTGATAAGTTTGTTTTATAACCTCCAGGCTGGAGAGGCACTCATACCTACATGCAGATACACAGAGGTAAAAATAAAATCTTTTTTAAAACTCAATTCTACTCACTACCCTTACCCTCCAAGCAAGCAGTTGGGCTAGTAAATTCAATTATAATTGTGTGGAGAAGCAGGATTTTTTGTAGAAATAAGCAACATTTTAGAATGAGGGAAAGAAGGTATCAGATTCTTCTTCCTCTGGTCCATGCATTAATAAAACTAAACCAGGCACTAGGATAAGCTTTGGGGAGGAGAACATGACATGGGCCTCTTTGAGGCTGGGATCTATAAAGCTCAAGGGAGATCTAGTCTAAGGCATCATTTTACACTGGGAGAGCAAGTAAGGAACAACTGAGTTCTGGCCTGGCTGGAGCCCGAAAACCTCTTGACTGAGGTGGAATGGAGAGTAGTATTTGGCCTTACTCATCCACAGCCCCTTGTCTCCTGGCTATGATGGAAGCCCCCCTCCCCAGGACTCCTGTGGCTGTATATACTCATTTTGCAGGTTTGCATTAACCTGTAATTTATCTGTTTTGAGAGTCAGTTTGAAAACTGCATTATGATTCAGTGGAGAACAGGTGACTGGCCCTGGGAGACTCCATTAGAAAGTCTCTTGGGTTGTATGTGGTTTACAGTTCTCTGGTGCTCTTTGGTGGGAGAGCCTGACACTTGGGGCCTTCTTGGGGCCCACAGCACTGTGAGCTTAGACTTTCTCTAAAAAATGGTTCCTGCAGCTTTGAGGGTGTTCCTCACTGAAAAGACTGCTTTCAGATTCTCTCTCTCTCTCTCTCTCTCTCTCTCTCTCTCTCTCTCTTCTGTTTAGAGGAAAAAATAAATCTTGGCAGAAAGGGAAACATTGGAGTATCATTGGGGTTATTGCCATTCTGTAGGCATGTCATGAGTCAGATCTTGCAGATCCTGCACTGGTTTCTTAAGCCCTACCTCTGTGTGTAGCCTTTCCTTGCCCTGGCACCCTTAACACAACAGCTTCCTCTCCCATGTTGGTGTTAGGTGTGGTTGGAGAGGAATCTGGCCAACTGTCTGGCACAAATGTTTGTTTGCTTGGTGAAAATGTGGGTGCAAGTAGGCACTGAGATGTACCTAATTAGATGCAGTGACACCTATTTTCATACAATTTTAAAAAAAAGACAATAAAGCTGGGCGTGTCTTTAATCCCAGCACTTGGGAGGCAGAGGCAGGTGGATCATTGTGAGTTCGAGGCCAGCCTGGTCTACAAACTGAGTCGAGGACAGCCAGAGCTGTTACACAGAGAAACCCTGTCTTGAAAAACCAAAAAAAAAAAAAACAAAAAAAAAACAATAGACTTCTTACCAAGCAGGACCCAAAATTAGAGTTTTGAGTCAAGTGGCTGTTTCTGTATAGAGACCTTGGGAATCAGCTGTGAGCTGTCAAAAGGCATTCTTTGGTTCTTCCTGGGGTACTTGGTTTCTATGTAAGAAACATAGACATAATTGTGATCTCTTCTCAGGCTTCAACTCTAGCGGCATGGACTATGGTATAGTTGGGGGCAAGGAGACTGGGACTGAGTCTCGCTTCAAACAGTGGACCTCCATGATGGAAGGGCTGCCTTCTGTGGCCACACAAGAAGCCACCATGCACAAAAATGGTGAGAGAACAGCCAAGTCTTCTGATCCCTACCGACCTTGTATTCTGCATGTTTTCTTGGCTTTGTATGTGTTTGTTTGTGTTTTCTTTTGAGACTGGGTCTTTCTTTTTATTCTAGGCTGGCCTGGAACTCCCAGAAATCTGCCTACCTTGGCTTCTTCAGTACTGACAATAAAGGCTTGTCCCACCACACTTTTAAGGCAGTATCTCAGGAAGACTTAATGTGTAATCCCACCACTCAGGAAGCAGAGGCAGAACTCAAAAATTTCTGCTGCCTTAGTCTCCTGTGTCCTAGGATACCCCCATGCCTTGTTTTTTGATTTTTTTTTTTTTGTTGTTGTTGTTGTTGAGACAGGGTGTCTCTGTGTAGCCCTGGCTGTCCTGGACTCACTCTGTAGACCAGGCTGGCCTCAAACCCACAGAGATCCACCTGCCTCTGCCTCCAGAGTGCTGGGATTAAAGGCGTGCGCCACCATGCCTGTCCTGTTTTTTTATTTTTTTAAAACTATGTGTATGCCAATTTTTTTCTGTATGTGTAGCTGTGCACCACATGCATGCAGTGTGCCCTTGGAGGCTAAGAGAGGGCATTGGAATGTTAGGGACTGGAGTTAAGATGGCAGCAAGTCACTATGTGGGTGCTGGGAATCAAATCCATGTCCTGTAGAACAGCAGCCAGTGCTCTTAACTACTGACCTATCTCTCTAGCCCTCCTTTCTGTAATTTTTTGTTTGTTTCTTTGTTTTCTTAGACAGGGTTTCTCTGTGTAACAGCCCTGGCTCTCCTGGACTCGCTTTGTAGACCAGGCTGGTCTCGAACTCAAAGAGATCCGCCTGCCTCTGCCTCCCCAGTGCTGGAATTAAAGGTGTGAGCCACCACACCTTTTGTAATTTTTTTTTTTGAAAGTTTCAAGATAGGGTTTCTCTGTGTATCTTTGACTGTCCTGGACTCACTTTTTAGACCAGGCTGGCCTTGAACTCACAGAGATCCGCCTGCCTCTGCCTCCAGAGTGCTGGAATTAAAGGCATGTGCCACCACCCCTGGCACTTTTTGTAATTTTTTTGAAACACAAATCTTTAGATTTTGGCAGTGAATCTTCTTGATATTTTTCCTAAGTTTTGTGATCACCAATCAGAGTAAGGTTTGGCTTGCAATTCATATTACATGGGATTTAAAGGATTTTAATTAAAAATGCCAAAATGGGGCTGGAGAGATTGCTTAGTGGTTAAGATCACTGGGTGTACTTCCAAAGGACCTGGGTTCAAATTGCAGCACCCACATGGCAATTCACAACTGTCTGTAATTGCCAGGCATGGTGTTTGTACACCTTTAATCCCAGCACTCGAGAGGCAGAAGCAAGTGGATCTCTGAGTTTGAGGCCAGCCTGGTCTACAAAGTGAGTCCAGAACTTCTGGAGATACATAGAGAAACCCTGTCTTAAAAAACCAAAAAAGAAAAAAAGAACTGGGATAGAAAGCATCAACAGAAAGATCACTTAAAATGCTCCAAGGTGGTGCTGGAGAGATGACTCAGTGGTTAAGAGCACTGTCTGCTCTTCCAGAGGATCTGAGTTCAATTCACAGCAATCACATATTGGATCACAACCATCTATATTGGGATCTGATACCCTCTTCTGGCTGTAGGTGTACATGCAGATAGAGCACTCATATACATTAGACAGACAGACAGACAGACAGACAGACAGACAGACAGACAGATAGATAAAAAAAATTTTTAGACCCCTCCAAGGTACTAAATCTGTTCAGAGTTTTTCCCATTCCCTGTTTTTGAGCAATTAGCAAAGAAACCATATAGATGCTATGCTTCATTCACAGTTTTGTATATGTTTCATTGACTTTATAAGACCATAGGAATTTCAGTTTGAAAGGGCTTTTCTAGAATGAGAACACCCCTGTGGGCTTAAGAGAGAAATAGAGAAGCTCACAAAGTTCTTTATTCCACGAGCTTTAAAAACTTGTCTTCAGGGGGCTGGGCGTGGTGTGCACGCCTTTAATCCCAGCACGGGAGGCAGAGAGGTGGATCTCTGTGAGTTCGAGGCCAGCCTGGTCTACAAAGTGAGTCCAGGATGGCCAGGGATACACTGAAAAACCAAAAAAAAAAAAAAAAAAAAAAAAGCCCTGTCTTTGAGTTCCTCAAAGGAAAGTGGGGTAGAAAGTTGTTTACTAGAGATCTTTTTTCTGTTTTTAAATTTATTATTATTTTATGTGTGGGGGTGTTTGGTCTGCTTGTATGTATGTGCACCATGTGCATTCCTGTTCCCCAAAGAGGTCATAAGAGGACATCAGACTCCCTGGAACGGAGTTACAGACAGTTGTGAACTATCTTGTGGGTGCTGGGAATCAAACCTGGGCCCTCTGAAGAACAGTCAGTGGTCTTAACATCTGAGCTGTCTCTCTTGCCCCCTAGAGCTCTCTCTTAATTAGTCAATTATTTCTTTCTTTTCTCAGGCGCTATAGTGGCCCCTGGTAAGACCCGAGGAGGGTCACCATACAACCAATTTGATATAATCCCAGGTGACACACTGGGTGGCCATACGGGTCCTGCTGGTGATAGCTGGTTACCTGCCAAATCTCCACCGACTAATAAAATTGGAAGTAAATCCAGCAATGCCAGTTGGCCTCCAGGTATTGTTCATAAAATGCTTTTTTTAGAATAGTGCTTCTGAACATATTGCTGTGCCACTTGCTTTACTGAGGAAGCCCCATGCTTTCTTTTCTGGATTTAGTAGTTTTTGTCTGATAAAGGTAAGGCATAAACCCTGAAATGTTTGCCATGGGAAAAGAAAAGTTCTTTAAGAAATGGAGAGTAGGCTGGAGAGATCGCTCAGCCGTTAAAGGCTAGGCTCACAACCAAAAATATAAGAAATGGAGAGTAAGGAATTAAGGAAATGGCCTTGTAGCTGGGATTCGGCATTTGTCCTTTGTGTAGAATGCCTTGGGACATGTGCGCTGTTAAAGTGTACATTGAATTGATTGCCGTATTCATTAGTCAGATAAGTCATTTATCTGCCCCAAGTAAACAGTGATGAGTCAGTAAGATTTATGTCTCTTTTGCTCCCTCCCCTTTGTCTCTGTATTCTGTTTTTAATTATAGAAAATTTAATAAAACAAAACTATAAATCAGTAATTATCCTTCTGTCCTTATGTAATTCTGACATAAATGTGTATAATGAAATGATGCCTCTTGTTCATATATAATACATTTTGCTCTTCTCAGCACAATTAGAGAAATAGTCAGTGCTGTCACATAGATTTAAATATTGCTTCAACAGATCAATAAAAACATGATTTTTAGGTTTTCTCATGATCAGTTACATTATTCCCAACTATACCTAGATAGGCTGTGAAGCAATGCTCACTTATATTTTATTTTATTATGTGCTTTTGACAAATACCTAGTAAGAAAAATGGGAAAGGTCACTGGTCTCAAGCCCACATTTTCTCCCTCTGTTTGGCCTTGTTTCATTAGGCGCCAACTTCAACTTTCCCTTCTGACCTGGCTTCCTCTAGTGGCTGGAAGATCATGTATAGGGCCAGGTGTTTATGAACATGATCCAGGGCATGTCCAGATGTGAGTGCACAGTGTGCTAGCAGTCATGCTACTGACAAGAACATTTGTTCAGGGTAAACTTTTTTATGTCTTGATGAAAACCTGATGCACAATAGATTTCATTCTTTAGACTTTTCACAGGACCATGTTTTATTTTAACATAATAGATAGAAAATGTTACTTTTTTTTTTAACCCTCTCCTATCCTAACATTTCTTCTTGTCTCAGAATTCCAACCAGGAGTGCCATGGAAAGGTATCCAAAATATTGACCCTGAATCTGACCCCTATGTCACCCCAGGAAGTGTGCTAGGGGGTACAGCCACATCTCCCATTGTAGATACTGACCACCAACTGCTGCGGGATAACACCACAGGTACGTGAGTGCTGCAGAGCTGTGCGTATTGCCGCCTCGCATATCCTTAGTTGTTCGCCCGTAGCCTTGTTTCTGTTTGTAGTACCTGATAATTTAACCAGAAAACAGAAGAATAATGCTTTTTATATCTGTAATGTTTGGTTACCTTTTGATTTCCCTGATATTTGAGTTTAAATAAAATACTCAACAATATTTCCCTGGTTATACTGACATTTGTCTCCAATATTTTCTTCTTGTTCTTCATTTGTCACCTCAAGGGTCTAATTCTTCCCTCAACACCTCGCTGCCTTCACCTGGTGCCTGGCCCTACAGTGCCTCTGACAACTCCTTTACCAACGTTCATAGCACTTCAGGTACTCGGTGGCTTTTTCCCCCTTGCTCAGCAGCTGACTGTGAGGTTCCTCTTCATCACCAGCACTAAAGGTGCCTGTAAAGGAGGGAAGAATGTAGGTCAGTTGGCACAGATGGGAGCACAGCCTTTCTTTGCAGTCAGCATCCACTCTGGGCTCCTAGTCTCACAGAGATAGGGTAGGAAACACATGACTACATTGGTCAAGGCCTAAGGGAATAGAGTCTCATACAGCTGGAGATACTCAGAGGGCAGAGTTCATGACTTGACCAAATGTTTCTGTTAAGTAACCAAGAAGTCATGGGCTATAGGAAGAGCCAGTCCAGTCTGTATAAGCATTGGAGCAACCAGTGATAGTTTACTCTTCCCAAAAAGTCTGACTTAGAGTCATAATCAAAAATACATGGCCAGACTCAGGAAGAGGACCTTAGTTATTTGCCAGTCCTTCCTGAGTCCTTGTGATTTGTCAGGGTGGGTTGGCTGGTTAGTTGGCTGGTTTTTGTCACTTACTTGTTTACTAAGACTTCACGAGGAATAGAAAAGCTAATAGAACCTTGAGAGATGGCTCAGTGGGTAAAGTGCAGGCATGGAGCCCAAAGTTCAGTCCCCACACCCACATTAACAAAAAAAATCAGGCAAAGCTGGGCATACCTTTAATCCCAGCTCTGTTCTTACAAAAGCCCAGATCCTAGGAATTTTCTTCCTGCAGTTGGACTTCTCTAAGACTGAACTCCCCTATCCTCAGAATGCTTCCCTCTCTCCCTCTCTCCCTCACTCCCTGGACCCCAGGCTCTATATCTCAGGGAATATATTTAAGTCATATTTTTCATTTCCTCTCTTCTTGGTCCATTCTCACCCTAGGTTTTGTTTTTTTGGAGACAGGGATTCTTTGTGTAGCCCTGGCTGTTCTGAAACTCACTCTGACATCTCCCTGCCTCTGCCTCCCCAGTGTTGGAATTAAAATTGTACACCACCACCCAGCTGCGTCTCATGGAAACTCTACTGCTCCTTACTTAGCTACAGTATACCTATGTACTTATCTCTCTGCCCTTATGAAAATTGGAAAGGGTACTACTTACAGAAGGAGCTTATATTGAACCGGATTTTCTTTTTCCTGTGTTCCTGAGCCTATCCCTTGGTGTGAACCCTTTGGATCTATCTTTGCAGAGCCTCTGCTGGCAGCCAGTGCTTTCTGTCTTCTGTGTATTGAGCATATGTGCTGTTGCCAAAGTTACCAGTTCCATCAGAACCAGAGGCTCTGCAAGATAATTATATTACCCACAGTGCTGTCCAGTGACTTAAGCATAGTAAGCAGTAGTGATTACTTAATGATAACTTTTTTTTTTTTTTTGGTTTTTCGAGACGGGGTTTCTCTGAATATCTCTGGCTGTCCTGGACTCGCTTTGTAGACCAGGCTGGCCTCGAACTCACAAAGATCCACCTGCCTCTGCCTCCCAAGTGCTGGGATTAAAGGCGTGCGCCACCACCGCCCGGCATGATAACTTTTTTTAGATAAATTTATTTTATTGTTTGTGTATGAGTGTTTGCCTGCATGTACATATACCACATATATGCCTAGTACCACAGATATGAAAAGAGGGTATAGAGGGCTGGAGAGATGGCTCAGCAGTTAAGAGCAGTGGCTGTTTTTCCAAAGGACCCAGGTTCAAATCCCAGCACCTACGTGGCAGTTCAAAACTGTCTGTAATAGCTAGGCATGGTGGCCCACGCCTTTAATCCCAGCATTTGGGAGGCAGAGGCAGGCGGATCTCTGGGAGTGCAAGGTCAGCCTGGTCTACAAGAGTGGGTCCAGGACAGCCAGGGCTGTTACACAAAGAAACCCTGTCTCGAAAAACCGAAAGAGGCAAAAAAAAAGAGGGTATGGAATTCCCTGGAGTTGCAATGATTGTGAGCCACACTATGTAGTTGATAAAAATCAAACCCAGGTCCTTTGCAAGAACAAGTGATCAAAGCCACTGAGCGGTTGCTCCAGCCTTATTGATTACTTTTTTAACCAATGTTGGTATCTAACATATCAAGGCACAAGCAATGCATAATTTTCTAATGTTTTTTTTTTTGGGGGGGGGTTGTTTTTATTTTGTTTTGGTTTTTTTTTTTTACGTGTAGTCAGTAAGCATCTATAGAGTACTCTAGTTCTGTTGGTGTTAACATTCTAACCCTGTCTGTTAGCTTAACATCTTTAGGATTACTCTTTCCATAAATTTGTCTTCTCTTTCAAGTTGTATTGACCCAAGAAAGTAGTAGGAGTCTCCAATTCACATGATTTTGTCAGTTTAGAGTCATTTTAAAATTTTATATTCAGTATAGTATGCTCAAAGAACAGTTATTTTTGTACTGCTGCTCTTAATGAATGCTTCCTGCTTTTCAATTTTTTTGAAACAGAGTTCATGGGGCCCAGGGCTGCCTCAGGCTGAGCACTGTGATTTTATAAAGTATGGATAGACCCATCTTCGCATGCAGAGCAAATTTGTGTCTGTGTGTGGCAGACACCGTCTGACCTGACTGTCCCCACTTCTCTTTTCTCACAGCAAAGTTCCCTGATTACAAATCCACGTGGTCCCCAGATCCCATAGGACACAACCCCACTCATCTCTCCAACAAGATGTGGAAAAACCACATCTCCTCCAGGAACACTACACCACTGCCCCGCCCACCTCCTGGCCTGACCAACCCCAAACCGGCATCTCCCTGGAGCAGCACAGCACCCCGATCAGTCAGGGGGTGGGGGACACAGGACTCTCGGATTGCTTCAGGTGAGGATGATCTGCTGTGCGGGATTGGCTGTTAAGCTGGAGGATATGGAGAGGGCTGAACATGGAGGAGAGCATGTTGTCTGGTGGAGGAAAAAACATCTTTTGATTGAAAAGTTGCAATCAGCACTGATGGAGGGACCCAGGACCCCTCTAGGGCACATGAAGTAAAAATGAACAATTGTAGAGGAAGGACACTGGTAGGAAATATTGTCCCACAAATAAGCAGATGAATTCACTGGGGTCAAGGACTAGAAAAGACCATGAAGGTCAGGGTTAAGTTAAAAAAGAGAGAGAGGGGAAGACATGTTGGCTACATGAAAATGTCCCCCTTTGTGGTTCCCTGAGAATTTTAGTGGTTTGAGTATGTGTGTGATGTTTGGTTTGTTTTTTTTCCCACTTTCCCTCATCCTTCCTCTGTTGTTTACAGCCTCTACCTGGAGTGATGGTGGCTCTGTTCGTCCTAGTTACTGGCTGGTTCTTCACAATCTCACTCCACAGGTAACCTTGCTTTCTTGGGGTTTTCTAGATAAGGCTTGATTTTATTTAAATGGGACTCTTTTAAATAAAATAAAAGGGAAGAAACAGAGTGGAGGAGGTTACCAGATACGAAAGCTCACTCATGGGCAGTTGAAAAAGCTTACTGCATATGCAGAGCACCCAAGTGTGGTTCCCAGCACCCACATCAGATGCCTGAAACTCCCGATGTAGGAAATATGATGCCCTCTTCTAGTCTATACAGAAAGCTCATTTATTACATGGCCACTAGGCCTCACCTCATAATGCTAGAGACAAGAAGACACTGTAAAGCAGTGAGAGTGAGGTCATGTGACCAGCGGATGAGGCAATGTGTTGTGTGGATATGCCGCTTGGAATCTGGAGCCAAAAAGATGGTGTGTTTTAATCACATAGAAAAAGAAGTTCCTGGCAGGGGTTTAGAGGACGGCTCGATTGGTGGAATGGCACTGTGAGAGTCTCAGGCCCTGAACATGCTAGTGTCTTTTAGGATTCTCTGAGGGCAAATGCAGTTTGCTGTAAGCTTATTTACCTAGGGAACCTAATTTATGGCAAATAAATCATAAGACTCCTATTTGTAGACACATTTGAGGAAGGCATTTTTTACCATGAACTCAGAAGTTTAAGGCCAGGCATGGTGTTGCGTGGCACTTGGGAGACAGAGATAGACAGATCTCATGAGGCCAGCCTGGTCTACGTAGGGAGTACCAGCTTACCCAGGGCTACATAATCTCTCAAAAAAATAAATAAATAAAAGTCCCAGTTTGTTTCCTCGGCTAATAGTTGACTAAAACTTTAAAGAATCATGCGGGGGAGTGGGCAGGAGTAATACTGATACTGGGAGTCAAACCTGGGTCTTCACACACAGTGAGCAGCAGCTATGCTACCTCTGACTACAGCCCCAGTATGAAAAATCAAACATGATGATACTCAAAACTATGTATGCCTTATTTTTAAGAGTTGTGACACTATGTAGCGGTTATAATGTAGATAGGATGAGAGGCAGTAAGGGGTAGTACCCAAAGAGCCTAGGTATGCTAGCTAACCATTCACTCCTTCTAGCCACTAAAAAGAGTATGTGTTACATATATTAAAATAAATGTGATACTGTTTTTATCAGAAAAAATAATTTCTTTAAATATTAAAGCTGCCTAGTGCTGGGCATGGTGGTGCAAGCCTTTAATTTCAGCACTTGGGAGCTAGAGGCAGGTGGATCTTTGTGAGTTCAAGATCAGCCTGGTCTACAGAGTGAGTTCCAGGATAGGCAGAGCTACACACAGAAACCCTGCCTTGAAAAAAACAAAACAAAACAAAAAAGCTGCCTAGTAAGTAGATTAATGTCACTCCTAGTTTAAGTTGCTAGTAGAGCAAAGTCCATTCATGGACAGTTGATTTTCCATCACCAAAAATGTTTTTCAAAGGACATCTGTCTTCTGAAGAGCCATATGTGACACAGACTGACATGTGCCTGCAGGTGATGTCACTTACCAAACATGCCAAAAAAAATTTTTTTTTTGATGGTTTTCAGTGAAGAGCTAACAGGAACTGCTGGGTTTTATTCTTCAGGCTTCCCACTGATGCTGAAAATGGAACCCAGGGCCTTGTGCTAGCTGAACAGTTGCTCCATCAGTGGGCTATCACGTGTTACACAGCTTTTTAAGTCATTTCCAACTGTAGTATATCTTTTTCAACTAAGTGAACTTAAGTATTGAAATGAAGGCTTAAATAAATATATTTAAGATCTTGTTGCAAAATTAATTCTAGGAATAAATAGGTTTGTTCATATAACTCCTGAATTGGAGAAACTAAAAAAAAACAGACCATAGATTGGATCTTATTTTTGTTGTTGTTTTTGTTTGTTTGTTTTTTTGGTTGGTTGGTTTTTCCAGACAGGGTTTCTCTGTGTAGGCCTGCCTGTCCTGGACTCACTTTGTAGACCAGGCTGGCCTTGAACTCGCAAAGATCCTCTTGCCTCTGCCTCCCAAGTGCTGGGATTAAAGGCGTGTGCCACCACCGCCCGGCAGGATCTTACGTTTTTATTTTTAGCTATTTTTATACAGAAACATCTTACTTACAAGATAGGAAAAATGGGTTTCAGTGTCATTCTTTAAATGTCTTAGAATTTGACTTTCCCATGCCTCCTCTACATCTTAGCACAAGTGTCTTGTTGCCTCTTAGATTGATGGGTCAACCTTGAGAACGATCTGCATGCAGCACGGTCCACTGCTGACATTCCATCTGAATCTAACCCAGGGCACTGCCCTGATCCGATACAGCACCAAACAAGAGGCAGCCAAGGCCCAGACTGCACTGCACATGTGAGTATTGCATCTAGCCGCCATCTGGACAACCACACATGATGCACAAAGGAGTGTTCTGGTCCTGTTTAAGTAAACAGTGGCATAAGCCTGCACACAAGACCCCAGCCATGTATACATTTACAAGTGCTGAGGTGGCAGTTTTTTTCTACATACCTTTGTGTTGTCTAGTGTATGTCATAGACTCCCAATCAGAATTTCAAATGTAAATAATTTGTAAAGTAGTGAGTAAATTGTGTAAGTACTGCAAACAAAGCCAATGTTTATGAAAATGCAAAGCATTCTAAATGCTATTATTTTTCATATTAGAATCTACTGTTCACTATGTCAGAATGTAGATAACAAATGTTGGTTGGTTGGTTGGTTTCTTCAGAAAGGGTCTCTCTACATAGCCTTGGGTGTCCTGGACCTCACTGTGGAGACCAGGCCTTGAACTTACAGAGATCTACCTGCCTCTATGCTGGAATTAAAGATGTGCACCACCACACCAAACCCAAAGAAGAAATGATATAGTTTTGGGTAGTGGGGTTTTTGCATGAAGTAGACAGAATGGATCAGAGTCTGACTGTTCTCTTTCCCACCCACTGTCAGACTTGTGGACAGAAAAGCGTTGAGTCCCTTTGGCCACAGATAACCATGACAAAAATTCACAGAGAACACAAACAAGTGCTAGCTAGGCCCCAGCAGCAAGTCCATGCCGGAAGACGAAGGGTGCCCTCCGTATGGGCACTGGCTTGCCTGCTGTTATGGGCAGGGTTCTTAACCTCACATGGAGTTTAAAAAAAAGAAAGAAAGAAAAAAGAAAGCTGACATTTTCTTCTTGCTATTGTAAGGCTTGAATTTAAAATACAATTTAGATTCACAGCAAAATTGAGAGGATGAGACAGCGACTTCCCATAATACTCTGGACTGCTCCCTCAATGATAACGCCCCCATTATCATCACTAGAGTGGCCCATTTGTTACAGTTTATGAACATACATGAGCAACTAATCCATGAAGGTCCACAGTGTACAATGGAGTTCAGTTTACTTTCTGGGTCATTGTTGGTGGGTATGAACAAAGAAATGCTGATACATCTGCCATTATACCATTGTTGTTCAGAGTAGTATCATTGCCCTAAATATCCTCTGTGCTCTGTATTCTCTCTGTGTCTGTATCTGATCTGTCTCTCTCTGTCAAACACACGCGCGCATGCACACACACTGTGCAGGTGAGCTGGAGACATAGCTCAGTTCTTGAGCATGCATTTTAGCTCAGGAACATGCTATGTTATCTAGCATGCATAAATTTCCCAGGTTCAGTCCCCATTACTGCATAATAACCAAGGGTGGTGGCACACACTTGTAATCCCAGCATCCCAGCACTAGGGAAGTAGAGGCAGAAGAATCAGGAGTTGAAAGCCAGCCTGGGCTATGTAGAGTCTCCATCTCAGTCAGTGAACAAGCAAGCAGACAACACAACAGCAGAGGGCCAACAGCAGCGAGCCTTGTGCTGGTGACCCCTGAGATCACATTGCTCTCGTCCTCCTTTCTCCAGGTGTGTGTTGGGAAACACTACCATCCTGGCCGAATTTGCCACTGAGGATGAAGTCAGCCGCTTTCTGGCTCAAGCTCAGCCCCCTACACCTGCAGCAACCCCAAGTGCACCCACCACAGGGTGGCAGTCACTGGAGACCAGCCAGAACCAAGCAGACCCCGTCGGACCTGCGCTGAACCTTTTCGGTGGGTCCACCGGGCTTGGGCAGTGGAGCAGCAGCGCTGGTGGCAGCAGTGGGGCCGATCTTGCTGGCACTTCGTTGTGGGGCCCCCCAAACTATTCGTCTAGCTTGTGGGGAGTCCCAACGGTGGAAGATCCCCATAGGATGGGCAGCCCTGCTCCTTTACTACCTGGTGACCTTCTGGGAGGAGGGTCGGATTCAATCTGAACTTAGAACTTTCAACTCTGACCTCGTGACCTTTTTTGGAACAGCAGCAGCACTAACTTGACCTTTTCGTTTTTTTTTTTCAACTTGCAATAAATACATTTTTAAAAGGAAAAAAGAAAACGGAGAGAGAAAAAAGGTGGGTCATTGACAGACTGTCTGAGCACATAGTTGCCTCCCTTAAAACTTCAGTTTTTTCGTTTGGAATATGAATCCAAAAAGAGAACATATCACTCTTGAAATACTTGAATCATGAACGCCAACCTAGAAAGACAATGTGAAGCAAGTACACATACCATTTAAATTTAAACACAAAAAAATTAGTTTCTAGTTTTTCACTTTTTTCATGTTATATGGAAGTTGTTGCTAAGAAACATATATACTGAAAAAATAGCTTTTTAACTTTGTTTGCACTGGGTGTGTTTCCGTCCTTAGGTCTACCATGTTTGGGTGGGAGGGAAATTCAAAAGAATTGTTGGGGGAGGGGGGAGGGAAGACTTGACGGAGCCTCACTTTAAAAACAAAAACAAAAAAACCTAAAAAAAAGGAAAAATTTTGTGATTGGCTGGTTGATAAATACCAGTGTGTTCTGGCACATGTAACTGCCCAGGCATGCTCGTTCTGGTATGTGTGTGCACGTGTGTTCATGTGCATTTGCGTGCATCCTCCTCTCTGTCTCTGTGTGTGTGCCTGCGTCCAGCCCTCCTCATCCCACCCTACCCAGATTTCTCAGAAAGCTGCATTGCTGACAGTTCGCAGGCTGGCTGGCCGGCCATCCGCTTTTTATTGTTTTTAACTATGAGAACACAGGAGCACAGGGAGCTGCTGCAACTCAAGCCACTTCTTCGGGCTGCATCAAGACGAAGGGTGCTTCTCAGTGCTGAGAGCAGCAGCCATAACATGAGGGTCCCCAGCTTCCTGTTGACCTAGTAGCAGAACTGAGCACTGCCAAGTCCAGCAGTTGGGTGGGAGGTGCCTCTCAGAGCAGCTGGTGCACACTTCTGTGCTGTGAAATAAATGGCCGCTGAGCACATGGGGTCTAAAGTCCCAAGCATGCCTTTTTGCTACTTTGAATGGGAACAGATTGATCGATAATTTTTCAATTATGTGATGTTTGGAAAGCAGAAAAACTGTGTTCCCACTTTCCTATGTCATCAGGTGTGAGAATTTTTTAAAAAGGAATCAGGTAATGCAAATTAAGTAATTCCTACTGGTTCTCATCATTTGAAGAAAACAGCAGTAAATTGTGGGCAGCCTCCTGGAAGCATCGCAGCTCCTCCCTCTCTGCTCCTCTGGCTGAGCATTACCTGTGCCAGGCCGTGGGGTGTCACAGCACCAGGCCATCACTGACAGAAACGTTTACTTAACGAATGTTCTTAAACCAGTGTGTACTTCAAGCGTCTCCCTTTGTTTCTCTGTGTTGTGTTTCCTGTGTATGTGGTTTTGCTTAGGCAGAAATAACTTAGCAAAGACTTAAGTATTGCACCTTGTTTTGGTTTTTGACCTCTTTTTTTTCTTCCTTGTAATGTTGGGTTTTTTATTTTGGTATTTAAAGACTTTTTTAAAAAAGCATCAATGTAGTAGTTCTCTGGGCCGAACAGGAGGCAATGTTTAATCCACAGTAATACCAACACGTATATACTATGTTGGAATCAAAATATATCAAATTGCTTATTGTGAAGAGAGTGAAAGCAAATCTGAAGGGGAATCCTTACATATTAAATAGATGGTGGGCAGGGTGGGGAGATGTGTGGGGTAACATCCTAGCACTTGTGTGGATATCCCAGTCTGCATCGTACTGTTTGCTCAACATGAAGTGCCGACATTCTGTACCAGCAATTACCTGCCCATTCCAACCCCTGGTGGGAGCAGACCTCTGCTGTCCTCTGTGACTTGCTGCTATTGAGGACAAGAGAGTTTTTCTTTCTTTAGCATCTTCAGTGAAGGATACAACAATGCCTAATGTATCTGACTTTCAGCTTGTGTCTTTTATGGGTAGAGGGGTATGGATAGGAAAAAGCAAAAAAAAAAAAAAATTTACATGTAAGTGGCTTTGTAAGACAGTGAGTGGGAAATTCTGTAGTTGTCTTGGATTACCTGTTTGGATATAAACCTAGCTTCAGAAGAGATTGACGGGCACCATTCCTATGGGCACTGTGCTTGCCAGTCTGGGAGTCCTTGGCAGGTGGGTGGGCAAACGAGTTTGCAGTTCTGGTTTGCTCCTGCAGCACCTTATTCTCATGGACTCCACCTTCCTCCTGCTCTCTAGGTTCCATCACCACCATCCCCCTCCCACCTCTGCCCCTACAAAATATCTCCAAGTGATGTTCCAAGTGAAGCGCAGCTTATATTCAGACATCTGCAGACTGAAGGCTAAATCTTAGTGTTCCCAGACTCCTGGAAGCCTATGGGAGCTGTCCACTGCCGCTCTTGGTTCATGGCCCTGCCTGCCCTCTTCACCTCTTCTCCTCCTCCTATTTCTGCCTGTTGGGTCCTTGACCTGCACTATGGCTTAGTTGAGTTCCTTACGATACTACGGTGAAAGCCGGGTGCTAGAGCCCCTCTTGTTTACAAGACATAAATGAGGGATTTGAAATATGTAAAAATAAACAAGAAGCTAAAATGTTCTTCCATCATAAGCTTAAAGGGAAAAAAAAACTAAAAACTTAAAAAAAAGACCAAAAAGTGCATGTGTGTGTGTATGTATATATATACATATATATATACATATACATATAAATATATATTTTAGATGAAGACTAACTCTGGGAGCATTTAACAGTGTTTTTGTTTTTGTTTTTAACATTTATTTTCCTGCTTTAAAATTTGCAAGCATTCTCAGGAATTCTAGGGTAGGAAGCCAGTTTTTTGAAGATGGTTTATTTAATCGTATCTTATCCTAGATAGACAGCTGTTTCTTTCCTGTTAGTAAACTTTTACAAGTTCCTGAAACTTCAAAAAGTTTAAATGATTTTTACTTACAAAAATGTAAAAATAAAAGTCTCCAAACATTATTATCATGCAGGGGATCCACATTTTAAAATACATAGAAATATTTTTTAAAAATTACCAATTTAGCAGCAACAGGTAGATTCATTAACAATTGTGGGAGAAGGACCAGGTTTTCTGAGCGCTGTCATGGCCTCACTTGAGATTGTGCAAAACTGAACGGGGAAGTGTTTGGTGTACTGTTATTTCTGTATAAGGCTGGACTGACATCTCTCTAGTCATGTTTATGTTCTCCAGTGCAGCCCCATCAACAAAAGAAAGGAAGGAAGAAAGAAACAACAGCTTTAAAAAAAGAATTGGCTCTAAACTGTATAAGTAGTGAGGTTGTTGGATTGCTGAGAATCTATGTAAAGAGTTAGGAAATATAGGTTAATAATTTTTGAAACAAATCTTAAATATAAGCATTACTAAAGGAAAATTACCTATGGACTGTCCTGTTCATGAAGAATGTCTGTTTCGCCTCCGTCTGTTACAGGAGGAGAAAGCAGAAGACTCTAATAAGGAACACGTGGTTTTACTTTGCTTTAGCTCCCAGCTACTGTTGTGCTTGTTTTAAATGCTGTTCTAAAGATCTGCTGCTCACTCTCTATCCCCACCCTGGGTGGCAGAGCCGTGGAGTGTTTCCTTTTGATTTTGGTGATGTTGAATTCTCCTTTTCTATTCCCTCTTTCTATTCCCTTCTGGGGCCTGAGGTCATGGCCACAGCATCTTTCAAACTTAAGCTTTCCAGTGGGGAAGGAACTCCAGCTCCACAGGTAAAGTGAGTGGATGGGGTTGCTGCCTGCATTCTCTAAAACCGCTTTAGTGCCTTCGCACACACACCCGGACGTCCTAAGCAGGGCATGAGTGTGTGTGCATGTGGTCCAGTCACTCCACAGTTGGTAAGACACTTCCCCTATAAAGGACATTGGAGTGCTTCTGGACAGGCCCCAAAGGCAATGGGCTAAATCAAAATAAACAGAAATTGAGGAAGTTAAATAAGTTGTTTTGTCTTGATAATGTGGGATGCCAATTTCCTTCCTATGTTGTGTGCCCTCCATAGGTGCTGACTTCTCCATGTGTAGAAGGGTGACAGTTACAGTGATGGGGAAAGTCTTTTTGTGCCGGGCCAGTGGAAGAAGGCTCCTGTTTCTCAGCTCCTGTTCCCTGTCTTCTCTCTCCCTTCTCCCCTTTGCCCATTTGTCATCTTGCTGGAGGCTTTTGTTATTTGTAGGCAATGCCCTAAGAAGAGGATGTGGTGAGGGGTGTCTTGAAGGAGGAGAAAGCCCTTCTCTTCCCATGGTATTTTTAGCAAGAACCCTTTCTACCAAGACATTACACATGGAAAAATTCAGTGAGCATATCCTTCCAGCATATTCTGGCATATATACAGAGGCTTGCTAGTCACCATTGTATAGTTTGTTTTGTACACATTATAAATATGTAAGTGTGAGCTTTCTGTTTTATACTAGGTTCGTTTTTCTTAACTCTTGATTAGTGGTAGGTAGACATATGTGTCATGAGCATTACAGATTTGTTTCTATCTACCACATGAGTAGACAAAAGCACAAGTGTGGGAAAGTGTTGTCTCCCATCATTCCGGAGAACCTCTGTTGCCGTTGAGACCCAATGTTGTGACCCCATTTAAGGGTTGAAAAACACTCAGGTCTCTGACACCTATTTAAAAAACAAGAAAGTCCATATAGCTTCTCTCCTCTTAATCCTTGAACTTATTTTCCATTTCCAACATTTATAGGAATGAACTTAGCAGTGTAGCAGTGCTGGTCCACAAAACGACTCCAAATCATATTCTCCCTTCAGTGTCCCCAGTGAAGCATCACCTGTGTTTAGCCATTCAGTCTTTGTATTGCAACGGCTTGTGTTCTAAGAATTTTCCCACTTCTGTTGTGAGTGTAGCATTGGGAATTGAATCAAAATTGAATGTGATGTGGAAGATAATAGATAAGGTGGAAATAGGAAGAGAGAGGGGAATATCTGCTAAGCATTTGGAAGGCCTTTACTACTGCATCTACCAGAAGCTGAATGCGAACTTACTCCCTTCTTATAGTTCATCATGCTGGGGATGGAGCCAGGACTTTGCCCATGGTGATTGAGCATGTTCTGTGCCTGAGCTACACAGTTCCTCCAGCCTGACTAGCACTGTCACCTTTTTCTTGTTAGGGAAATGGTGTTTGTAGGGTTGTAACCAGATTCTACTTTGACCTCAGATGCTGTGTACTCTTTAAATTATTTTCTCGTATTCTGCCATTTTGACTCTTAGTGTGTCTCTCTACTGAGCAAAATGCTTCACAAGCCCTGCTTTCCTCTCCAGTGTCAGCCGGATGTTTTCAGCAGGCTTGGCTGTGTTAACGGTCTCTAAGATGGAGGCACAACTGAGTCTCTGTATAGAGAAAGTCCTATTCTTCCCTGCCCTCAGAGTTTAGATTCAGCATATGCTATTCTGCCATTCAAAGTATAAGATCTTCAACTAGAAGCAGAGACACATTTATAGCTGTTTTTTTAAAAAATGAAACTATTCTCCAGTGTTTTTGCCAAATTTTGTCACAGTTCCATGTCAGCAAATTAGCTACACTTCTTAATATTAGTCACTGCAAAGAGAAACCTTGTTCTCTGATCACATTTGTCTTCTCTGCATGCAGCTAGGACTGCTCTAGCTTGTGTGTAAGTGAACTGTCCATCCTTAGACCCTGAGAGCCACACAGAGTTCCTTTGCTCTTTATCTATAAGAACAGGGCTGTTGAAAACATCATCGGCCTATAAGAAAAAATAAGAATATCCCCAGAGTTTGTTACAACCTATAAAAATACTCTGTAGGCTTATAGCCAAAGGTGTGCTGTCGTGAGACATGGTTCCATTCGTCAACAATAGTATTTTTATTCTCAATGTTAAATTTGACAATGGGTGTAGCCATACTACATTCTTTAGATTTGAAGTAATTGTCAACTCCAGGAATCTAAACATGATAATAAAAACTGAGTATTGGACCAGACTTAGTAGCACACACCTTTAATCCCAGCACTTGAGAGGCAGAGGCAGATGAATCTCTGTGAGTTCAAGGCTAGCCTGGTCTACATAGTAAGTTTCAGAGATACTCTGTCTCAGAAAGCAAAAACTGAATATCAGTCTTCTCTAAACTGCCCACAACACCTCCCCCAGTCCACACTGCCAAAGGAGGATGTGAACAAGATGCAAGATGGGTACAGTGGGTGGAGAGCTAGCTGCTGCCAGTCCAGCATCCACTCTGCCCCTCAAGCAACATGGTCATCCTGACTAGGTCCTGAGCAGTTGGGAACTATTTCCATCATTTGAATGGTTTTTAAAATAATAGCAAAGTGACAGAAAATACCAATGTTTGTCTCAGAATTTAAATGGCTCTCTTTCTGGTCAGGTGTACACATGGATTTGTTTTCAACAGGAAATGACCCTTGCCTGGAAAGGGGTTGGGAACTGTCCTGGCCCAAAGGTCTGCAGAGCTCAGCATTGTTCCTCCTGGTGACGGACTGCCTTTCCACAGGAGGAGAGAGGCCAGGTATACTTTCATAAGCCAGAGTGTTCTATGTTAAGTAAGAAAGAAATAGTGTTTCCCTAGAGCGTTATGTGCCTCATGTTCACACTGTGAGTCAGTGCTTTGGAAATAAACTCCCAATTACAGTTGACACATTTCCAGCCAGTATCAGTAAATTGGAATGAGTTCTTCAAAAAAGCGAAATCCCTTCTTCCTGTATTTCTCGCCTTTCTCCCTGACCTTCTGGTGGTCATGCAGTTTTTCTTGAGCCACTGGAAGGGTTTCCCACTCCTGGGGTTTGTAAAGGGACTGGAGGCAGATGGAGCAGCCTTACTTCCGTGACTGGCCTTACAGCAGGGAAAGGTAGTAGATGCTAAATGTGTATGCCAAAAACAAAGGGGGGGTCTTTATGCAAAACAAAATAAACCCTTGGAGAGCCTTCAAGAGGTCACATACCTTGTAAAGGTAGGATGGTCACTCACCAAGTGATGGATTTTAGCATGAAACTTCTTTTGCCAGAAGTTTGGGGATGTTTTAATAATTGTGTTTAAAACACTACCCTCTTTAATTCTTTCCGAGGAATCTCTTAAGTGTAGTACTTCTGAATGTGCCTTTGTCAGAGGGTCTCCTGGCAGCCCCGGAGACAGCTGTTTGATTTTCATGAGCACCCATTTTGCACAATGTGGGTTGTGCGGAAGAGATTCTGGGTCTTGGACTGGGAGGTTATAAGCAAGCAAGGCCAGGGCCCAGGTTAGTCCAGTGCATGTCAGCTGTCTACATCTTCATTCCCTAGTTGTGTGCGTGCTCGTGTGTGCGTGTGCGAGTGTGTCTGCACGAGTGTGTCTGCGCGTGCGTGCGCGTGTTTTCTGTAAGCACTGGAGAATTGGGATATGGCAATTTTTGTGACCTATTCATTCTTGTAAAGAAGGCATTTCTGGTTTTGTGCTGCAGAAGGTGCTTTTTTTTTTTTAACCTCTGCCTTAGAAGGTTATGGTTTTCCCAAATGCAAGTCACATCAATGTTGCTATTTATGTGAACAGGGTATTTATTGCACACAAAGGAAAGGTTTTGAAAGAATTGTGGTCGGTGTTTAAAAAAGACAAAAACTCTGAAATTATATTGTAGTTCTTAAGAACTGTGTTGTAGTTAAACCTAGTAAGAACTGTGTTGTAGTTAAACCTAGAAATCTATAGTCTCTTCATGTGCTTCATGTTTGTTTTCAAGACCCCATGTCCTCTCCCACTTCCAGTCTTCTAAAAGATTCAGTGACTGCCAAGGGTCTTGTCCCCCATCATCAGCACTCTCTTAGATTCCTTCACCTTCATTCAGGAAGACAGAGGGAGGCTTCACTCACTCTTCTTGTTGCCTTGGGATGTATTGTTATGCAAATGTGAATTTAACTAGAGGTTGTTGGGTTGTTTGTGTGTGTGTGTGTGTGTGTGTTGTTGGGGTTTTTTCCCCCCAAGAAAAGTCCATTTGTGGTCATCCTTGCTCCTTTTTGTATCCTGGTTTTGTAACTATGCATTTTCTGAAAAGGGGGAAGGCAGGGAAGAGGGGAAAGAAACTGATTTGTGCCCTTATGTTTTCCAGTTTCTGTGTCCATGGAATCCCCATGACTGGGAAGGGAAGAGGAGAGGCTTGCTAGGTCAGCATAGTGAGGGCAAGAGGGACCTCCCAGACCCCGCCCTCTGGCAGGTCTGATTGCCAAGCAAATTCTGGGGGAGTTGTCTGCCATGCCTGTCCACCATTATGGTGCAGGATTCTTGATACTGGCCATGCAGTGTTAACCCAGAGCAGCTATGGAAGCTCACAGGCTCCAGTATTCTCTGAATTCAGAACCCCTTCAAGCTCAGGAAACCATGCCACACTCTGCTGCCCTGAGAGAGTTCATCTCCTCTTATGTTTCTTTGTTTTCAATCATTTTGAAGGGTACTATTCCTAATTGTGAGCTGAGAAAGAGGGCTATGCCTGCTGTCCGTTGACAGGCAAAAAAAGGCTTCCCTTCCATGTCTGTTATCCCTGATCTCTGCTTCCCTCTTCTGTTCTGAGCTGGTGGTGCAGTGGGTAGAGGCTTTCATACTCCTCTTTGTCCTAACAATTCCTTTGTAGAGTTGGATTGTGATAAATCATGGCACCTGCATTGCTCTGCATTATTACAACACACAGTATCGGAAGTGAGATATGCTCAGCTTGTATTCAGTGTTTTCCACACAGCAATCTCTGTTATGTTCACAGTACTGTAATGAGTAACAGACTCGATCACAGTCTCTCTGTGTCTGTGCGAGGCTGCGCAGGCATGATCTTATCAGGGTTCCAATCTGTTTGATTGCCTTTAAACAAAAGCAAAACAAGAAAATCCTGATGTTTCAAGTGTCTGACACAAAAATGATACCTCAAGGTATATTTTCCCTGCATTGTAAACCCTTCACTCCTCTCAGCTTTCTTGACATCAGTAAGCTATTTATAAAATAAGGATGTGTAAATAACCAGATAAGTCTTTGAAATGTTTTCTTTGCTGTGAAAATAACCCTAAAATATGATATTTGCATTTTAAGCCGTCAGAAGTTTCAGATCTGAATTCTTTTCTTGTTGAAGAAGAAAAAGCAAAACAGGTCAGTGGGGGGTGGCTTTGGGTTTGTGGGGTGGCTATTTTCTCCCAGTGTCCCTCCTCCCCACAACACAGGAGAGTAGACCAGTGGCTACACCCTGCCATCTCTCCAGCACCAAGGCCCCAGGGTGAAGACTATCTGAATTTCTCTCTTCCATATGATCACCTCTCCCGGGACTTAAGGTTTTGTACCTTGGACCTTCAAGTTCTCTGCTTTTTTTTTCTCCCCCCCCCCCCCCCCCCACTCTTCCCTTTAGTGTGGTTCTTTAAATCCCTGGCAGCATTTAGTCCCTGGTATTGCAGTCTGTCCTGTGGCTTTTTTA
>CAJQZJ010000418.1:4895177-4911024 GCA_907164525.1 Lophiomys imhausi | reverse complement strand
CCCCCCCCCCCCACACTCTTCCCTTTAGTGTGGTTCTTTAAATCCCCGGCAGCATTTAGTCCCTGGTATTGCAGTCTGTCCTGTGGCTTTTTTAGCAGTGCTGTGCAAATGTATTTCTTACTTAGAAAGAAACTCAAATGAGGACATGCAAACAACCCTGAGAGCCCTATGCATCCTCAGACCTTCCTCCATTTGGCATGAAGCTCACCTTCTTAGAGGAAACACACTCACACATGCTGCTTGTGAGAGCACTGACAGCTACTGCCCTCCTAGACTTTGGGCTGCCATGATACAGGGTTAGAAGACTCGCTCTTTTATCCCATTTTAACTCAGACCTATATCTCTCAAGCTCATTAGTGCCCTCCCTGATCTTGTTTAATGACGACTTCCTTTGAGGGAAGAATCTTGATTAAAGTGCATGGGCATCATCCCCGTCCATCTTCTGACCGGCACTGTTCACTTGGATTTCACTTCCGTTGTTTGTCTGGAGGCCCTTGCTTATCAGTGCGCTTCCTCTCCTCGATGGGGTTCTGTCTGCCCTTGCTTCCCTCTCTGATGTTCCCAAAGGGCTTTGCTGATGTCTGCACCTCTTTCTTGGATGTCCCCCTACTACACCCTTTACACACACCCGTGACCAACACAAGACGTCAAAATGGTGCACGCACCTCTAGTGTGCTCACAAACGTGCACAAGATTCTGCACCCTTGGCCTTAATTTCAGCACGACTTAAGGTGCAGGAACATTTTTCACAGGTTAAAAAAAAAAACAAACTTGTGGGAGGGAAAATAAAGCAGGTCCGACTGCTCAAACCACACATTCGCTGGCTTTCCACTGTCTGCTTATGACTTCATTCTGCACTCCGCCCTGCCCAGCCCTGTTCAGCCCTGTTTTGCTTAACCAAAACCAACAACAAAAAGCAACCTAAGCAGAGGTTTCTGGACTGTTTTATCTTTCTCCCTTTCGATGGAGATACAAATGCTGCTTTGGGTTCTGTAATCCTAGGGGGCTATGTTTACATAGTGAAATTCATCCTACCAAATCAGGAAACAGTAAGCAGTGAGAGACCCTTCAGTAAGAGGTCACTGAGGTTGAACCAGAGGTGAGAGGACCTGGGGATGTGGCAAAGGAGAGATCCAGTTTCACCCAGTTCACTTCCTCCTCCCTGCTCCCTCTCCAGGCCATCTTTGCACCTTTAATCAAAAGGTTCAGAGAAAGGCACCAGAAAGAGGCTGAAGTTTTAAAAGGCAGCTTTCCAACTTTGCACACAAATGGAAGGTACCAAGAAAATCCTCTCATATGCAACACTCAGCAGAACAACCTGTCAAAAGGACTAAATCGCTGCACGTTGATGCTCTCTGCAAGTTACCTATAAGTGTTTTGTTTTCTTATACTTGAAATCGCTTTTACAATATTATTTTGGTGGCTTTCTTTTCTCTTCTAATTGGCAATTGAAATGCAGGTGATAAGTTTTAAGGATGTTTGAGGGGAGAAAAGGAAGGATATGACATTGTCTTTTTTTAACATAGAGGTTCAATCATACTCCCATATGGTAAAGTTGCTCATCTTACTGGTTTTACATGGACACAGAAACTAGGCACTTTGGTGGTTCACTTGCACGGCAGGCCGGCCCCCTTTCTATATTTTATTTTACTTTTTTTTAGTATAGTGGTACTTAAAATCACTGGTTCACTTAAAAAACAAACAAAATGTTAAACTCTACTAATGTACAAATAAGCTGAAAAGTTGCATTTTATGTGTATTTTTTGCCATAGCAGGTACTGTATTTCTCATGCTGGATTTCAAAAAAAATATATATATATACATATATATATATCAAAAACAAACAAAACTGAAGGGTGGTGTTTTATCAGATTGTGACAGGTTGAGTAATAAATAAAGTCGTAGTCATTTCATTAAAGCTGAGCGATGATGTAATGCATATATAAGAGTTTTCTGAAGGGTTTTTTGGGCTTTTAAACAGCTTATTTTGTTTTTGTTTAGTTTTTATTTTATTTTATTTTGGAAAGATATGATTGTATTATGTGCAACTCAGTTGCTTACATTATAACTACAAAATATTTTTGAGTTCCTGGAAAAAAAAAGAAAAAAGACTAATAAATGTGTTTGGCTGCTAAGCATTTACTGTTGTGGTTTCTGACAGTTTAATTGTTTAATCTGACTTCTTCCGTATTCCTCCCCCACCCCCATCCCCATCCCCTTCTGGTCCACACAAAAGCATGTGAGAAATTCTGCATTTGAGTTTGAGCCTTCGTCTAAACCAGTTCGTCCATTTCTGCTGCTTGCTGCCTCTCCTGGAGCTGAAAAACACCTGCCACAGTGCAGGGTTCAAACTTTCCAAAAGAACCAAAGGGCTGTTTTTGCTATTGCCTGGTATCTTGTTAAGTCCTTGTTTATGTTTGACAGAACACCGGGATAGAAGAGGAGAGAAGATGCTCTCTGCTGCTGTTAGCTAGAAAGGAGCCTGAGCTCTTCAGACAGGCAACAGGAAATTCTTTTCTTAAGGAAAGTTATGCTTGGCATAATCTTGCTGACAGCAGGTGGTAGCATTGCCCGATGCCCACTGTAAGTTGTACAACTCAGGTGATGGTCAGAAATCATGCCAGCACTTTTGTGGGATCCACTGAGTGGTAAAGTATGTGCTTAGCACGTGCAAGGCTGAGTTCAAAACCCAGCAGCACTACAAAAGCTGCCCTGAAGTATGTGTGTAATAAACATCTGGAAACCAACTAGTTACCACCCAGTTCTTTCTTCATAAAGATTGTAAACACTGGCCAGGTCTTGTGGCTCACACCTTAATCTCAAAGACTGGGGCAGTGGTGGCGCACCCCTTTAATCCCAGCACTGAGGAGGCAGAGGCAACCAGATTTCCGTGAGTTCAAGGCCAGCCTGGTCTACAAAAGGAGTCCAGAACAGCCAGGGATACACAGAGAAACCCCACAAAAGAGAGCCGGGCATAGTGACACAATGCTTTTAATCTGAGCGCTCAGGAGTTAAAGGCAGGTAGATCTCTCTGCACAGTGAGTCCCAGGCCAATTAAGGCCACAAAGTGACACCCTGTCTCAAAAAATAAAGGGAAGGACAGTTAGTCGCTACACGCAATACATCAAAGCAACTATACCTCTGAACCAATCCAGAGAGCAGTCCCAGGAACAAGCTCTTTTCAGAATACATCTGCCCTCTGCCACTAATCCAGCCTTCTGCTGCTCAAGGACCTTGGGCCCAGGTGTCTGGTAGGTTTCTTTGATGGACAAAGTATTTTGGGTGACAGCTAACTCTTGGGCTCAGGTTGAGGGAGACACTAAGGAGTCATGGAAGGAAGCCTTGAGGAGGTGTCTATGTTGGGAAGAGGGAGCAGTGTTCAGATCTAATACACCATGCCTATTGTGGGTCTCTTTCCGTTCCCAACGAAGCTTTTTGTTTTGGTTTTTGGAGACAAGGTTTCTCTGTGTAGCCCCGGCTGTTCTGAAACTCCCTCTGTAGATCAGGCTGGCCCCGAACTCAGATCTACCTGCCTCTGCGGTGGGATTGAAAGCATGCTCCACCACCACCAATATGGTTGGGGGGTCATCACAACATAAGGAACTGTATTAAGGAATCGCAGTCTTAAGAAGGTTGAGAACCAGGCCGCCACGTGGTAGGGCATGCCTTTAATCTTTCATCCTGTTTCCCACAAACCAAGAGAAACGCGATGATGCCTCCGCCATCCAGGTCAAAGTCACTCCCCCCGAGGGCGGGGCCGGAGGAGGAAGTCCCGCCCAACACGCTCTCCGGCTTCCGCTTTTGGGTCCCGCTGCTCGTGTCGGCGGTGACCGGGTTGCATGTTAAAAATGGCTGCAGCCGGCGACCCTGCGGGTCCTGAGAGCTACCGTTCTCCGCTGGCGGCCCGCTACGCCAGCCTCGAGATGTGCTTCTTGTTCAGCGACATGTACAAGTTCCAGACGTGGAGGCAACTGTGGCTATGGCTGGCGGAGGCCGAGCAGGTAACTGGCCGTGCCCCTTGTCGCGATGGAGGTCACAGCCTGAGCACTTGTTGCCTCGGCAGCAGTCCCTGTGACCTGCACATCTTTGGAGGACTCCGGTTTGGCCAAAGCTATGGGAGTTTGCCTCCTTTCACAACACATCTCAAGTGGCATACTGTTTAAACCTTGCAGGCTCGGGGTAAAGGCCTTTGCCGCCTAGACGTTCGATCGAGTTCGAGCCCCGGAACAACTTGGTGGGAGTCGATACCTGACTCCCATTAGTTGTCCTCCGACCTCCACGCGTACACACACACATAAGTAAAATGTTTTTTAAAATGTAACTAGGTTTCAAACTTGATGGTGGTTTTCCGCACCATTTTAAAAAAGATGCATTTACTCTTTTTTGTGTTTTTTTTTTTTGTGTGTATGTGTGTGTATAAATGTTTTGCCCACGTGTATGCATGTTCACCACGCACATATCTGGCACCAGCAGACGTTGCCAGGAGGGAACTAATTAACAGCTTGTTGTAAGCTGCCATGTGGGTCCTGGGAACTGAACCTGGGTCCTCTGCAACTGCCCCTCACCACTGAGCCATCTTTCCAGTCCCTGAATATTTTTCTTTGGGTCGGGTGGTTGGACAAAGCCAAGTTGACAGGGAGCAAGGCTTGCTGTAGGTTTCCCAGCTAGCTCTTGACAGCAGAGCTGGCATTTGGGGGATTTGAGCCTGGATCCATTCCAGGACCTGAGCTGAGCCCTTAGCCACTTCGTCTTCTTCAGTGCCTTTCAAGCTATTGACAGCTTTGGAATCTGTTTTGAGCCAGTATTTCCTCTTCTCTGTACCGAGTTTTGCTCTGAGAAGGGAGGATCTGGGGTCCTGGGCTTGTGGGTTTTTTTTTTTTTTTTTTTTTTGGTTTTTCGAGACAGGGTTTCTCTGTATATCTCTGGCTGTCCTAGACTCGCTTTGTAGACCAAGCTGGCCTCGAACTCACAGAGATCCGCCTGCCTCTGCCTCCCAAGTGCTGGGATTAAAGGCGTGCACCACCACCGCCCGGCTATGTGGGGTTTTTTTTATTGGTGATGATTTGACTTTGAGTTTGGGGGGGATTGATGGCTTGTCTGGTTTTTGAGATAGGGTCTCACTGTGTAGCTGTGGCTGGTCTGCCTCTGCCTCCCAAGTACTAGTATTAAAGGGTTCGGCAAAACAGCAGCCACTTTAGTAGTCTCTCTTACACAGACTGCACGTGCAGTTGTTCACCGCAGTGTTTTTAAAATATGGATTGAGGAAAGAGGCCTCCCCAGGAGGCCAAAAGAAGCTGAAGGTGATCCAGAAAGCTATAATGCTTCTCAAGTTTCAGAGTAGGTTAGCAGCATGCTCACAAAGAACTCAGTGCATCGGAGCCACACCTTCATCCTGCATCCCTGCCCACCCCTCCACTGGCTTCCATACATCAGCTTAGGGTGGTAGCAGACATTTCTCCTGGGCCTTCTGGTCCAGGCACTGCTTTAAGACCTTTTCTAGTAGTCCAGTAGTCCTTAAACATGTATAAATTGTGTGTGTGTTCTCCCATTTAAAAGTAGAAGAAAAGCTATGGGGCTGGAGAGATGGCTCCTCACAGCAGTTAAGGGCCAGTGATGTTCTCGCAGAGGACCTGGGTTGGTTTCCCAGAACCCATGTCCAGCAACTCACTTTCACATGTAATTCCAGCTCCAGGGAATCCTATATTCTTTTCTAGACCCTACTAGTACTTGCTCTTATGTGAAACACACACATCACATGCACATACTTGTGTGTATATTTTGTGGGGTTTTTTTTTTTTGGTTTTTCGAGACAGGGTTTCTCTGTGTTGCCCTGGCTGTCCTGGACTCACTTTATAGACCAGGCTATCCTTGAACTCACAGATATCCACCAGGTGCCTCTGCCTCCCGAATGCTGGGATTAAAGGCGTGCACTACCATGCCTGGCTATATTTTGTTTTTTAATTAGCTTTTGAGATTGTAATATAATTGCATCATTCTCCCCTTTCCTCCCTCCAGCCTCTCCCATATATCGTCCCTACTTGCTCTTTCTCAAAATGCATGGCCTCTTTTCTTTAATAGCTGTTGGTCTGTGCGTTCTAAATGTATAAAGAGAACTTGTTCAGTCTGTATGTTACTTGTATGTATATTTAAGGCTGACTTTTGGTATTGGGTAACCTAGGGGAAGACTTTTCTCCCGCTCTCAGCATTCTTTAATTGGCTGTTGTTCTTTGTCTAAGGTTGAGGCCTCATGGGCTACCCCTTCTGGGTTAGAATGTCTATTGGTGTCGTCCTTTTTCAGGTCTTGTTTAGGCAGCCATGTTGATGAGGCTTCCTAGGTGTGGTTCCTCTGACATTTCTTTTTTTTTTTTTTTTTTTTTTTTTGGTTTTTCGAGACAGGGTTTCTCTGTGTAGCCCTGGCTGTGCTGGACTCACTTTGTAGACCAGGCTGGCCTTGAACTCGCAAAGATCCGCCTGCCTCTGCCTCCCAAGTGCTGGGATTAAAGGCGTGCGCCACCACCGCCCGGCTTCCTCTGACATTTCTAAGAGACACAATCTCACAAGAAAGTCCCTGTTCCTCTGGCTCTTTCAGTTTTTCTGCCGCCTCTTCTGCCATGATCTCAGCCTTGTGTGCAAGAGTTGTGTTGTAGATGTATCACTTGGGACTGGGCTTCACACTCGTTTGTTTGTTTTTTCTTGGTTTTTCAAGACAGAGTTTCTCTGTGTAACAGCCCTGTCTATCCTGGAACTCGCTCTGTAGACCGGGCTGTCCTTGAACTCACAGATAACTGCCTGCTTCTACCTCCCAAATGCTGGAATCAAAGTTGTGTGCCACCACACCCATCTCACGCTCTATTTTGATCAGTTGTAGTTTTCTGTAGTTGTCTCAGTCTGTTAGGAGAAGTTTCTTTGATGAGGGGTGAGTAATATACCACTTACCTGTGGGTATAAAGACAAATATTTAGTTTACAGATTATGCCAGTTTAGTAAGTGCAGGTGTAGGTTCTCCTCCGAGATCTATGAATTCACTAGCCAAAGTAACTGCTAGGTTTCCAGGCATGATTTCTCTTCCAATAATCGGGCCTTAAGTCTAGTCACAGAGCTGTTGGTTACCACCAAGAAATGCATGCCACTCCTGTACCCTTAGAATTATTGTGCCATGCGGGTTGTTTTGTGGTTCATGGGCATCATAGCTGGGTAGGCCTTTGGTTGATTTCTGCCTTTGGAAGCTCATATGGTGCCTTAAAAATTGCTTTTTGTGGGGACCGGAGAGATGGCTCAGTGTTTAAGAGCACTGACTGCTTTTCCAGAGGTCCTGAGTTCAATTCCCAGCAACCACATGGTGACTCATAACATCTATAATGAGATCTGGTGCCCTCTTCTGGCCTGCAGGCATGCGTGCAGACAGAACACTCTATACATAATAAATACATCTTTTAAAAAAAATGTTTCTTGTGCTTGGTGGCCCACACCTTTAATTCCAGCACTGGGGAGGCAGAAGCAGGCAGATCTCTGTGAGTTCAAGGCTAGCCTGGTCTACAAAATAAGTCCAGGATAGCCAGGAATATACACAGAAACCCTGTCTCAAAAAAAGTTTCTTAGCCGGGCGGTGGTGGCGCACGCCTTTAATCCCAGCACTTGGGAGGCAGAGGCAGGCGGATCACTGTGAGTTCGAGGCCAGCCTGGTCTACAAAGTGAGTCCAGGACAGCCAAGGAAACACAGAGAAACCCTGTCTCGAAAAACCAAAAAAAAAAAAAAAAAGTTTCTTATAAACACTGTTTATTTGCTTATCTTTTGTTTGTTTGTTTGTTTGATGGATGTCAAGGCAGTGTTTCTCTGTGTAACCCTGGCTGTCCTGAAACTCATTCTGTGGACCTGGCTGCCTTCCAACTCACTTTTTCTTTTTTTTTTTTTTTTTTTTTTTTGGTTTTTCGAGACAGGGTTTCTCTGTTTATCCTTGGCTGTCCTGGACTCACTTTGTAGACCAGGCTGGCCTCGAACTCACAGTGATCCGCCTGCCTCTGCCTCCCAAGTGCTGGGATTAAAGGTGTGCGCCACCACCGCCCGGCTACTTTTTCTTTTTTTAAAACACATAGGGTAAGTACTTTTCTTGTGCCTGTTTCCTGGGTGTGGAGACTATTGGTCCCTAGCAGCAGAGAACAGAACCCTGTGGGCATTGCTCTCTGTGATGTTCTCTCCTCTGGGTTCATCTGATACCCATGCTCCCTGGATGAGGGTGGTAGCAGGCAAGCCATTGCAAGTGTCACCATAACTTGGAAGTGGCCTTCCTGAGATTGGAGAGTGAAGTTTTTCTGGTCTACAAATTGTTTGAAGCATACATAGCTATAGGATTATCTGTTAGAGCATCAAATTAGTAGCAAAAGCCAGGTATGGTGGCACATACCTTTAAAGGTTTTTTTTTTTAATGTGTGGTTATTTGTCTGCATGTGGATATGTATATATGTGAGTGCGGGTGCCAGTGGAGACCAGAGAATACCTCTGGAACTGGAGTTACAGTTGGTTTTGAGCAGCCATGTGGGGGCTGGGAACCAAAGTCAGATCCTCTGCAAGAGCAGTGAGTGATCCTAACTGCTGAGCCATCTCCACAGTCCCAGCATGGGTTTTAATCCCAGCATTTGGGAGTCAGGGGCAGGTGAATTTCTGTGAGTTTGAGACCAACCTCATCTACTTAGCAAGTTCCAAGCCAGCCAGAACAACACACTTGAGACCTTGTCTCAAAAAAAAAAAAACAAAAAAAAAAATAGCAAACATTCCATAATTGGTTGAGTTGTGGAAATGATGAGGAGCCAGAGTGGTGACGGCTCAGCAGTTAGGAGCACCAGCTGCTCTTCCAGAGAACCTGGGTTCCTTTCCCACCACATACATGGCAGCTCACAGCCATCTGTAACGTCAGTTCCAGGGATCTGACGCCTTCTCTGGCCTCCATAGGCACCACATGTGCACATGATACCTACATGCATACGTACAGGTAAACCATAAAAGTAAATGGGGTTTTTTTTTAATTAAAAAAAAATGAGGAATTAAAGCTTATGAGTAATACAAGAGATTCACAATATCCAAAGCATGGGTTTATATGGGTGTGTGCATAGTGGGGGACAGTTTCTCTCCTTCCACTCTCCGTGAGTTCCACGAAGGAGCTCCCGTTTCCAGGCTTTCTTTATCAGTGCTTTTAGCAGCTGAGCTAGCTCACTGGTTGGTAGTTTCCTTTTGAAGACTCTTTCATTTGAAGTCAAGATCCTTCTGCTTATTTCCAAGTGCTGGGATTGTAGTATGTGTTGCACTAAGACCAGCTTTAAGGAATAGACTTGAGTGTGAAACTACCATACTTTGTGCACTTAGATGTCATGACTAGGGATTAAGTAATAAATAGAGCAAAGGTCTCGTCTCATGCAGTAGGCCTTCAGGAGAGCTGAATGGGTTATTTAAGTGTGGGACAGTGTCACAGTGATGAGTGTACTAAATAAAACCAGGCTAAGGAAACAGTTGGGCCGGGCGTGGTGGGCATGCCTTTAGTCCCAGCCCTCGGGAGGCCGAGGCAGGCGGAGCTCTGCGAGTTCAAGGCCAGCCTGGTCTACAGAGTGAGTCCAGGAGAGTCAGGGCTTCACAGAGAGACCCTGTCTCGAAAAATCAAAACAAAACCAACAACAAAAGAGAGGCAGGAGTTAACAGTCAACATCAGGACTCTGTTGCATCCTGTTTTGAAGTTTACTTAGAAAATTCCACCGTGTCTCCTTCCCCAACCCATAACTTTGAACTTGCTCCAGGTTTTTACTTCATTTCACATTCGTGGACTTTAAAGTCATAGGATTTATTTGTTTGTTTGTTTGTTTATTTTCGTCTGCTCTGCAGACACTGGGCTTGCCCATCACAGATGAACAGATCCAGGAGATGAAGTCAAACCTGACCAACATTGACTTCCAGATGGCCACAGAAGAAGAGAAGCGCCTACGGCACGACGTGATGGCACACGTGCACACGTTCGGCCACTGCTGTCCAAAAGCTGCGGGCATCATCCATCTTGGTGCCACCTCCTGCTACGTTGGAGACAATACAGTAGGAGCCTATGCTGTTTGTACTTGGGTTTCAGACTTATATAATGCATTTGTGTGTTTTTGCATTTCCAAATTTACCAAGGGCCTTTAAAACTACTGTTGGCTTCTGAAAAGAGAGGACAGTATTCTTTTGTTTTGTTTAGGTTTGGTTTTTCAGACAGGGTTTCTCTGTGTAGCCCTGGCTATCTTGGAACTCACTATGTAGACCAGGCTGGCTTGAACTCACAGAGATCTGCGTGCCTCTGCCTCCCAAGTGGTGGGATTAAGGAGAGGACAGTATTAAATTGTCTGTGTCCTGGAATTCACTTTGTAGAACAGGGTGGCCTTGAGCCCCAGAGATCTGCCTGCCTCTGCCTCCCGAGGGCTGGGGAGCTTGAGCTCTTCTCTTTCCACCATGTAAGTCATAGAGATGCAACTCAGGTTTCCAGGCTTGGCAGCAAGCACTTTCACCTGCTGAACCATCTTGCTGGCTCAAAAATCTTTTTTAAAAGCTCCCAGTGAGGCTTTTGTGACATAAGGGCGTGTTTTGGAGCTCCCCAAAATACTTTTTCTTATCGCCCACAGGAGCAGCTTGAAGGCTTCAGGGGTAGCTCAGTGGTAGATCACTTGTCTAGTGTGCACTTTAAGTTTCTCAGACCTTGATGTTTTGGATCATGCCTTCCTGTGCTATGAGGCATAGATGAACAGGGCAATATGGCTTAAACTTTTAATCCGATCACTCAGGAGGCAGAAGCTGTAGATCTCTGTGAGGACAAAACTAGCCTGGTCTACATAAGGAGTTCTGTGACAGCTAGGGATACATACCTTATCAATCAATAGATAAATGGTAAGTAGATAGATAGATAGATAGATAGATAGATAGATAGATAGATTGATAGATAGATAGATAGATAGATAGATAGATAGATAGATAGATAGACAAAAAGTGGGGAAAATACTGATAGAATGTGTCATGTAAGATAAAAGCCATGGACTTACACAGTTCTCAGCCAATGTGGCCACCACACACTGTGAACAATGAAGGTTTTGTTAGTGTGGATTCCATTAATCCAGTAGTTCTCCTGCTCTGTAAAATTTCCCCCTCCCAATAGCCTCTCCTGTAGCCAATGCTAATCTTTAACTTGAGCTTGCTATGTGTGCAAGGGTTGACCTTGAATTTATGTTCCTCCTGCCTCCGCTTCTCAAGTGCTGATATTACAGGTGTTTGCCACCATTGCAACTTAATTGTGATGCTGCGGATAGAACTCATGGCCTTGTGCGTGCTAGATAAATATTCTGCTCACTAAGCTACATCCCAGCCAAGCTCTTAAGCTTTTCAATGGTAATGAGGAAAAAGCAGCCTCTTAGCATCTTTTGGAGCACACTTACTTGCTAAAGGTGAGATGGGCTACTTACAGTTAAGACCTCAGCTCAGCTCCAGTGGCCAGGAAGTATAATTATAAGACTATAATACTGTTGGGCACTGCTTAATGCAAAACCACTGAATTTTCCTTTTCAGGACCTGATTATTCTGAGAAATGCACTTGACCTGCTTTTGCCAAAGGTAAGAGGTTGACCGGCGTTTCCTACCAGTTTAGGTGCCTTCAAATAGGAGTGGTCTGCAGTTACATGTGAATCTCTATGGTGTTGATACCTAAAGCTCCTGTTCTCTGACTGGCCTCAAGTCAGGGACTCTGTATGTCATCTATGGGGTTAATTGTCCCTTCTTGGGTTAAAACAGAAGGTGTGCACCTCTTTAATCCCAACAGTGGGGGAGCAGAGGCAGGTGGATCTCAGAGTTTAAGGCCAGCCTGGAAGACTGAGTGATTACTTTCTAAAGCATAGTCTTTTAAATGTAGCAAATGCAACCAGAGATGTGTGGCCAAAGTATATTGGTCAGGCCATGACCTGGTTCTGTTATTCTGCAGTGGTCTTAAAATAGTGTCTGATATGTTAGGGAACCGAGTCAGTTTTCAGATGTTGATTCCTGTGATCCTTCCCAGGGCACCTCAAGATCCAGAGACGAAAAGACAGGTGCTGCCTTCTCTGAGCTGAAGATGTGATTTTATGTAGAACTTTGTGACCATTTACTTAAAGTTCCATATAGAACTCAGTTAATTCACTCTCTTTCCACCACATGATCTTTCTTGTAGCTTGCTAGAGTGATCTCGAGGCTTGCCGACTTTGCTAAGGAACGTGCTGATCTGCCCACCTTAGGTTTCACACACTTTCAGTAAGTGATAAGATGGCATTTGGGGAATGGAACTTTTGCATGTGCATGTTGAGGCTGGAATATCAAAGCGTAGCAGTAAATGGGGCACTGGTGAGAAATGGGCCTGAACCCATGGTCAGAAGCTTTTCTGGGACTGGGGATGTTGTTGAGCGGGAATGTGATTGCCTGGCATGGCTGAACTATTGAGTCTGACATCCAGCATGGCCAGAAAGAGTAAACAAGCCATGCATGGAGACTTACCCATGTAGTCCCAGCTACATGATGGCCTGAGGTGGGAGGACAGCTTCAACCCATGAGTTCTAGACTAGACTGGACAGCATACCAATGGAAACTGTTACTTTGTTTGGTTTGTTGTTTTTTTAGGTTTTTCGAGACAGAGTCTCTCTGTGTAGCCCTGACTGTCCTGGACTCACAGAGATCCGCCTGCCTCTGCCTCCCGAGTGCTGGAATTAAAGGCATGTGCCACCACACCCGGCATAAAGCTATTTTTTGTCTGTAAATTTGCTTTCTTGGAGACTTCATCTAAATGGAATCACATATAGTATATAGCCTTTTGTGGATGACATCTTTCATGTAAAATGTATCCAATGTTTATGTTGCAGCATGTATTTGAAATTCATTTCTTCTTATGGCTGGGCAGCATCCCATTCCATAGATAGGTCTTCTTTTGTTTGCCCCTTCATCAGTTGTGAGCATTTGGGTTGGCTGTCAGGAACCATGCTGCTGTGAACATGTCCACACAGATCAATCTGAGTGAGAGACAGCATGGAAGTCTTGTTTAGGGATGGCCTGGTATGTTCTCTCTGTTGCTTGCGGCCAGTCTGAGACGATTCCGTCTGCCATCTAGACTACATAGAGCTTGTACACTGTTGCAGCTTATTCTTCATGTTTTATGTTAAAAAACGGACCTTAAAACAGGTGTGGTAATGCACACCTTTAATCCCAGCACTCAAGAGGCAGAGGCATGTGGATCTCTCTGAGTTCGAGGCCAGCCTGGTCTACATGGTGAGTCCAGGACAGCCAGAGATACACACAGAAACCCTGTTTCAAAAAACCATAAAACCAAACAAACAATTGTTTGTTTATCCCTTTTTGTATATTTTTCTTTATTGTTTCTGTATGTGAAGTATTTGTGAGTCCACATGCCACAACACCTGTTTGTAGCCTATTCTCTCCTTCCACCTTGACCTCAGATCACCAGACTTTTGTAGCAAGTGCTTGACCTGCTGAACCATCTTGCCAACCCTGTTATATATATTTTTTAATCCACTTCATTATAAGCTCCACGGACAGGGAGCCTGGCTGTTTTGTTTGCTGTTGTATTTCTAGTACCAAGAACACTTATCTTTGCAGATATTTATAATTATTTACAATTATATTTGCAATTATACAAAAAATATTACAAGATATTTGCAGACATAGTGTCATGAGTGCCTAAGCAATTCTTGTCAATATCTGGAAATATAGCCATCAACAAGACATACGCTGTCCCTAAACTTTGATTAAAATAACTCTTGGAGCTGTGGATATAATGGTGTCTGTTTAGGATGTATGAAGCCCTGAATCCCATCTTCAGTACCTTGAAGGGAAAAAAGCCCCTTTTAAAAATATATACTCAGGGCTTAGAGAGATGGCTCAGTGGTTAAGAGCACTGCCTGCTCTTCCAGAGGTCCTGAGTTCAATTCCCAGCACCCACATGGTGGCTGATAACCATCTATAATGAGATCTGGTGCCCTCTTTTCGCCTGTTGGCATACATATAGACAGAAACCTGTATACATAGTAAATAAAAAAAATCTTAAAAAACAAAAACAAAAAAACATACTCTTCTACAAAGTTAGTCCAGGACAGCCAGAGATAAACAGAGAAACCCTGTCTGGGAAACCAAAAAATCAAAAAGCTAAAAATACACACTTTTTAATCTATTATTGTTATTTTTTTAATGTTTATTTATTACTTTAAGATACATCTCCATTACAGTACCCTCCTTCCACCCCCCCTGGACCCATCATCCCACCTATCCTACTCCTCCGGTGTGGAGTGCCCTGTACACACTCTTTTAATTTGTATTAGGGGAGAGTGTACTCAGTGGCATATTGGTAGAGGCCAGAGGACAATTTGCAGGAATTTTGGTTCTCTCTTGTGTTGTTTTTATTTCCTCAGATGATGGGGTGAGATGAGAGCCTTACCCAAGCTTTAGAAATACATGAGTGACTTGGGCTGAGCCCAGAATGTTTCTACCTAAATATCTGGGCCTAAGGCTGGAAACTTCTAGCTCCTTACAACCTGATCTTCTGCAGGCCTGGACCTCGAAGGCTTCAGTTTCCAGTCTCTGTCTGCTAACCTAGGCCTAGAATGTTTTCAGCCTCCAAGACTTACTGCTGAATAAACTGACCCTCTCTAGTTTTTTTTTTTTTAACTCTGCCTGGCTGGTTCAACTCAACTGTTCAGGCTCAGAACTCCTCTCCAAGCTGATTCAAACTGGCTTCTCTCAGTTTCTCATTGAATTGTTCTGCCTCTGAACTGCACCAAACTGCCGAACTGTACTGTACTCTCTACTACACTGCATTGCACTGACTCTCTCTCTGCACTGCTTTTAAGTATCTTCTCTTTCTTGTCCTCATGAGAGTTAGGTGTATTCTATCTCTGACTTGTCACTTTGTCTGCCCCTCAATTAGACATCATTGTTGGTGATTAAAGGTGTGTACTATAGATGTGTCTCTATACCACCCAGAGGGATTAAAGGTGTATATTGCAGCCAGATCACAAAATCCTAGACCTTTGAATGTGATTCCTTGCCAGAGTAGCCATGTTGCTGGATTAAAATTTCTTTTTTTTTTTTTTCCCAAGCTTTATTTATTTATTTATTTATTTATTTGCTTGTTTGTTTGTTTGTTTGTTTGTTTGAGTGCTATATCTACATGTAAACTTGCAGCCAGAAGAGGGCATCAGATCACATTGTAGATGGTTGTGAGCCACCATGTGGTTGCTGGGAATTGAACTCAGGTCCTCTGGAAGAGCAGCCAGTGCTCTTAACTGCTGAGCCATCTCTCCAGCCCCGATTAAAATCTCTTTCCTCTCTCCTTCCGCCGTGGGGTTCCAGAGACTAAACTCATGCCATCAGACTTGGCAGCGAGCTCCTTTGCCCCTTGAGCCATCTTACCAGCCTGTGGTTTGTTTTTTAAAGATAGTGTTTTCCTGAGGAACCCATGCTGGCTTCAAATGTGCTCTCCTTAGCTTTAGCCTGAGTGCTGAGATTCCTCATGTGCACCGCTCTACCAAGCTGTTACAATGCTTTTTAGTAAAGAGCTACACTACATTAGCGGCCCTTTATATTTAGTTTGTGGTAGCATTGGTACCTTTCACCCTTTTTTGCTCCAGCTTTTAGCTATAGTTTTGTCTTTACTAGTTTCTCTGCTTCTTTCTTTATTCCCTCTCAAGCAGGTAATGGCAGCTCTTAGGTGAAAGTAGGCCTCAGTATGGGGCCTCTGTTCTCTGTTTGGTCCTTTCAGGCCTGCTCAGCTGACCATGGTGGGACCTCTGTTCTCTGTGTGGTCCTTTCAGG